>JARLTB010000100.1:10077500-10527500 GCA_030141615.1 Unio pictorum
GCTCAAAGGAAACTTATGGTACTTTCAGTGCCACTTATTGACGTAAACATTACAACAAACATGGTGTTTTTCATGCGCCCAGAAAATTATCTTGAATCTTTTTGAAATTAATCATTTCATCTGGTCTCTCGCCGATACATTATTATTTGTTATTCAATTTATTGTTGCCACCAATAAGGTTACTGCACAGGGAACAACGGTGTTGAACTATACAGCATATATACAAGGTAAGTTGAGACAAAAGATATATATATATATATATATATATATATATATATATATATATATAAAGAACTCATTTATACAGTGCCTGATTTAGGCAACATACTCAAAGAACGTACACCTGTTTACGGCAGAGTAGCTATACATATAGAGTAGCTCGTCACGTAAACTCGGTAATTTATTAAGATATTTCAAGATGATGCCAAGAGATGTACTTTTTTTCTTAATGTGGAATCACTTTATATCTAAAATCACATCTAGACTTTCTCACATCAAACTGACATAAATAACTTGTTGCATAACTGGAATGATGTAAACAACGTCATATGATAATTACGGATTTGACGGGCAAATAACTTACAATTATGACCTCATTAATTAACAATATGACCTCATTCTGTGCATTTTGAGAGTCGTCGATTGCGGAAATGAATGTGAGAAAATGTTCTATGTAACAGTGCGAAAAGGCACAACGTCTGTAAATTAATGGATTTTTGGCAGAAACTATAATCAGTCACAAGCAGTTCGTGTTCCTTTATATGTTAAACTGACCTATCGGGGATCGTGTAGATGAATGTATTCATGTCTGGGTTGGTACCACTAATAAACCCCAGTTGTAACATGTATACATGTACCCCAATCCCTCGACATGTACCCTCCAAACAAATCTCGCAAGAAACGATTGATTCACGACAGACCTCATTAAGACAATAAACTTTTCCATGCATAATTTATTTTGATTGTACATGTGGTCAAATACTTCTTAAATGAAAAAGTAAATTTACGACATATATGCTGAGACGAGAATTCAGTTCACACATGTATCGAAAATCATCCAAATCAAAAGACATCATTATAAAGTTCGATGTGGGGTCGATATGAAATAATATTAGGTCGCCATTACATAAAAAAAATCTGAAGTATATGGGAATTACTATTAAGCCGGCATTACAGGAATGGCAATCTGACGTTTAACGAAAATAAAACATGGGAGTGGTGTGTAGCGGGAATTTAACACGGCGCCATTAGAAAAATAACACTATAACTACATTACGGAAATAAAACTTTGGCGTCTAATGGTAACTGAATATGGGAATGGCACTATGGGGTCTAACGGGGTTAGAAATACAACTACTCTACTGACCAATACAAAGTGGCTTTCTATCCATTATCCACTACACCCTCACCACTATTCCATTCGTCCTTTTGACCAAGTAGCATTCGTACTGACTCATCAAGATATGGCAATGTATAATGGGAAAGAAAGGGGTATAACAAATAAAATAAGCAAAAATTAACCTTATTTTCCCTTACCACCATTCATTCGTCTTATAAAGAAAGCAAAACTAATCCCCCACCCCTTTGCATCCCCTTAAAAACACAATTACCGTTTCCTACTACCGTTATTATTTATATAATTTTATAAAGAGAGTGAAATTGGAAAGAAGTAGGAATGCATACGTTCAGGCAAAGACTTAGCCTCATACGGGATGGAAAGGTAAAGAAATACAAACACGTAAGAACTTGAAACTGCCTTACATTTTAATCTCCATGGTTACGAGTCTTGTAAGAATATACAATGTAAGATTTTGTCATTTCTGAAAACAGTAAAAGTGATATTTGGAGGTTTTGGTAAAACATTATTCTATTTGAGTTTTCTTTTTAAACATCAATATTAAGTTCAAAAGACAGGATCAGATGTATGCATCTTTCAGACCTATGTAGTGAAAATATTGAGAAAGAGATATTCTGTTCGAGAATAAACAGCAAAATATAAGTAATGTGACCATTTATCTAGAGCAGAGGGAAGGCAAAGTATGTATCCTACATGGCCTATTTGTACTAAATACACATGGAATGATATCGTGGCCCAAAGTGGCCGAGTGGTCTAAAGCGCTCTCCGTTCCGGATCACTGCCATCTCACCTTTCTCTGCATGGGTTCGAGTCTAAAATTCGGCTAATGTAGTTATGTGAGAAAGCTTGCCAGTAGCTTCTCGTGGGTCGGTGGTTCTTTCCGGGGGTCTTCCAGGTTCTTCCTCCACCATTAATACTGGCCGCAATGTATACTTGTATAGCCTATAATGTGCTGAAAAATGGCGTTAAACCATAAACAAATTTTAAAAAATGGAATGGTAGCAGTACACACACACTACCCACAAGCGTGCTTATGGACACATACGGTTAGGAATTCATTTTTTCGGGGTTTGGTTGAATATACATACATAAAACAAATACATTAGCAATGGTTGAATAGAATCGGGTAACAATAAAATGGACCGTTGAGTTTGGACAGAAAAGTGTAGCCTTAGTAGTGGTAGTGGTAGTCGCTGCTGCTGACAATTATACTGTGGAGGTGTAGGTCTCTTTATGTTTCATTAGTCCAAGAAGTTTTTAAGACCTCCCTCAAGTTTGCTTAAATGTCCTGTAACACACTAATGCTTTTGTTTGAAACAATATACATTACAAAAACAACGGAAAACAAAACATTTATTCTATTCAAAATGTATTGTGTCACAATGTGAACTGATATTAAAGGTTAACAAGTTCAATTAGGGAATTACCTCTCTTTAACAACCCCAAAAGCCTTTTTCTCCGGGGACAATCTGTGTGCTTGATATTTCTTTGTCATAATGTCTTGCTGTGGTTAAAATTTGCGTGGCTAAAATGTGAAAAATATGTTAAGCCATATACAACTGTTACAATAAAATCAGTATTTTGAAATTTCTCATAACGAACAAATTATATTTTAATATAATGTTTTGCTCACAAATCAATACCGTTTTAACCAATAATAAATATTTCATTGCAGATAAATCATTTTTGCCTTGGTAAATATCAAATCTCTCTCTCTCTCTCTCTCTCTCTCTCTCTCTCTCTCTCTCTCTCTCTCTCTCTCTCTCTCTCTCTCTCTCTCAACATAAACATTTTTCTAGTGTCCGATTGACATGATTGCTGGGTAGAATCTCTGCTAACCTCTCTACGTTCCAACACGCATTTGTACCTACTAAAACGGGATGGTAATGCATATATGGAGGGGTTCAGCGTTTTCTTGGAGTAGTATTTACAATTAAACGAATATGTTTAGAGACTTTGGCAGAGGACACATATCTAATTTACGATTTAAATAGACATTTTGTAAATTGTGAATCTAATTAAACTGGGGAACAGCAAAAGAGGGAGGCAACACAATTTACAAAATGTCTATTTATGTTATAAACATACATGACATGTTTGTTTGCTGCAGAAGTTTGCATTCGAGAGTAAAAGGTACAATACCCTGGGGGGGGGGGGGAGTCAAGAAAAGTAGTTAGATAGTTTTAGAATTGAAACTTATATTCTTTTTGTTTAAGTTCCGCTTACATCGTACCCTTTGTGGACTTTAGAAGGTTTGTTAAAAGTTATTACTTACTAATGTCAGGTTGAATCGTAAGTATTGTTTTAACATTACATTTCCCGTTTGAAGCAATAGAGACCAACACGTGTAAACCCTACGGCGTAATGTTAGTCCCATGAAAGGTCATAAGCTTCCATTTATGGTCCACTCTTTCGAACAACAATTTCAAATTAACACTTAACATTATGATCGATTATATAATCACGGTGTCTGTGATATTGGGGTCTGTAAGTAATATTTTATGATAGTATTAAGACTTAAACTTAGTACGCGCATTTAATAATAATAATAATAATAATAATAATAATAATAATAATAAAAGTATATTCGTGTACGAAGACAAATGAATAGCTCAAGTCATAGATTTCATTAATGCTGTTTTCAGTGAGTGGGATTTCAAAAATGAAATGTTGATATAGCAAAAATGGTGTTGATTGTTAATTGGTTTTGTGCAAAATATTCGTTAACGCCCTCCTCCCCCCTCTCTCTCTCTGCAAATTTTAAAATCTTTCATTCATTTTTTTAATACTTCCTAACATGTGCGTCAGTTTAGGTTGTTCTTTCCTTTAAACTTGAATAGAGTCACTCTGCCTTTTTACAGACAGAAAACAGTTGTTATTTCGTAACTCTTCATATAGTGAAGAAACAAATCTGCTTCATAAAATCATTAGCACTGCAACACACTTTCCACACACACACACACACACACACACACACACACACACACACACACATATCTTTCCACCCATGAGATTCATATAGGGGTAAAATCTATGGACATTTCAAAGAGTTTCCCGTTGTTGTTATAAATCTACACAAATGGTGTCCCGATGTTAAATTCCACTCGTCCCTATGATGTCGAACAAAACCGCAGTAAAACACTAGCAGCCCAATGTTAATTTCCTCGTTAAAACTATATTTGGCAGACTTTGTATGACACGGGGTTCTTGTTAGAGTCTCAAGGTCCACAAAATAACTACATATCCTTTGATTGCATATGACAATTAAATAGAGTATGTTTTGCTGTGTCATTAAACCCCCCCCCCCTCGCAAAACAAAAACCTTCATTCATACACATTACAGCCGGTGTGATGTACCCTGACTGCCCATAACATCGAAAAGGTGTGAACAGTACAAGATAGGTCAAAATATAAATACAATTGTTTGACTGTTCCCGCAACAATGCCAGATAATCTAAGCTAAACGCAGTATGTTAGAGAAATCAATATATATTGTAAGTAGGTCACTCTGACCTATGTTTTCCCGTAGTGAGGAGTATTATCCATGATGAATTATGCACATTCAACCATATCAAAACGACAGACCTAAACGCAAAACTTCATGTAACAACTGGAGTATAACAGAAGTTAGACATATACCGGTAATAATAATGGTCTCATCTGAAAGGTGATTTCTGTGGTATGGATTACACATACTGTACCTGGAGAAAAGTAACCAGTGTTATGCAGACGAGGCAACGAAATGAGCCTAAAGGATGGTATTCGATATATTGCAGTTTCAAATGCTGAAAAATTTAATAAGGTGGTTTTCATTACAGCCTGTCAGGTAACTTGTTATAGGCGTATACTTAAAACTTCAGTAAGTTAAGATATTGACAGTAGTCCCAGGTGCAGATTAGTGTACAGAAGTGGATGAATGCAGATTAGTGTACAGAAGTGGATGAATGCAGATTAGTGTACAGAAGTGGATGAATGCAGATTAGTGTACAGAAGTGGATGAATGCAGATTAGTGTACAGAAGTGGATGAGTGCAGATTAGTGTACAAAAGTGGATGAATGCAGCTTAGTGTACAAAAGTGGATGAATGCAGATTAGTGTACAAAAGTGGATGAATGCAGATTAGTGTACAAAAGTGGATGAATGCAGATTAGTGTACAAAAGTGGATGAATGCAGATTAGTGTACAGAAGTGGATGAATGCAGATTAGTGTACAGAAGTGGATGAGCGCATATTATCCTCACATGAAGGGTCCGACATATTTTGTATCCTGAACTCATGTTCTATAAGAATTCTGCATCTGGCTAATATTTTACATACCGACATTTGGTAGCCCAGTGGGCAAATGTATAATATAAGAACTCTTATATTATTCTATGCTTATTCCAAGCGCATCTTTACAAAGGATTCTACTAACAAACAGGAAAAATGTTAACCGTGAAGATAAAAACAATGTCATTTTCAACTTTGTCGTTCAATTTTTAAGTAGAGATTGAGCTTGTCTATCTGGTTCTTTTCTGAGTGCAAATAGGTGTACAGCTTCGGACTATGAACGTTGTTGCCAGTCAAATGACAGATATTTCTTTGCATTGTCATGGACTTGAGCAGTCAAAGCGTTAATGGAAACAGCTGAAAATTAATTGTATAATATGTGTACCACTAAAGTTCCAAGGTAAGCGCCATTTAGAGACCAACTATATTATATTCAATTTTGAGTTAATTAAGACTATATTATAACCCAATACAACTACCAATAAAGATACCATTTAATATTTCAAGTTCATTTTAATAACTCCCTAATGAGGTAAACGTTTCATCTGAAGTTGCATTAAAATGAATCAACTTTAAAACTTTTAACTCCATTTTTGAAATCAATTTTAAAATTTACAGAATATTTGCAGAGTTGTTTCCACATGGCAGAAAAAACACAAAACAAACGGATTTTTTTTTCTTCTTCATCTTTCATGAAGGTATGCATCATTTAATGTTCCGCTTCATATCTACATTACACATTTTGTCTCTTGTTTCTTCTCGGTAGGAATGGCAACATTATCTGTGCTGTTTGCTTGACACATATTTGTTCCATGACGCTGTTCTTTCTCAGTCTCAGATCCATATTCCTGATTCTACAAAGAATGTCGTCCATCATTTTCAAGAGCTGGAAAGATATATTAATTGTCCTTTGTCATATCTTCTGAAACAATATGTGAACTAACGTCTGCTTTTCGACATTTGGGAAGATCTAAGATTCCTAATTCTATCTATCTATCTATCTATCTATCTATCTATCTATCTATCTATCTATCTATCTATCTATCTATCTATCTATCTATCTATCTATCTATCTATCTATATTTATTTATATGTCTTTGCAAAACTATGCATGGCTGTTTCTGCAGGAATTAAGCTTTTAAATTTATTATTCGCCATATAATTAAATGTCAGAGCAAAATGTATGCAGAAACCCAACATTAATAGTCGCATTAGGCATTGGATCAAGTGGAAATGCATTATATTAAATTTTACTATATTTGGTTTGCTCCAAGGTTATAATGAACGCTGAAATCCTGCATTCTCGCATCATAGAAGCAATAATGCTAATGTAAGCAACCCCCGATTTCGCATTCGAATTTAACTTAAGATTTTCTCACATATTCGAGTCTTGTGGACGCTCCGGTGGCCTATTGGTAGCGGGATGCGGAAGGTCGCCGATTCGAATCATAACAAATTTAAAGACTTTAGAAAAGGGTACTGACATTTGCCTCATTACATGTGTGAGGTTCAAAACGCGACGATAAACATGCACCAATAAATCTTAAGCTTTTTCTGTAGATGTATAAGATTTAGAAACCTCATAGGCAGTGCACAAATTTATGGGATGTTTAATTATTGGATAACTTACTTGTTCTCCACAAAGACACCTACAAAGTCTTGTATGCGTTCACCATGGAAGAATTGTACTACCAAATTGTCAAGGATAACAAGTTATAGAAATGTGAGGATACGATTCGGATCAACTTAAAAAAGAGATCCAACAATTAGACTAATCATCGAAGAGGCGTTGTTGTTCGTCCTTCGAGGATAATCATGACATCACTAATCGTTTGCTCTTTTTAAATGCTGACCAAAATGTACTTAATCACTGGAGTTCTGATATTTATACTGTCTTTGAACTTATCCTCAGTTCAAAGACGTAACTCTAGTAGGTATGATCCTCCGTCAAAAGAAGCGATCCTTGTGTAATCTTACACGAATTAAAGTCAATGCTAAAATGTTTAAATGATGACCTAAGGATGACGTCAGATAATATTTGAAGCGTTCCTTCTGAGCACCATGTGATCGCTTTCCCATCTTCGAGTCACCTTGCTAGGTCGTCTTTAGTATTCTCTATATTTTTGACGTCCTGGTGATGTGGCATATCTATTTCAACTGCGAGTTCATCCGCATTGTGTGGATGCTTAAAATTTCTACTGTGGTTCTTCCGAATATTCCATCTTCCGTTCCAACCCCCCTGGCTATTTCTGCGAGACAAACTATGTAGTCTCGTGGTTGCCAACATTTGATATATGTCGTCGTGTATCTGGAGAGCAGAACTATTAGAATTATGGTATCTCGTTAACAAAAATTAAATGCAAACTGAACGTGCGTACTACTTCGACTGATCTTCTTTTCTCTTCTACAAAAGCATACATAATGTTCATTATAACAATCCTTCAAACATAGACATCGTACCTTCTGATCGTCCGCTTTAATTACATTACTTAATTTAATTCATTCCGATTGCACTGTACACTATCATAAGATCCCCACAAAGTTATATAACTGTGCCCATCTAACGTACGAGACATACTGAAAGCATTTATTGGCAATTGTTTAATAGGTCAAATAATAATTAAAGGTAACAATGAATGTCAAGCCAATTATAATTGACAGTCTGTATCATAAATAAATTAATTATATATGTATCTGCATGCGTGTCTCCTTTATAAAGCTTTTAAGATCTCGACCTTCAAAGTATCGCATATAAGAAGAAAACAAACAAAATAAAATAAAATTATTTTAATTTAGTGACAATATCCATTTTAGTAATCGGGTTTTAGCGAAGGAGAGGATACGGATAAAAACGGATACGGAAGACACAGCAAAAGTCTTACTCAACATATCCTTTTTTAAAATCAAAGATAGAATCATACATATAGTAAATAACTTTCAAGTTGAATATACTCATTATTACAAGGAAAATAAGTTTTACAAATTAATAAAAAAAACTTTTATGGTAATCAAAATTGTTTGTATCCATTTACAGTTTGAAACATTTAAGTCGATTTATCAAAATAAGCGAGATTTTCATTAAATAAGTATGTGGGTAATTTGAACCTTTTATTACGTATTGTTTTGACCAAACTTAACAACAAATATCGTCAACTTGTACGATGTGTTAAATATATGGAATCCTTACAATGTTGGGAGTTCTTTTGTATCGTGGCATTCAGTGTTTTCGGTTTTGAAACCAGCAAGGTAATTCGTAATCATATATGCAGTTTATCCTTTTTGACATGATTGGCTGTTGATGGTTATTGATGCACCACAGATATTTCTTCTAAAATAATGTATGTCGATTTTTTGTGATGCATCTCGGATGTTGCTTCTAAAATAATGGACAACTGTGTGTGCATATTGAAAGTTCTTTTTTGGAACATGTGTTCACAAAAATTACTGTTTTCCGCAGATGACACTTGTAAACATCAACGGAACATTAATCATTCAGAATTACATTTTCCATATAAATTATAAATGTTAACGCGACACGGTCACGTGGATATTGATTTATTTCTTTTCTTTCTTTCTTTCTTTCTTTCTTTCTTTCTTTCTTTCTTTCTTTCTTTCTTTCTTTCTTTCTTTCTTTCTTTCTTTCTTTCTTTCTTTCTTTCTTTCAAGTTCTTACATTGAAAAAAAGAAATATGAGAGTGGAAATTCAGTGTCAACTAAAAGAAAATGGAGATTATAAGTTACTTTCAAATGTATGTCATCTCCTTGAAAGCAGGGACATAATCACGTATTGCTATTTCATAAAACCTAGCAAGTAGTCTGCTCTTTGAGACAAGTGGCAGGCTAACGTTGTTACCCAAGTGTGAAATTCACATAACGCCCAAGACAGACACACTTCTTTTCATCGTGGGCCGTTTTGCATTCATTGTGTTATTCCCTGTTTGAACTAGTGCCGTATACTTACTTTTTAATTTTCATGGCGAGTATTTTTTTCATGTGTGTAAGGACCGTACCAAATCACATGTAGAAATCCATATAATTTTAGGTAAGAAATTTGTATCCACATATGAAGTTCTAAAACAATGATGCGTTTTTAATGTAATTTAACAGTTGTGCCAAATACGTAGCTTTCACCCTATTATTTAGGGTCTTTAATTGTAACCTTAAGTTTAATAGCTGCACCTGTTTTGTTTCTCATTGGTGTATTTTGTTTTAGTTATGCCATCTTTATTGTTGCTTTATGCTTATATCTATCTTTGCTGTTGGATCCCGCTTCAAGATCTGATGCGTTCAAATGGCTTCAATCATGAATATAATAATTTTTACCCAGTTAAGTGCAGGAAAAAATATCAGCAGTGGTCATACAAATAACAGTCCTTTATTGATATACCGATGTTAGCAGAACATTATTCAATTGTTACAGTTTGCCCTGTAGCAAGCGGTGTAAGGTATATAATCTATATTTAGAACAGAATATTTAAAAACATTTGTGACGAAAACCGGAGCCCAACTGATTAAAACAATTGCACATGTGCATGCCAGTAGCAACTGTACTTTTTGTATGTAAAACAAACACCAGATGAAGATAGTTTTTCCGAGTGTATGAATTTTTGATATTGAAATATTAGCATGCATCTTAATCTGCTCGAGTTCATATTTTTCTGCGCATGCGTCAACATCACTAATCGTTAATCGTGTGAAGATTTATTTTATGGACCAATACCATTTCGTAATTAAGCAGTACAACTGTTAACATGTCTTCGCTTCTGCGGAAAAAATATGTATTCCACAAAAAGTGAAATATAGATTGTAACAATGATACAAACCCCCGTTGGCATGTGGCAGAACAATGTGAAAATGCACAGCTGCTTGCAGAAAATACATAGATATTGGACAAATGAAGAGCATCCATGAGATATCATATCTGAAATACATAAATCCATATATTGGCGCTCTGCAAGCTACCACTTTTAAAGCATTGTTTGTGAGTTTTCTTGTTGAATATAACTGCCTTTCTCAATGGAGATCAGTAACAGGATATTTACTATTGTAAGGACATATAAGTCCAACTTTAGTGTTTCCTTAATTGCTGACAAGTTGCAACGCTTTAAAAAGGAAGTTCAAGTCTTCCACAGCATCATGTCATGACAAATAGTGTGAAGTTTGTGTATATAAGTAAATTTGGCTGCCAATAAATTTATATTTGTAACGGTGTGTAAATAATTTTTTTTAGTTTTTGTTTTGGATTTTAATATAATGCAGCACTGACCATCAAAGTTGATGGAGCTAGTTCCATGGTATAATTTTTTTTTATTAATTTGTATTCCTCATTTCACTGCTTGCGAGTCTTGAGGGTTGGAAGCTCTGCGTTTGTCTTTACAGTTGGACACCTTGCTTCGAGATCCGATGCGTTCCTGTCTTTGTTGCCGAACCTTGCTTCGAGATATTATGCATTTCAATATATATTATTTGACCCTTCTTCGAGTTCCGATGCCTTACTCTCTTTGCTGTTGAATCTTGAATTGGTATTCGATACGTTCTTGCCTTGCCGAGCGATACTGCTTCCACATTTGATATATTCCTGTCTTTGCTGTTGGGCCCTGTTTCCACATTCGATGCATTTCTGGCTTTGCTTTCGAGCCCTCTTTCGAGAGACGATGTGTTTCTGTCGTTGTTATAGGACCTTTCTTTGAGATCCGACGTGTTCCTGTCTATGCTGAGGCATTCTGCTTCTCTTTTTTTTAACGTAACTGACCACTTTAATATCACTCGGGAATATTTATAGGCTTGCCGGATGTGTATATGATTGTCTAGTTTTGTTAGTTTTTACGTACACAGGAACGACAGCTGTTCTAATCTATACTGCAGTTTTCACACTGGAAATTAGCAAGAAATCCTTCAGTGTTTTAGACTGAGGGACTTTAATGTATTCAACATGAAATCATTGTGTGATCTCTCATGGAAGATATTTTTTTTAATTGTTGTTTTAAATTTACATTTTACTGTCCAATTTTGTCCTAATGGTGTCCTAACCATTCTTTATTTTACACCATTCTCAGCAATTACAGACTTTCCACATTTTAAGTATTCATAGTTACGCCTCCGGATTTCATCTGCATATATTTTGACAAGCAAGGATTGTTCTAATTGAAGTTGTTTAATTTTAATCAGTTTTGTTTGGTTGATTTTCTGTAAAATAGGTAGCACATAGGATAGTGCCCTTATTGTTGTCTAACCAAGGTGTGTGTGTGTGTGTGTGTGTGTGTGTGTCTTTAAAACACGTTAGAAGGAACCCCCAAAAATAAAATAATTCAATGCACGTCAAGTGGCAAAAACGTGAAATTACTCAAGCATAGAAAATAGAGTTGATGAATGTCTTCGTTTTCAGTCCTAGATGTATTCAAATTAATTAAAACCTTAACAGAAAAATGACATTTTGTTTTTACATTCTAGACAATGAAGTTAACGAGACTATGCTGCATGACATCTTAGGTAGCGATTTTGACAAACATGATGATGTCACGGAACAAATGGAAGAAGAGTTAACATAGGAAAAATTTTTGAGTTGCTGTTGTCTATTACAGCAACACAAGTATAAAATCTTAAAAAGGACCATGTCGACTCTGTGTGTGTGTGTATGTGTGTGTGTGTGTGTGTGTGTGTGTGTGTGTGTGTGTGTGTGTGTGAGAGAGAGAGAGAGAGAGAGAGAGAGAGAGAGAGAGAGAGAGTTTGTCTTTGTGTTTGTAATACGATAACAGGGAAAGGGCGATGCTGATTCAACATGTTTGTAACATATTAATATGGTACGGACCATACTGATTCCATATGTGCTCAACACGATAACAGGAATGTGTCTATTCAAACTCCGTGTGTGAGTAGCTCAACAGCAGTAACATGGCCAGGCAGACTCCATGTGTTTGTAACACGATAATAGGAAAGGGTCGTGCAGAATCGATGTGTGTGTGTGTGTGTGTGTGTGTGTGTGTGTGTGTGTGTGTGTGTGTGTGTATGTGTGTGTTTGATGATAATTGAAAAAGGACCATACTGACTACATTTGTGTCAACAGGATAATGGGAAAAGGATCATGCCGATTTCATTTGTGTCAACAGGATAATGAGAAAAGGACCATGCTAACTTCATTTGTGTCAACAGGATAATGGGAAATGGACAATGCTGACTTCATTTGTGTCAACAGGATAATGGGAAAAGGACCATGCTGACTTCATCTGTGTCAACAGGATAATGGGAAAAGGACCATGATGACTTCATTTGTGTTAACAGGATAATGGGAAAAGGACCATGCTGACTTCACTTGTGTCAACAGGATAATGGGAAAAGGACCATGCTGACTTCATTTGTGTCAACAGGATAATGGAAAAAGAACATGCTGACTTATTTGTGTCAACATGATAATGGGAAAAGGACCATGATGGCTTTATTTGTGTCAACAGGATAATGGAAAAGGACCATACTGACTTCATTTGTGTCAACAGAATAATGGGAAAAGGACCATGCTGACTTCATTTGTGTCAACAGGATAATGGGGAAAAGAACATGCTGACTTATTTGTGTCAACAGGATAATGGGAAAAGGACCATACTGACTTCATTTGTGTCAACAGGATAATGGGAAAAGGACCATGCTGACTTCATTTGCGACAACAGGATAATGGGAAAAGGACCATGCTGACTTCATTTGTGACAACAGGATAATGGGAAAAGGACCATGCTGACTTCATTTATGTCAACGGGATAATGGGAAAAGGACCATGCTGACTTCATGTGTGCGTAACAATAATAGGGAAACGGCAGAATGAATTTTCTGGAGCATAACCTCATACAAATGGAAAAGGAATTGCTTTGTTTCACAGATAAATGATAAAAGGAAAAGGTATTCTTTGGAATACAGAATATCTCTAAGTTTTTATTGCTTAATATTGTAGGTTGCATCATTTACAAACAGAGATACGGCTGAAGTGATCGTTCCCGTTTACAGGACAATAATCAACTGTACCAATAATATTTACAAAACAAGAATGTTGAGTATAGGAGCCAATAGCATGAAAAGAAAACGTTAAATAACAACAAATAATTTGTCACTTAAGGTTTCTAGTTTGTATGGTATTGGTCATCTAACTTAATGACATCAATATAATCTCATACATTAAAGTAATGCTGAATGAAAATTTGCATACGCTACCACTGTATATTTAATTACGTTAAGGGGGATAACTCTATGCATCCTTTGGTGCTAAATTAATTACGAACTCTGAAAAATTAAATATCAGAGACAAATATCACCATAAATATATGTAGCCCAAATACAAACTTCAGTAAATTAAATTCTGTTAAGGGTATAATGGTACCATGGTTGTTATTGTAGTTTGTTCCTCATAAAATAAATATTCAATAGATGAATTGAAAAGGTTGAAAATATGTTTCCTGCCTGTTCAATACTATGCCAATTTGACTGTTGCTTTATATTGTCAGAAAACGTTGAGGATATCATTTATTTCCGGTTGTGTTGGGGTGGGGTGGGAGTTGAGTGTTCTTGGTACTCACCTTTACAGATCAATAACATATCACATCTGTCCGCATGGGTTCAAGTCATTGGTTTTTGCCAAGTTGGATTTGTGAGAAAAAAAGCTTGCAAATAGCTTTCCATAGATTAGTGGTCTTCCTGCAGTAGATATGCATACCGTATCATGCGCTGACAAACGGTGTTAAACCTATAAACAAGTTCACTGCGCAATTGTGTTTTTACCTAATTAAATACATATGTAAAGATATCCCATTTTTGTCTTTGCTTAAATTATGTTACACAATATCTCAGATTTTCAGGTTTTTGTGTGGTTCAATTTATAACTAAAATTTAAATACTAGCGTGCATTAATTATAACATTATGGGTAGCTTGACTACCCTGTTCAGAGCGTAGCAGATAAATGAGTACACCATTTTAAAAAAATGTTTTTAATAAAGTTATTATATGTTCAATTGACATTTGAATATTTACATCCCACAAACCATACATTTGGTGGCCATACAATTAATTGGCAAAAATCATATCATAGCATCAAAAGTTGATCAAGTTACACACACACACACACACACACACACACTGTATATATATATATATATATATATATATATATATATATATATATATATATATATATATATATATATAATTACATATGCATTGACAGTTACTAATATTACGACATCTTGACAACTTTTGGTTAATTTCTCATTGGCTGGTGGGGTATGGACAATTTTTGAAGAATTAAGTACTTTCTTATTGTTAGTCGTAAAAGAAATTAGGGGCTCGTACGATAAACATATTTAAGAAATATGTCAGATACATTAAAATTGTATTGACATTTATATTTATTTTAATTCACAAATTTCTTTGGTTCACGGCCTTTTGTCTTTTACATAGCGAAATCAAAACGTTTTTGCAATGTCATTTAAAGTTAAGAACAAATTTTAAATCCTACCATAAATTGTTAGAGTCTTTCCAAGACTCCAGAAAATATTATCTTTCGGAAGTAAAGCAAACTTTGTTAAAATAATATATTAATAACATTTGTGTTCAATATTTGTTTAAAATGATAAGTTGGTTAAAAGTGCGTTGCTTTTGATTACCAAGTCTTCTCCTGGCTCTCTAACTCTCACGTTCTGGAATATAAATTAAAATACAAGAATAAAATGGAATCAAACAAGATTGAGCTTAACACTCAATTAAAGAGAGAGAGAGAGAGAGAGAGAGAGAGAGAGAGAGAGAGAGAGAGAGAGAGAGAGAGAAATTCAGGACGACGAAAGAGAGCTACTGATGAAATTGCTAATGCAAAATGACGAAAACAGAAAGAGGTTGGAGTGACAAATGCAGATGGAGATAAAGAAAGAACAAAGTGATGGAAAAGAATTAGAACCGGCAAGTACAAAACATTCCACTCACGAAATTTCAGTTAAGATTTTGTCAAAAACATTAGATTAACAAGTACCCTCTTTATCAAGAAAAAAGATGTTGATCAATATTTGTTTCTTCATTTGTATAAACGTCGAGAATTTAAAATGACCAATAAAGCTATTGACTTTGTTACTACCATTTAAAATGCCCTTTGAGGTTAAGTGATGTTGGGCTTGGTAGAGTTTTAATTCAATTAGATAAAATGCAGTGGGTCAAACCCAGTGGCGTCGATATGGTTGGTGTCAACCAGTGCGGTATACTCATGGTGTCACCCTTCCGACTAGACCGAGCAGTGTGTGCTCTGTAAAATTTGCAATTTGTCGTTTTGGTGTCACCCCTCTGAGATGGTGTCACCCGGTGAAGTCCGCACCCCTCGCAAGCCCCTAGCGACGCCACTGGTCATACGTTCTGTTTTTGGTGTGTGTGTGTGTGTGTGCATTATGTATCTATATTTGTTTGCAAATCCTGGCACACGATATATGACATTTGTATAAATATTTGTCATTATTAATTGCAATGATTATCTTTAGTAAGCTTTTACCTACATGATTAGGGTCTGTTTTAGGAATATTAAAAGCGTAAATATTACATAGGATCTATACATAGATCCTTACGTATTCGTTGATAATTACTAATAATAAGACCTGTTTACCACTTTGTGTTTGTTTCTGATTCGCTGGGGAGCTTGAACGGTTCTAGAAGAATACATTATTTCCTATTGGATGGGGTCACATGAATAGCTATCTCGAAATATTCATTTAGTATGACCTGGGGATGTATGTCATGTGAAACATAGTCAAAACCGATGATGTATATTGGAAGGGAACTGAGAAACTAACTTATGTTCCTATTGCAACAGTTTCCTATTAATTGATGAAAGTTCGTGAAACACTATAATCAACAACAATAAAATGACCAAGATTACAACAATACACAGCTGATTTTGGTTTTTAGCAAGTACGTTTCTCAAACAGGAAGAAAATTAGTTACAATCAAACAAATTTACTAAAAATTCTGTCCTAATACTGACGTAGGTGGCTGCCATTGCTATTTAATCGCACTGATATGTCAAAGAGAGGTCCCGTATAATACACCCTTACGCAGGGCAGTATGAGTTGCAAAATTGCGGTTCAGTAATGGAATTTGGGATACATTTTCAATAAAATCTTTTTCCCTGATGACAATTTCAACAAATATATCTTTCTAGTTGGAAGTAATAATTATTTTGGCATAGATATATTGTCTCAAGACGAGTTAGGATTTTCCAACAAACTTCCAAATTCTCCAAAATCTAACACTTTTTCATCAGTGTTCCAGCTTTCAACCATTTTGCAACTAAATTCCAACATTACTGTATTTAAGACACAGTAAATTTCGAATCGGTAGCCAGAAAGTCGGTGCACAATCAAGGAGACAACATAGTGTCTGAAGCCCAAATTCGTTGGGTATGTACATCAGCACGTAACAGCCAGGTTTAAGAGTCAATATCGCAAGACATCGGTGTTTGCTTTAAATGTAAATTTTCTTTAGTTCTATAATTTACTTAATATTAATTTGCAATTATTGCTATCGAATTAACAGTTTCGCTAGTTACATAATGTTAGGATACATATTGTTAATGCCGTAATTCCAGTATTTAAAGTAGAATTTCAATTTCTCGTATTATTCTAAAATAACAATTTCTTCAATTCTAATATTTATAGGGTCCGTTTCCATGAGTTTTAGATATTTATATATGTGAAATTTAGTTACTGTTCTTTGCGAAAATTGTTTTCAAGTACCAGCTGGATAAATGTACAAGAATGCGCCTTCACGTTGGTGGACATTGCATTTATGAAACCTCATTTGGGTGATTATTGGTGAAGTTTTCTCATCACATATCGCCCCTTTCTTATTAACATGTGTTCGAACGATTTCTCTTCACATAACATACTTTTCCTATTATTAACTATCCGTGGTCATTGAATGAGTCCATTTCACTTCACATACTACACATTTACTTGTAACGATTGTGTGATCATTGGCTGAAAATAATTATATCCTCATATCAAACCTATTCAGATCATTGAATGCATGTATTTATCTTCAAATATCACTCTTTCTAAGACCGAAAATCTCGATTTGATGAACTTATTTGCGTTTGTCTGGCTAGCATAATTTTCCTCCCGATATCACATTCAATTTTCAGAGTCGTCGGTTAGGACGCCATCTAAGGGACAAAACGCGTTTCTGTGTTGGAAAGTCTTGGGAAAAGTTGTTTCCCCTGATCGACAACAGTCTTATGTCTCCAGTTCACATTATATACGGCAATTGTAAGTGATAAAGTCGTTTTCTGCCAAAGATTATATATTATATAAATAAAGGCAATCTTCTCAATAGTATCCAAATTTTTCTACAGTCAGTGAGCAATAACAAAGGAAGTAGGAGTCGAGTCACACAGATGTAGAAAGTTGGTGATGTTTTCTCCTGCACACTCTTGATTGAAAGAAAGACACAAAGATTAACAGTGCAAGATGACAAGAAAAGTATTCCAATTTATATCAGACCTGATGTCAAAGTTCGCATATCCACCATCGTCACTTATTTCCTGAATCTAAGTAATTGCCGAATATTCACTTAACTGTTGTATAATCTATTTGAATCTTACAGCTTGAATAATTGTGTATAGTATGCATACAAAGGTATGGCTGTCATAATTTTAATCCAGTTTATTGCAAAAGGTATCTTTAACAAATAAAATGTCACTAGTATCTGGGGTTGTTGTATCAAAACGTGAAAGAGAAATAAGGTACATGACGGTCATAAAATGTGTCACTATTTTTGTAGTCAATTCTTTTTGTTTCAGGCTGGTGATGAGAAAAGACGATTTGAACACTATGTGCGACCGTGGGGTGTTTCTTTATTGTGCGGAGTCGTTTCATACAATGATGACTACAGTTGCACGAAAACAGCGAAGAAATATAACGATTACTGAGTAATTGTTTTACTGCTCCGTCTGTGGTCGCTCATTTTGCTCGGAAAAAAGTTCATCGAGACCAACGTCAAAATAATGTCTGGAGGATGTTCATACTTAGCTTGTCAAGTTTGGGCATGGAGGATTGTTGATATGATTTCAATGAAGTAATCTCGCTGTATATGGTTTCATATTACCCTGGACGTATTGTTGCGATGGGCAAGTTCGACCTGTGTTTTAAACGATTTGGGCATTATATCCGTCAGATAAGACTATAGTATCAATAAATGGACCCCTACCCGATTTTGACTTAACAGGATTTGTTGAGTCCTTTGAATTTGCTAAGGGGATTCATCATATAATTGCAGTTTGGTTTGGAAAACAATTTAATAAACCTAATCATGCGATAAATCCGAACGATGACTGTGGCTGAAAATAAAATAATGATTTATCGATTCCTGGGACAAATGAAAAATAAAAACTTGTTGTTATCAAGATGGGTGTGGTTGAGAAAGTACTCGCATTTGCATCTTTCTGGACCCTATTATAACTATTCCTTCATCCAATGGATTAACAATTTAGGATACTACCATTTGGATTATGGATGACCCTATTGAATGGTTAAATTTAGTGTATCAAGAGTGTCGAAAATATATCATCTACGGAAGGTTATACTGGAATGTATTCAGGATACATCCAATGAAGATGAGACTCAGGGCAATGACGATGATATAAGGAAGCAATTAGATGGGTATTAGCGAAGTGACAAAAAAGTAAACACAGATTTGCTCTTGATTTTGAATTTAACATGACAACGAGACAACGACAAAATAATTCTTGTGAGACCTGTAACGCAATACTGCTATGGCATAGTATTCGGATCATAATCCAAGACAATTTACCATGGATATAATTAATAGTAGTCTAATAGTAGTCGTGACCATACACATATACGAATGTGATACTGACTTGACTATGGTATAATCGACGACGAGGCACCTGCTCCTTGGTGGTAAGGTCAGTGAACCTTCACTTTTGGGAGGGAGGTGATAATTGAATATTTTCAGTAATTACTTGGAATTGTTCACGGAAAAAAATCCGCTTTTATGAGCAGTTGAATCTAATGTGCAAATTGCAGGTCCACTCGTGATCTTACCACGGTGGATATGTTATGGACGGTTGTACGCCGGACTGGATCATCGCTCCTTTTTTAACTCCACCTTCAAGGTCCGCAGGCTCATATAAATATCTGACAGTCACATTATTACCCAGTACTTGGATTGTTTTGAGAAAGAGGCATGTCGCCGGTATACACTCGTTGTTATGCGTATTTTTGTAATTGCATTATTAGTTTTTTCATCATCAACGTTACTGCACCCAGAAATCTTTTGCCAGAATCAACCAATAGTAACTCTGGCCGTTACAAGTGCGCTAGGCAATGAATTCGTATAAATGCAGAGGCAACTGGGGTTGCTCTTAGCTGATAACGGCACTGCTTCTTGGTATCTACTTGCAACATCAACAACAGAAAATGCATATTGGTATGAGCGTGATTGATATCTCAGGTTTAATATTATGATGGTGTCAAAACAAAATATCGGCCTGATGAACTTCAATGGGTGTAGTGACATCATAAAGCCCATTTTGAATTTGTTTAGGGGGAAATAAATGTGCTGTACTGTCTGTCGTCCCAACCAATTTGCAGCTGCCGCACGTGCGACCCTAGCATCGTCAGCAAATTTATTAATAGCAGTCACACCTTCCAGTATCCCTTTGGGTTATAATAAATGGACTACATACCATATATATATATATATATATATATATATATATATATATATATATATATATATATATATATATATATATATATATATATATATATATATATATATATATATATATATATATGCGCTATATTTGTGATGAGAGGTGAATGTGTCTGGTTGGGCATGGTAGACAAAGGAATATAGACCCTCTAGGTCAGGCAAGCAAAGGATGGGGATCACGTGACTCAACGAGTCAATGGATCATAGTTTATTGATCATAATGTTTACATTTTTTCTTCCTTGCGATCTGTTTCTTTTCATTAGTATTCCTCATAATTGTAAGGATCGTTTTCTTTCTCGCATTCTGGAAAACAGAAAGATAGTAGAACTTTCCTTTTCTGTATAGCCAACGTCTAATTGCGGAAAAACAATGATAAAACACTTATTCAGGACCATATTCTTTGTAAATGGTCAGATAGGTATTTGGGATTCGGGACGGATCTGACTAGTTCCAATCTGTTCCGGTGGCCTAGTGGTTAGAGCGTCCGACACAAAAACGGGAGGTCGTGGGTTCGAGACCCGGACCAGTTATACCAAATACTTAAATAAATGGTACAAACAGCTACCTCGTTTGGCGTTCAACATTAAGAGGTTAGTTTTAGGACTGGTCAGCCTGGTGTCAGGATAATGTGACTGGGTGGGACACCATGCGGTATGATGCCAATGTGCTAGACATCACTATAAACTACCACACTGCATACATCGTAGCGTTATGACTTAAAAATTGTTAAAGCTACGTTAAAAATCCCAATCACACACTAATTAGTTCCGTCTTACAACATAATGGAAGTTTAAACTAAATATTGTGTATTGTGTCACCTGCCTACGAAAGGGAGATAACAGGCCCGATCCCGCACATGTCCTCTTTTTTTGTTGTTGCACTTTTGAATCAGTCTCTTGGCCTGAAAACAGGTCCGATGCATGCTGTACCTCCAGCTTCTATACATATGCCATATTACCAAGAACAAATTGTGTCAAATTGTGTCACATCCATTATATTCTTCCATATGATCATGCTTAAAACAAAATCAATCAAACAAATCAGGTAAACATACCTATGTTACCAATGATAATTTGTTGAGCCTACTCCATTTAACAATATAATGTCTTGTGCATAGTACACATACAGAGTAGCCCAGGTTAATTGTGTCATTGCTATTATGTTCAATACAGCAAGTAGTCTAATTTTTTCTAGTCATGGCACCGGGTTTAGGCAGGGTTCAGCCCACCGGTTCTCGGATTAGGTAGTCAGCTTCAACAACTGTAGAATGCGTCGGGAGCAATACATGTAGCAGATACAGTCGACGATGCATCCATTGACTATATAACTCAGCAGGTGGTACATCAAATTACACCTATCATCACAGCAAAGGTAGACTGAAAGTTGAACCACATCTTGGGTATGCTACAGGGGACCACTCGTCTGCAACAACCTGCCATGTCGTCGCGGAAACATGAGCAAGGGTCACCTGCCATCTTCAGCGCCCAATCTGAACGAATTTTCCAACAGTCAGTCGGGACTAGCATTGCACAGGCTACCTCAGTCTTAACATGACTCTCGTTCACATTTAGAGGTACTCTGAGTGATTTATTAACACCAATTACTACTTTGGACTCACACGGTCAATATAACTTTGTCAGTACATCAATCGATATAACTGCCTCTGTATCTGAATTAAGCAGCAGATTTGGGCGGGGTCATACATGGATTTTCACACACTCCTTTCCACATCCACAGACAATACATATAGATTACAGTTTTATAAGACATCAAATACATTGGAATTGAACTTAGTCCCCATGACCCAAAAGTTTCCGCTCTCCATTGATCAGTGGTTGACAGCATGGAACATATTTGCTATAATAATAGGAATAAAATCCCTTCACGTTGAGTACTCTTCTACCTCACCACATGAAAGCTGTCATGAAGTTGTCTGAGCGCAGGGCTTATTGGAGATTATGATGAGCAGTTTAGACGCATGATAGAGAGGGAGAAGCAAAGCGGGGTTCCACTTTATTTGATCACAAGGACCTACAGCAAACTCTCTGCAACATGGCCAGCAAAGGAAAGTTTTCCTTCGAAAATAGTAATCTTCCTACTCCTGTTCAAGTGGACAAATTACAACATTGTTTGAAATGGCACAACACTGCCAATATACAATTCTTGATACAGTGATATACGTGTGGATTTAATGTGTTACATAGACGTTTTCTGTCACCTATTCAACCATAAAATCTAAAATCAGCCATACAAAATCCACAGAATGTTCATGACAAAATAGACAACGTACTTGATACTGGCATGAATGCGGGGCCTTTCAAGAGCCACCCTTTCTCACCATTTCAAATATCACCACTCGGCTTGGTTGCAAATAAACCACGTGGTACTTTTGGCATGATCACATTCTCACGGGTCTTGAATAAATGATCTGCGGACGAAAGGGGTGGTTTAATATCAAACTGTGGAACACGCTATTACAATAATTAAACAACTTGCTAGAGGTTGCCTTATGGCAAAAACAGACATAGCTGGTGCATTTAGAATTGATTCACTCCGCTCGACTCAGTATCATATGTTTATCTTCTATCGGAGAGACCTGCATTATTGTGACAAGTGCCTTCCTATGGGTTGTTTTCAGATTTGTCAATATTTACCACTGCTTTACAATGGGTTGCATCATACAAATTGTGCATTGGCCACAAGGTACATGTTTTAAATGCCTTTTTACTCTTTGACTCAGACTGTAACCCATGTAATGACAAATTGAATAATTCTTACTTCTTTGTGCAGATGTTGGTGTTGCAATGACATTTTTGGGCCATGAGCTGGACACAATCAAGATGGAGGTATGACCTCCGGTAGATAAACTGCAGAAATGCTACTACAGTTGACTCCACTTAACTGCACATCGGTTAACTGCACACGCCGGATAACTGCACGTAGTCACGCCGGTCCCGTTTGTTCCCCATGCTTTTCAGTGGGAAGAAACTTTGGATAACTGCACTTCGCTTAAATGCACACTCCGGATAATAGCACGATAAATTTCTGCCCGTGGTACATTATTCAATACAACTTTGCTCCGATTAACTGCACAATGTATGTTCATGTTCAGTTATTGCCGACAATTAAGATGGTAAATGCGACGTTTTAAATGATTGACATGTAAAGGACGCCTTAGGTGGTATATACCTGTATATCCGCGCCCACTAGGGAGCAATAGCGTGGGAAAAATCATAGTACAGCATGGAAAACATTGCTCTAAACCGTTCGGGTTTGAATCATTTCAAACCAAAACATGGATGGTTGGAAAGATGGAAAATGCTCAACGGAATTCAATTTAAACGACAACATGGCGAAACACAGTATGCAGACGCCTTTGGAGCTGAACGCTTTTTCTGTCAGAGATGACCCATCAATGTCTGACAGCAGTTTTCGAATAACAAGTGATCTTTAGAATTTCAAGAAATTCGCTATAATTCCTTGATTCATTGGTTGAATCAGTGAAATTGTGCTCGGAGGAAGGAAAACAAGCTCAACATTTAAATAAAAGTTGAAAGAGTGGATTCTAATCATTGTTTAAATTTATTCTTCACATATATTCGTGCCGTGTTGATTTAAAGCTGGACTGTACCGTACTGCGGTTAACGGCACACTCCGGTTAACTGCAGTCTCGTGACGGGCCCGAGGGTGTGCAGTTAACCGGAGTCGACTATAATTAAAAGTGCACAACTCCACCGACAACATGCTATGGCGGGACTCTTAAATTAACATAGTTGTTTCCCTTTATATATGTAGTGCTTCAGACATATTCGTTTCGATATATATATATATATATATATATATATATATATATATATATATATATATATATATATATATATATATATATATATATATATATATATATATATATATATATATCGTTTACCGTACTGTATTTTTCCCGAATTAAAAACTATAGTATATTATAAGTAAGTATTGTGCATTAATAAATGGTCCTAAGATTATTGGACTTCGGTGTCAAACTCTGTGGTTATGTATGTGTTGTAATTTAGCCTACAAAACTGGTTACGCGCAAGTCAAGTCCGACGATCCTCTAGAACTCCTTGAATTCGTATAGTAAATCTGTGCCAGCGCCATAATAAAAATTCAATAACTTAAATATTTTGAGGGCTCACAATCAAACCTGTGTTTATCAGTATAAATGAAATCTAGACGTCAGCATCTGTGTAGAGGAAAGGCTATGAGCCGCGTAATTTTCTGGATCTGCATTTGTTTGAAACACGTGCTTTCAATTCCACACCGAAGAGAAAGGTGCTAAATTTAGTAATGAGTGTTTGAAAATGAGGACGTCTAAAGGATTGAAATTTCGTCAAGAAACAATGTATATTTTTTTCAATTCCAACTAGGATAAGTTCTCAAAATATTCTTTGTCATAAAACATAACTTACTTCAATAACCAATCCTGGTTAGCCAAACATATATATATATATATATATATATATATATATATATATATATATATATATATATATATATATATATATATATATATATATATATATATATATAGATTCACCTATTTCCAGGCTGGTTCCCATTTTTCCATATCATTAGTACCGTGTGTCCTATATGCTCCTTTGTCACCAGTGGCAGCCTGTGCGGTGACTTGATCTTTTGTTATGCATATATGTGCACCTTTTTAATATATAACTGCCAGAGCAATTAACATGCTCATAGCATTGTGACCCTGCATGAATATATGAATATCCAGTTCAGATTTCTCTTTCAAACTATGACGACACAAAAGGTATCAGACACGATTTTATTTATTTATTTATATATTTGTTATTTATTATTTTTTTATTTATTCGTAAACAGCGGCGTATTTGCACACTGTCAATTGCTGCTTGTAATTGATAATATCATATATTCTTCAATAACTTCCTATCAATGTGTGAATATTTGAATGAAAAACATGAATATATTCTTTCCTCTAAATAATTTGTTACGTTAATATTTATTTCGTTTTCCAATTTATATACTATTTATTTATGCAAATGTTTAACCACCTTAGTCGTTTACTGTAAGCAATATATGATAATATTCGATATTACTGAACGTTTTGTCGATAGCCAGTACTGCAATGGATGTAACGAACTATCTGATTGACTGTCGACAACCGGTACTGCAATGGCTGTAACAATATATTTGACTGGTTTGATGATATACCTTTATATCTAGCAAATCACCTTAAATATGACCAATAAAACCCACTAATGTTAATAATAATAATAATAATAATAATAATAATAATAATAATAATAATGAGGACTTTGTATAGCGCCTAATCTTTAAAAGCTCTAAGCGCTTTACACCATCAATAATGATATGACTACACTACAGAACAACAAATGACAAAAACAATGTAATTGGAAAACATAAAAACATGCTGAAAATATATAAGATACAAAACATGATTAGGTCGCTAAGTTTGTCCCTGAAGTCGAAACAGGTGAGTCTTGAGAGCACTCTGAAAATTGACATCACGTAATAAAATAGACATCACGTCAGACAAAATTAGTATCCTAATGAGCGTGTTCTCAGCAAGATGGAAGTATATATCGCCTTTATCTAAAATTCGTCTGTGTTAGTAAGGCATATATAGTATGTGTCTCGGGTAAAATTGACTCCAAGCAAATTTACGAAGCTCTCAATTACAGCGGAGTTAATTCATAAATACATATTGTGTTAACTCCCTTTACTTAGGCTCCATTTTGATTTTAGGTGTTATGTTATACTTCAACATTTGTTAAGCAAATGTTTGAGATTTTCTTTAGTACGGGGCCTTGATGAAATTGTTTAAAATTTCTGTCGATTTTACTATGTCGAAGATCCGAATAACCTCGCATCATTAGTTCTATATTAGCGATATGTATTTTCACGCAAAAAATATGTTTCAGGACCTTACAATGCACTGTGCAATAATGCAACCAGCAATCAACACCAAAATTACCAAAATCAATATTTGCTTTCGCCATAAAAAAAATGCATGACAATGTATATTTACTGCGGACGCAAGGATTTGTCCCGACGTCAAAATCAGCGAACAATTTTTACATTTTCTCCATTATGCTACAAACTTAAGAAAGTTTGTCGAGCTGTTATAAAAATTGAACCATTCTTGAATACAACAGGCTTATGTCGGTAATTGGAAGTCGCAACGAGAATAAACTATAATGGTTTGAACTACCGAGGGGTTCGGACTGGTGTCTTCCCTTGTGGTATATTGTTACAGGTTAGACACTGATTCATGGACGGATACTTTGCTTTGTAACGAGCCCCTGTGATATTAGCCGAATCTTAGACTCGAACCCACGCAGCCAAAGGTGAGATGGCAGTGATCCGTAACGGAGAGCGCTTTTGACCACTCGGCCACTGGTATAGTGTGTCAGTTGGTAGCACAAAAATCGAGCTGTGCATTGGAATACGTTACGTTTCAATGCATTTGTTCTTAGTAAAATAAATTTTACATTCGCTACAAACTGCGCACCATTTTCTAAATATCTACATCTGTGTAGAAAGCAAATAATAGTTTGTATTTATTTATTTATTTATTTATTTAAGTATTCGCTCGTTCTTTCATTCAGCCCATTATTCCGTTACGCTATGGTTCGTGATGCGTATTTTGCGTAGAAGATTAACGTCTTGATAACCGATAATATATGATGAGAAGCTGGCGTGACAAAAACATTTCTTGCAAATAATAACAGACATTGCCTTCTGTGGTGTATGTAAATACAGTCTGTGTAGACCATAAGTCTGTGGATGGAAAGTGTGTGTGTGTGTGTGTGTGTGTGGCAGAACAGTCTGTTGATGTAAATAGCCTCTGTGTGTGTGTCTGTGTCTGTGTGTGTATGTGTGTGTGTGTGTGTGTGACTGTACAGTATGTGGATGGAAATATCCTGTGTAAAACATAAATAAGTCGTTGTTATCATTACTGATTGGCTCACACCTATTAATTTTCCCGCTTTCTGAAGTCAATATAATTTGCCATTTTTATCAACAATATGGAACGATCTATCTAATCCGTTGCCGAAAGGATAGGGATGGGGGCAGTGGCTAGGAATTTTGACCCCTCCCCCACCTGAATTTGCATGTGCTGTAAAATTGCTATAGACTATACACGAAAATGAACAAGCCAGTCAAGCCGCCCCCCCCCCACAAAATAATAATAAATAAATGAAAAGATGTCCATGTGAATTAAACTCACTTTGGTTTCGTCGGCTGTGATATTGCCTTGTTATCCTCAAATATGTCAAGCAAAGACCAGAACACGAGTAAACGTTGAAATCGTTACACGGACAATAACAAAGACCAGAACACGAGTAAACGTTGAGATCCGTACACGGACAATAGTGGAAATATAGAATAGAAATCATAAACGTTGTCCAACGTGAACATGCCGAGTCCATGCAGAGAAACGCCATGAATTATGAATGTTTCACCCAGATCATTAATAAGCAAGATTTAAATATCAACCTTTTAGAGTAAATAAATGAACCTCTATTGTGATGAAAATCGACAGATGATGGTCCTCACCCGGTAAACAAGCTATCCAGGTACATCATTCTTAGAAAGTAAATAGTGAAAATATCCGACCACACTAATATTCAATCTGTGACACAACATGTCGTTTCAGGCTGTTTGAATGGGGAAAATGATCAAATGTTCCCTTTCAAACCCGATGAGTAAAGAAAACAATTTTCAATAATGTGTACGATATTGTTGCATTGTTCTATTGTTATTTAAATAAAGATAATGTCGTCAGACAATCAGTCACGTGTTGTAGATGATCGTAGCAGATTATTTCCGCTGGATTGTGACGATGCGACTATGGCGGTAATTCGAGCTAAGCAGTATTCGTACGATTGACGTTCACAATTGTAGTTATTACCGAGCATTTTATTTCCCAAAGTAATACAAACGGTATAAATAAAATCATTTTCTTTCAATTTCTTTTTTTATGAAAATATTTTTTTTCCACCAATACCATGCATTCTTCTGGTCCTACCTTACGAATAAATATAACCTAATTTTTTATGTTTCTACTGTTCTGTGTATATCGGTAAGTTTTGTTCTTAGGGCAAGTCAAAAACTTATGTAACGTCCTTCATTTTTTTGCATATTTATTACAATAGTAAGCCGACACACATTAGACAGTGAGCCCTGGGGCTGCAACTATGACAACACATACATATGACGACATATTCCCTTTTATGTTAAACGCTATACGAATCATTTCATCAGATATTGTCATTTTTTATCTTTAAAAAAATCAAAAGTTTTTAAAGTTATTTTATGAAGTAAATTTTGATATGAAAAGATAGTAATAAGGCATAAATATCATTAAGTCAGACAGTAAAATATTGATTACCTGGTTTTAGGCTACAATCTTGAATAGATCATGTGATACTGGTCAGGCTGTAATTTAGAATTAATTCTTATATCGGATTGCTACGATATGTATCTTAAATTTCAACAACTGCAGATTCAGTATAAGAATCAAACATTTCTTCTTTTATTCTCCATAAACCCCACGGTACATCAGCGTTTATATAACGAGTCACTAATTTTATATATTGTATTTCGATACAAAATGAATCCGTTGCAACTCTGACTCCAGTGTCAGGGAATATATTTATCATCGACAGCAAGTTTATAGAAACATAAGCAAGCATGGATGATCTCAAATGTTAATATATTGCTGAGAGATGTCATCGATAGCCAACAATTGTATATAATCGTGTTCCGTTAGACAAGTAGGCATTTTCTCGACTTACCAATATATTTTCGAAGTTGCATACGCGATTATAAAACAGTATTCAGCACCATAATGTCGCTTATGATCATGTGCATCACTGTCACAGAATTAGGCGAAAATTAAATTTATTTTCTTCTTGATTTACAAACTAATCTCACCATTTTCTTTGTTTCGTCGTACATGCATTACCTGGGGTGAATAAGTGGTTTTCTCCAAGGTAAGCTGCGTGTAACGATTTGCATGTGCCTGATTTTGAATTACATGAAATCCGGAACATTAGTTTCACGTAGTGCACGGTAATCTTGCCGTGATTTCTGCTCACCTATTTGAGGGTATATAAGGCAGAATATTTATGATCAATATTACGGGACCTAAAGTATCTAATCACAGGATAGATAGCTCGTCTTTCAATCTCCAGCCAAAGGGGTGAGTGTTAAATTTATATTTCGTTTTATTGTGAATTTTATTCAGTTTATCATTTTCATATAATGATGCCTTTATTGCAATGCAGATTTTAAACGTGAATATTTGGAATTACTAGTCACTATTAGACTTTAAATGCAATAGCGTGATCTAAGGTTTAGATTATTTTTTGAGACAACTATTATTAGTCTGGTTTCTTTATTGTAGCTGATAGCGCATCTGATAACATCGTTGATAACGCATCTGAAAACATCTCTGATAACGTCGGCTGATAACATCTCTGATATCGTAGCTGAAATTGTTGCTGATTTATTGTGCAATCGAATTGAAGTATCTGACTGTCAGATTGTCTGTCCGTCTACATCTGTCGTGACGTGTAAATATCCGGAAAGCTAGAAGTCCGAGTGTCGGACTGTCTAGAGTTGTAAACATCCGGGGCGACATCTAGGGTATTGAGGAACGTTAGTTCTAGTAGATGTTGTATGCTGTCTGTTCGTATAACTGTGGTGGATCCGTGAAGGGCAAGTGACCGATAAAAGTATTGAGTCAACCCTAGGTCTTCGGGGAAACTGGGCGGCGATTCAACTGTTAGCGAATCGTACGGTTATACAGGGTCGAGACACATGTGTGTGTTGCAATTGTAGTACAATTGAATACATTGTTGTATTTACATGGTTACTTCAAATCACAATAGTATTTCAAGGGATTGCATGAATCTCAATAAAAGCTAGCAACTTGATTGAATACATGTATATGTTCGTGCTAGTTGTCGCAATCCATACGTGCGATAGTATAGTTTGATGCTTGTGTTTATTATCGTAATTTATACTTGCGTTAATATAACTTTTGTAAAGGTTCTTTGGATCTGTGTTTAGTCCAAGAGATTCCTTTGTATCTGTGTTTTATTTTGTATTAATATTTCATTTATTCATGTATTGTGAATGGTTGTGAGTGTAATTGTGGGTTGAACGCATGAGTTATTGTGTTGATACATTATTTTTCATTAATAATTTATTTCATAAATTTATATTTTCTTTCACATATTGTGTTTGTGTTGTTCATTTAATCCACCATCCTCTCGGTAACAATTCTGTTACAATCACCTTGAGTAAATATACCGATTATTCGTCTAGCGATATCTTTTGATGTTTTATCTGCATTTTATCAGTTGTAAATTGAAGAAATATTTCGTTATTTTATATGAATGCTCCGTTTTATGTACTTACTTGTACATTATCAGATTCATTGGCAAATATGCACAAGATATATATATATATATATATATATATATATATATATATATATATATATATATATATATATATCTATATATATATATATATATAATTATAAACAGGAGTAAAACAGTTTGTATTTTATTGGTAGTGCGTGCTATTAGCAATGTTTGACTCATTGGTTAAAAGTAATATCCCCAGCTCTACGTTGTATGCAGAGTCAGTTACTGCACCATTCAAAGCCACTACAGATCATGGGAAGATTGTTTCTAGTTCATAAGGTATACATATATAATTTTAACATAAAACAAATTAGATCTTGACAACTACTCTGAAGACCAAGTATTGCATTGTGAGAGTTATCTACCTTTATATATTGGTATCATCAGCGTTTGTCTATTTTTTTTTTTTTTTACGAATTTACGTTACTTCAATAGAATGATTCAGAATTTTATACAAATCTACCAGAAGTTTTACAACAAAAAATAATTTTTACATCATCTCAATTTCAGCTTTCATCAAAACACTACCTGCATAGCAGAAGTTTATGCGTTGGATAGTTCATAATAGGTGGTCAACACTAATTATATCCATCATCAATCCGTCATAGTTTAATTTACATTAATGGTATGAACTTGTCGTCAGTATTTGATTATCTATCTAGTCTATATTTTTAAATATTACACACGTACTCCTTTCCCATGAATAAGAATTAAAACGATAAGAAAACTGAAGAAAAGTATAACACAACATACAGATAAGACTTCGGATTAAATAATACAGTAATATTTTGAATTATCATAACTATTAAGAGGGGGCTTACTCGAATGTTCTGCAAAGATCAAAAGAGTACAACCCCACTCCAATGCCAAAAATATACAAAAGATAAAACGTATTTATTTACATTCCAATGATATCCATATTTATCAGAATTACGGTCCCTTGTCAATCAAATGACAGCTACATATAGCAGAGATAATGTCGCTTAATACAAAAATGACACACATAGTTAGCATAGGAACAGTAGTTTAATATTACAGTGTTAACCATGTTTGCCATAGTAATGGTTTCTAGCCATTCGACCGACAATTATATTTCCCTTGCCGTAATAGTAATAATTATGTTTACCAGAATAATGTCCCTTGACATTCCAATGATAACCGTATTTAGCAGAGGTAATGTCCCTTGGCATTCCAATGATAACCGTATTTAGCAGAGGTGTGTACCAAGGACATTGGAATGCTAAGAATATTTAGTAGAGGTAACGTCCCTTGACATTCCATTGATAACCGTATTTAGCAAAGGTGTGTACCAAGGGCATTTGAATAATTTTGTTTTCAAGCAAGGACCTGTGCCATAGTTGTTTTGACGTAAATTGTATATTTCAAAAGATTATGAATTTTAACTGTTTACTCTATACCTTATCTAACTTTTGACATATTTTGATCGTAAATACTGAATAATATTATATTTAATAATTTAACGTTTATTTAAAATATATTTTAATATGTTTGACATAATTATGTAGCAGCTCATAGTTATGGATACATCAGTGTATAAACAGAAGGCGTCATCTAGGCATGTGAATGTTAATAAGGACAAAATATCTGACAATTTAAATAGAAACAAAAATGTTATGGATATAACATTAAAATTTTTTAGCATGTAATAGGCTTTACAATTTGGATTACCTGGTACCAACAGCTCAGGTAAAAAGTACTTGTCGAGCTGTGCTCACAAAGTGCGTTAGTACTTGTAGTACTTTGATTTATTGCTTATTCATTTATTTATACTTTGTCACTATAGCCTTTTTTCAGCACCCTTTAGTTAATTTTCTTTTCCACCTTTTGTTACATTTACAATCTCCTGCCATACTCAATCCTGACAGACGTTAGTCGACAAACAGGAAAAATGACAGAACCTAGCAGGACAAATAATCCAAGGAAATATAAGATATCTGACTACTTCAACACGGTGGTTGAAGGGGACATGGGAAGCAGAAAATTGTCATTTATCGTAGGGAAGGCTGTCAGACTTTGGATTTTGGAGCCACTACCACCTTCCCAAGGCAAACAGAAGTTTTGACAGAGATGTAAATCCTTGGAATCAACCTTGAGGAGATAGATGCCCTCCAATACGGGGGTCGGAACAAATATACCTTGTATCCAAAAAGTAAACGGCCGATGCTCAAACAAACAGAAATGATGATTTGTGGACAAAGAGTGACTATTACAGACACCGAGCCAATAGTACGAGACATCGAACCCAAGGCGGTCGATCTATTTATTTCTGGTCTACCTCACGAGATTGCAACGGAAACAATCATCGACAAATTATCGGTACAATATGGAATACACGTAGGAGACAATATACCAGTAGCTTGCTGGGGGCACAAGGGTTGTCATGAGTGGTGAAAGATTCATCAAAGTGCATCATGATCAAGCAAAAACTATCCCGCCATACTTCTATATACTAGGTTTTTTATGCAGAACGTGGTATAGAGGGTGCGATAAAGACCGCCCATGCCCCAAATGCAAAGTGATGGGGCATGGAGCGAAATTCTGCCCAGTGCCAAAACAACAAAGAGATCCGAACTCGTATGCAGCGAAAGCAGCTAGGAATACAGAGCAGGGTGAAGGAAACGTTTCGGAAACCGTAGAAACACAACAGGAGGTGGAGCCACCAACACCAACACCACAACAACAACAACGCCCGGAAATGGCGAGCGTACAAGAACAAGAACAACAAATAGAGAGGCAAGAGGCTATACTTCCCCAAGATGATAGTTTTGTAACTCCAAAGAAGACGACAAGAAGAGAAGTGCCAGCTGCTCCTTTGAAAACAGGGAACAGGTTTGAATGCTTGTCAATCGACGAAAACGACGAAGTGTTGGAAGAACTGGGAGTCGAACCAATGGAGAGTGAGGGGGACAATACCAGCAATGAGCAAAAGGCCTCTACACCAATGGCCCCCTACCGGAAACGAAAAAACCACACGTTAACAAGTTCATCGACTAGTGATGAACCACAAACAATAACGGAGCGGCCCCTCCCCAAAATAAAACTTTCGGAAAAGACCAAGAGACGAGAAAGGAAGAGGAAAGTGGGGAAAGAAGAATCCCCTAAGTCAACATCATCGGAAGATTATGACCCGGATTTTGACCTAAAAACCGCTATATCAGAAAACAGCTATTATTGACTATACCAACACATCGACGGACTTAACAAATGACGCAACAAATGACACTATTGACACAACGAACGAACTAACAAAGGAACCAAACCTGCAGGACATAACAGACATAGTTGAGACTGACGGGGGACCAATGCCCCCAAACGAAACACAGTAAACTATTATAGATGAAATTATTAGAATTTAATTACAATATATAATAATTTAATACAATATTGCCACCTGGACAACCGAAAATGGAAGAACTGAACTTCCATATCGCATCAATTAACACTAATGGAGTAGATAGGGAAAAAATTACACAACTGATAAAATTAAAACAGGACATTATACTAATACAAGAAACACACAACAAACTCACAAACACTATGATAGCAGAACTTGAATCCAAAATGAATGCAATAGTTGTAACTAGTGAAGCACAACAAAACGATATTAAAGCGGGGGTAGCGATGATAATCAGAAATAGAAATAGGCAAAATTGGGAAAGAGTAACAGAAGATATTAGTTTAAAGGGAAGGGTAATTCATATAAAATTAAATAAATTGCACATTTTAAATATATACGCTCCTGCATATAGAGAAAGTCACTACGACTTCATAAGAAATCTAAATAAATATTTAAAAACCTACACAGCAGAACACCTGATTATGGGGGGGGGGGGATTTTAATTGGGTGGGAGAAAATATAGATCGAACCGGTAATCTCACAACTAATGATCTATCATCATCTGACATTATGGGCAGATTGTTAAAACAATGTAAATTAACAGATGGGTATAGAAAACTGAACTTATTAAGAAGAGAATATACGCATGATTATATTAAATTAGGAATAAACAAATCAAGTAGAATAGATAAATTTATGTAACTTATTTTGACCACAAAATATATAAAAATGCAAAAATCTTAAATTATAAAATTTCGGATCACAAATTAATAACTCTGGAAATAGTGATTAAAATAGCAGATGGGGTTCTGGAGAATGGAGACTAAATAACTCAATACTGGATGATGAGCAATTAATAAATGAAATAAAAATGGAAATCCCTAAAATACTTACAAACGATGAGGGAAAAAAGATATCTGATATTGCCACTGATTGGGATAATTTTAAAATAAAAGTTAAACAAATAGCAATATATCACTCAACTAAACGTAATCGGATTCAAAAAATACAGAAGGTAGTATTAAAAAGATTAATAAGTAATGACGCAACATCATTACGGGATAAAGAGAGCTACTCTATACAATTAGAACAGCTAAGAGAATATAAAACAAGGTGAATGCAAATTAAGGTGGGAAAATTCCACCACTTATACACGCAGGGCCGAGAACTCTATAAAAGGGAAGAAAAAAGATTCGATCATCATTCAGCAAGCGGACTCCAAGGTGGACGGACCGGACCTCTACAGTTAACTGATATGATAGCCGGCAGTGAGAAAAGGCGCCATATAGACCTGTACATCAAATAATAATGCAGTCATACGAGCGGCCTAGGTGTCTACCCAGTAAGGTGACGGGCAACCGAGCCGTGGCAGCGGGAAACCGAGCCGGGGTAGAATTACACCCCACTAGACCAGACTACAGCGGTGCTGATAGAGGGAAAACCCAAAACTCTGCAGAATACGGAAAGCATGCCACGTGGACTTCAAGATGGCGACCAGTGTGCACCACTACTATAACATCAACGGTGGGCACGGGTTTGTACTGGAAGCCAAAAGGAATGAAACAAGGCAATGTTCCAACCAAACTTCCACTGCACAGCCAAGGGAGAAAAGGAAAACCAGCCATGACGGAAAATTACGAACTGGCTGACCTACTGCATCGATGAAAGACGCCCACGGAGAAGAGTTGACAGCAACAAACAGCTAGGTTTTCATTTGCCTGAATGATAATAGGGACTCATTTGGCTTAGAGTATCCCTTTTTGACTAACTATTTGGCCCTGAAAAAACTAATATGACATTTTTTGACACTGCCTTCAACAAATTCATAACCAAATACCCCTACCATTGACTACACTACTATATGTCGCTTCGACATTTTAATTTTAATTAATAGGGACCTTGTATGTACGCTCATGGTACTGGATCCCTATATTTTGTTAGGATGTTAAATAAATATTTGTAACTCAGATATTTGGCTAATTGCACAGGTGGCTTACACAATATTGGTTGTTAGGCTGTCCATTAGTACAACTGGACTGAATTTGATGCATGAGCGCGTGCTTGGCTCTTCGCCTCCCTTGCTGCCTGCAGCAGTTAATTCACGTGCATGCACGCCCAATAACTATGCAGATACAGGCGATATGAGAAAACTATTTTTCTCTCGCTTTTCTTTACTGCTATTGCAGAGGTAGGCACATACAATGAATACTGAATGGGTGGGTGTGTGTGGGTTCTATTCCTACCCACCCCACGGCCCTACATTCACCCAGAGGCAGTTCAATAATTGCCCCGTGGTGACGGCCAAATTAAATAAGTGCTTCTATATAAGCACATAAACGCCTGCAGGGTGCGCGGCACCATTCCCACCCTCAGGATAAATTAAATAACTCCCCATTGGGAGATAAAACAGTGACAAGAGCCACATTGGACGAATCACTATAAACAAATCTTCATCATCATCAAGGGAGGGGAAAGGGTAATTGATGCACTAATCACTAATGGGGTTGAAATTACAACTAAAGCTGAAATTATGGATGAAATTCACAAATATTACACAACACTATATACTTCTAAAAACATAGACAATGACACAATCATGCAATATCTAAATTCAGTACAATGTGAGGTGATATCATCAGAGCACAAGAAACGGTGCGATGATCTCATTTCTGTGGAGGAAGTTAAAACCACAATAAAAGAACTTGCAAAAGGTAAATCACCAGGTAGAGATGGCCTCACTGCGGAATTCTATAAGAAATTCCAAAGTGAGGTGGCACCAATCTTAGAAACACTATTTAATAATATTTTATTAAAAAACGACAAAATGACTAAATCAATGCGGGAGGGTTTGATTACTTTAATATACAAAGGGAAAGGGGACAGAACCGACTTAAAAAATTGGAGGCCCATCTCCCTCCTAAACACGGATTACAAAATACAGAGTAGAATTTTGGCTAATAGGATTAAGCACGGAGTAAACACCATAGTAAACACTAATCAGACATGCGGTGGTAAAATTAGAAGCATACATGACAATATACTTAACATTAGGACCATAATAGACTTTATAAATACAACAAACTCGAAATGTGCTATGGTACTTTTCGACCAGGAGAAAGCTTTCGACAGATTAGAACATAATTATACACAAAAAGTACTGGAAAAATTTGGTTTTGGAACAAATTTTCTGAATTGGACTAAAATAATGTACAATGACATAACTGCAAATGTACAAGTAAATGGGGCAAAAACCCAAAAAATTAATATACAACGATCAGTGAGGCAAGGATGCCCTCTATCAATGCTATTATATGTAATAGCAATTTAAATTCTGAGTATAAAAATCAGAAACAGTTCTAATATAAAAGGAGTAAAAATTCCTAACTTAAAAGAGGAATTTAAAATGCTACAACACTCCGATGATTGTACAAACTTTATTAATGATCCAAATTCTTTTAAACACCTACAAAAAGAATACGAGGCTTTTGGGAAAGCATCAGGATCGAAAATAAATCATGACAAAACGGAAATATTAAAAATAGGAAACTGGAGGGGAAACCACCCTGGTTTGCCCCCACACCTAATAAAAAACAGTGAAAGCCCTGGGGATATTCTTCGGGGCCAATGAAGAAAAAGAAAACTGCTTAAAAGTTAAAAGGAAAATAAAAGAAGTAATAGATATCTGGGCACTAAAACCGCTTAGTCTAATAGAACGTTCACAGGTTGCAAAAACATATATGTATTCTAATTTGGCATACCTTATAAACTCTGTGGACATTAACAATAAAACACTAGCTACAATTGATAATGAAATATGCAGGGAAGCTGACTGAAACCTTTTCCCTTTTTACACCTATTCTTCTAAAAATCATCTGTTATTATTTTCTTTTATTTATTTATTATTTTTTTTGGGGAATAGGAGAAAGTTGGTGAAACTGCGAGGGAACAGGCCCTTTCCCATATCAGGAATCGCCTGGATTGGGGCCCGCACAGGTGTACAGCCTGGTGCAACTCTGTGCCTAACCCAGTCAATCCTGCAGGGAAGCCGACAGACCCCTTCCACCCCGTTCTGAATCTATGTCTGTCAGTTTGTAATGTCCTGTCTGTTTATTCTATGTTACATGTTTGTAGATATTGAATTCTCGCAGTGATGATTGGTATGAGAATTCCATTCGGCTGACCATCAAAAACCAAATACGAACCTTTCGGTCCACACCCAAACAAAATTCAAAACTTACAACAACCTAATCTGAAAATAAAAATTACCAGTCATTCTGACACCATAGTTTAGGTTTTTTGTTTTTTCTAGGGGGAATTGTCCTCTTAAGAAGGGCTTTTCCCCGGCCTGATAGGGACGTCACCGTACACTTTGTACATAGCTAGGGCATAGTGTTAGGCGTTAGGAAATTCCGTAACTTAAATATTTCGATACAATTGCACAGGTGGCTCACACATTATTGTATTAGGGCATCCACTAGCATAACTGGACTGAATTTGACATAAAGATGCAGCGAGACCTTCTAGTCAGGTGTGGGCATCCGTGGCTGTTGCTGTCTTTCTCTCTGCGTGCTCTGCGTGTGCTGCTGTGTCGCGGGTTGTGTGGTCCGGGAGTGCCTTGGGAGTGCCGGTGTGGAGCCAGATCGGGACCTTTTCCGCCTTTTCCTCTTCCTGCACATACAGCATGCTGATTGGTTGATAGGGGGGAGGTGTGGATGGGCACTTACCTACCTACCCCAGGGCTTACATCTATACCGATAGTTACGTATTAGTAATGCGGTATAACGCCAAAATTAATAAGTGCACCAGTATGCACATAAATGCCCGAGGGGGGGGGGAGTAACGACCCCTCCCAATGGGAAAATAAATGTCCAGCGATATGCTGGATATAAAAGTAGCCCATATGACCCTTAGTGGCCGGTGGTTACTATAAAACTTCAAAGTCGTAGTCGATAATGAAATAATTGACTACATATGGAATTACAAAACACATTACATAAATAAGGAAACTTTATATAGAGCCAAACTAAAGGGGGGCTTAGCCTTACCTACCTCCCCCCCTTAATAAAATTAAAAATAATATTAAATAGGTTGAAAAGATTAAGCGCCGCACCACAAAAAACATGGGAGACATTATACATTTTTTGGCTAGGATTTGGAATGAGAAACAAACAAGAAATATACACAAACAACAAACTAGTGGAAAAAAAAATAGACGCACCACACTTATATAGGGGGATTAAAGAAATTTTATATAGGTATAGGGACAATAAAGAATTATGGGCACTGAAAAATGACAAAACATATGACTGGCTTTTAGATTTAAGATCCACTCAAATTATATCTAAGATACAATTACAATATCCATCTGTTAACTGGGACAGAGTTTGGAGGCATTGGTCCGGCATTAACTCGTTTAAGGTACAAAGTATCATGCACACGTACCTCCACAACGCCTGGCTCACAGGCGAAGTGGCAATTAAACGAAGATTAATAAGGACCCCGGTTAGCTGCCCTCTATGCAAAAATGCCCCATATACAAAAGACCACACAATTACAGAATGTGACAAAACAAAGGAAGAAAGGATCAAACTAATAATTGAAATAATGAAGGTAGACAAATATGACAGACGTCAATTACTCTTCCTAGACAGAAACTTGAATACACAATTGGTTAGACAAATAACGGACTTTATAACGAATACTCTTATAAGATGTGGTTCAATAATGAAGGTTAGGGAATTTTTTTTAGAGCTAAATTAAATTAATGAAATTTTAAATTATTTAAATATATATATATATATATATATATATATATATATATATATATATATATATATATATATATATATATATATATATATATATATATATATGAATAATATTATTGTGAGGGGGAAGTACAAATAAGGACGCCATAGGGCTAAATCACAGGGCGCTACGCGAAGTGAGCAGGCCTGTGGAAGAGTTTGGAAAACACCACCCAAATATTTAAAAATTTAATCTGTTTTTTTTTCTTTTCTTCACAAAATGCACTTGATTTCTTCTCTGGATTCTAAATCCATGCTTTATCTGTCATGGCTATCTCCCGTAATAGCCATGATTCCCAAATTAAGGGAACTTAAACAATTTTGGACTTTTTGAATTTTATTAAATAAATAAAGGCCGGACAAATTGAGACAGGAACTGTACAGCCAAATAAATTTGTATAGTTTCTGTCTCAAGGAAAACGGACCAACTCAAATAACAAATCAGATAAATTGAGACACACTTAATCATTTGAAAATAATGCACCTCAATTTATACCAAATTCTAAATTTAAAAATTTCAATTAAATCATTAAAAAATTATTAAATTAAATTTTTTAAATTTTATCTTCCATATTAGTGTAGATAATAACAAAATAAGACAACTGGTATGATTTGGAGAGAGACATGGCTATCCTTAACACATATACAAGTATATAATATACTTTTATAGCAATCACACAAATAGCACTATACATATAACATACATCAGGATATAAAGGGACCACTAGCCATGGTCAACAAAATTAAAAGTAGCCTACTAGATTGGGTAGATCAAATCCCAACTAGAAAGGACTACTTAAAATACACTAGGGAAACAAAAAATACCCCTTGTCAAACTATATTATAACCCCGATGGGGAAAACTAATTGGGGACTTCAGAAGTAAAGAATAAATAAAAAACAACATAATAACATCGGGGGGAACACACATACATATAAACTTTTTAAATTTTTTTTATGGGGGGGGGGGGATCTGTCTGGTGCCCCCCAAAAAAGAAAAGTAATAGGCTTTAAACACTTACAGTTTACCTACAGAAAATGAAAACACAAATTCTTCTAAAACCTTACGTAATACAGCATCAAGTATGATGCTTTTGGTTATCATATAATTTGCATTTCAGTACGATAAAACACTTAAGGCCTCGAGTGGTCGAGCGTTCTAAAATGCCCTCCGTTACTGCTAACTGCCATCTCACCTCTGTCGGCGTGGGTTCGAGTCTCGGATTCGGCCAATGCAGGTATGTGATAATTCATGCCAGTAGCGTCTCGTGGGTACGTGGTTATTTCTGGAGGGTGTTCGAGCTTCTTGCTCCAACATTAATACCGACCGCCATGTATAGATTATCGTGTGCTGAAAAATGTCGTTAAACCCTACAACAACAACAACAACAACAACAATAACAGCGAGAAAACACACTAGTGGGAGTGTATGTTGATGTATTGCATCCTTTGATAAAAATGATATGATCATTTCCAGCCTGTTAAAAGTCCTCTTACAAATATAAATAACTTAACATATGCAATAGTTTGATCAGGTGAAAATGAAGTGAAACTGTCGTAGTTACGTTTAATCAATCAGTCATAGTATGCCCTAAATATGCCCAACATATGGTGTTGTCCGTTCATATTCTCTAAACAGTTTTGATACAACGGAGAAGCCTGTTTATGAATAAAGGTTACTGAGATGCGATATTAAAGGCATATACAAACAAAATGTTAAACGTCAGCAATACTCTATCAAATCTCTGTTTTGAAGAACTTACTATTGGCTAATAAATATTTTGTTACGAGCCTATGTTCTTAAAATAAGTTTTAAAAAGTGTGAAGCTTGTTAAAATTTAACAAATCATTTTTCCGTAGATTACAAAGCATACCAATAAGAAAAAATCGTTACACTATTGAGAACTAAATTCGAATAAAATTCAATCCAAAATGGTCACTACATAATACAATTTAACGTGCTAGATATTAAAGCACGACTGTAAAATCCGCACAATCACAAACATAATAATATAGTTTTCTGCTTGACTTCAGGACATAATTAGGATTTGATAACAACAACAATTACGTAATAGAAAAAACTTTCAAGAATGATCTAATGAACCTTTGTTATTAACAACACAATATGCCATATAATTCAATTAGGAATCTTCAACATCATAACCTTGTTCAACTAATTTACCGTAAAGATGTTGCCAATAGAAACCATGGGTATAAAAAACCGTACCGTAAAGATGTTGCCAACAGAAACCATGGGTATTAAAAACCACACCGTAAAGATGTTGCCAACAGAAAAGACGGGTAGCCAAAAAAAACGTACCATAAATATGTTGCCAACAGAAAACATGGTACAAAACCCATGACGTAAAGATGTTGCCAACAGAATACATGGGTATAAAAGACCCGTACTGTAAAAATGTTGCCAACAGAATACATTGGTATAAAAACCCGTACCGTTAAGATGCTGCCAACATAAAACATGGGTATAAAAAACCAGTACCGTAAAGATGTTGCCAATAAAAAACATGGGAATAAAAAACCCGTACCGTAAAGATGTTGCCAACAAAAACATGGGTATAAAAAGCCCGTACCGTAATGATGTTGCCAACAGAAAATATGGGTATTAAAGACCCTTACCGTAAATATGTTCCTAATAGAAAACATGGTATAAATGTAACAGCAAACTTCGTTATCCAATCATACAACATAATTCAAAAGACACCATTTTAAAACTTTACTGAAATGGAACAATTTGACCCTACTCAAAGGCAAGCTTGTTGCTCTTAGTTTTGCGAAACGCAATACCCTGATAAAATTATGTAAGTCATTTAAAACACTTAAACACATTGTTCATCTAGTCTGATTTATAGAGTGTCAGAGAACCTAATTTCATCAGATACGTGGATCAATTGTTTTGCGACACACAAACGCCACTGCCCAACTCGCGAACATTTTCCAGATAATTTTTCAGATGAAGATAATATATATTGAAGAGTAATTTGTCAAAATATTTAAGAGTTAAGACCACCATTTAGCTTAGAATTCGTCGTTAAATCACCGGAAGATTTGTTCATTCAATAACTATTAAAGTACATAGAGAATTTAAGCATTACTCGGAAAGGGCATATCATCGAGTATAATGAGACGCATTTTATCTGACAAATTTTCCAGTTTTTCTTGAAGTATCTCATTAGATTCATAATCACTATCTTTTCAGCTAAACTCCACTGGCAGGACCCTACGAGTTCTGTGCCCTAGTTTCTTATTTAGAATTTCATTTATATTCTAGCGTCATTGGGATAATACACGTAATAGGCGACAAAAGCAGAACAAAGATGGTTTTGATTTCAGCAAAGTAAAGAGCCTTTATATGTACCACCGGTTTTGGTAGAAAACATATTTTGTATACTGTCTAGGTTGTATTGTGTCAAATGCAGCATGACTACGCACCAGGGTGTCTATTCATATATCGACGTCCTACCTATAAATATATTTACCCATTATTGATCCACATATAAGTCAATCAAACAATTTGTCTACCAAATGTACCAACATATACGTCCGACTATCAGTTTTTATACCAACTGACCTAACTAAATGTGACTTCGTTAATCTATACACTGACCAACTATGCGAAGCCATCTACACATTGACCGACAGTATTTACAGTCAATCATACCATTAATTAATCTGCTACCCATAGCTAATGTGAACTGCGTATTCAGGACACACACACACACACACACACAAACACACACACACACACATCGTGCCGCCACAAAACACACCATATTTTGTCTCGCCTCTTGCTGAGACGATTACGGTTAGTCTATATGTATAGTCATTATGTTAGAACGATATTTGAAACACATATATGTCTCTTCAAACAGTTTTTAATTTACAGAGAAGCATAAAGGACAGGTCAAAAGAGCATATAAATAAACTCATAATGACAAGCACCCGACAAAGTGATTTTGGACAGGTCTTGGTATATCAAATCTGACATGACTATTATGCTTTATAATCGTAGTCTGATATGACATTAGCAATAACTGAATTATAGAAAGTACAATTTGAGATTCACATAACTGAACGAACTCGATATATTTTTTTATCTTGTTCTTGCTTCTATCTTGTATTCGTAATTATGAAATAAGAGGTAATCTTTCATACCTTGAAAATGTGACACGTCTATATCACGTGGTTTATTCGCTTATTCTGTCTTGGTTCTAAGTGCAAACTACTGGGTCACATATCCTAGCCGAATTATTACTGCTTCTAACTGCAAGGCAAACTGCTGATAAAAACAGGGCCACATCTTAAATTGCAGTGAACTTACCTCTTTGTATGCTTTATTAGATTAAACATTTCAACCCACTCTGTACCTTAAAAGTTATGGAGGCCAACGCAGTTCGTGAAAACATCATGGGTAAACGGACCGCTCGTAAACAGGGGACACAATACATTAATTTGGGGCTGAATTGTCCTTGGGGTTGAAATGTCTAAGCTGAATTGTTTTGGGGGTTGAAATGTCTAGGCCGTATTGTCTTTGGTGTTAGGCCGAATTATTTTTGGGGTTGAAATGTCTACATGAAGGAGCACATAACGATGCATTCTTGAGATTAACCATTCCTGTGATGTTTGGAATAAAACCTTTAAACAGAGCTTTAAAGAAGCACAGGTGACACATACTGGAAATGCATCATTTAGATGAGACGTTTGTGATAAATTGTTTAGGAAGTGTATGCATTTGAAGATGCAAACGAAGATTCATGTAGGAGAGTGTGCATCATAATTTTGATTTTCTCGTTAGATTTGCTTGCAGCATTTTATTTAGTGAATTCTTCGATGTTTTGATGTTATATGCACTCTCGAAAGCAGGAGAACATGGGTTCGATCCAATGCCGAGACATACAAAAGACTTATAAAAATGGTACTAACAGCTGCCTCGCTTGCCGTTCAGCATTAAGATGTTAGTGATAGGACTGGTTGGCCTGGTGTCAGGATAACGTCACTGGGTTGGACATCATGCTACATGTCTGCGGAATGATGCCCCAGTGCTAGACATCACCACAGACTGTCTCACTGCAGACATCGTAGCGACATGACTGAAGAAAAATTGTTAATGCTACGTTACAAATCTTAATCATAAACACACTCACGAATAAACGTCTATATTGCATGTTTAAACACTCTCAGATGAAGCGCATTGACACTAACAACCCTTTATTTTTATTATGGGATAAATATGTTATTATATATATATATATATATATATATATATATATATATATATATATATATATATATATATATATATACTTCTACAAAATGTATGAACTTTATACCAATTTCATCCCAAATATTTGCAGTCAATGAAGTCTTCCATCCATCCATTGCTCCATCCATTCATCGGTCCATTTCCATGGTCAACGCAAACCGATCGCCTGGAAAATGTAGAAAATGTAAAAAATTATAATGCGTCTTGTAAGAAGTATCGCTTACATATAATACAACTTATTTTCGGTTTAAAACTGGTTTTATTTCAGAGTGTTAACACATATTCCCCGCATCTCCACTTTTCAGAAATAGATCGTTAAAATACAGTTTACAATATACAGGTAAATGAATACTCCATGTGGTCTTCGCATATTACCAGACTATTGCATGCATAATTTTATTTGCAATTATTTATCTCTAAGTACAATATCGAACTCATTAAAATTTATCAAGATTAAACATGAAGATATTAATGTTAAACTTGCTATTTTAAAAATTACTAATCATGGTCAACTGATTTGCTCATAAATAACTGTTTGTTCATGCTTGTACAAAAGGGATAAATAGTCTGAGAAACGGACTCTGAAGATGCATCTAGATAATACATTTAACCGGATAAAACTTTCCGAGAAGTGTAAGATTATGAAAATTTGGACGTTGCATTCATAACAGATTTCATTTAAGAAATGAGCCCACCTTTTCTTCTTGCATTTTTGATCAGGAGAACGAAACTCGAACCACAAATGTTGAAGCAAGTGAGGCTAGCTGTTGTTATAAATATATACATTTATGTCTTTTTATTTTTTCGTTCTACCTTTCTTTGTAATTTTTCAGAAGATTTATAGTTTGGGATAATTATTCTTGTTTGACAGTTAAAACATGTTCTTTAGATTACATAGATGTTATCTGGTTCATTTATTCACCTAGAATATGTTGCTGAATGAGAACATTAAAGGTGATTTTGTCAAGAGCTGTCTTTGTCGACAGGTGTATGCCCATTATCTAAATACTAATAGTGTTATATAAGACTTTTCTTAAAACATACCAAGGTCTCGTAATTTAGCAACGGTCTTCATATTTTAGAAAAGCTATTTATATAATTCTTTTCAGTGCATTCGTCTTTATAAGTGCCTTGAGCGAATCTCTGCTGAAACGGGTATACTCGGGTATATAATAGCGTTATACATGTAATGCAAACTATATTATAACCCCAATGGGGAAAACTAATTGGGGACTTTAGAAGTAAAGAATAAATAAAAAACAACATAAAACATCGGGGGGAACACACATACATATAAACTTTTTAAACTTTTTTTGATGGGGGGGGGGGAGGCATCTGTCTGGTGCCCCCCAAAAGAAAAGTAATGCAAATTGTGCCAGTCACGATAATCTGTTGATGTTAAATAGCTCAGCGGGAGACAGGTTAGAGCCTAGTATTTACTGTTAATTTGATATTCTGTTTGAGTTTGATATTTGTTTTGTTGAATGGTTTATGTATGAATTGATGTACATGTGCGACACATGGGTACATCAGAATGTGGTTCGGCGATATTTTATTCGATACGATAAAACACAATATGAACAGAATTCGGGTGATTAAAGTCAATGCTCTTCACTTTATTGAGCCTAGAAAGTGGGGTTTAGTGTTGATATTTGAATTAGTTTTGTTTCTTCGGTGGAGTTAGAAAAATAGTAAAATTTGGACTATGCATTCATAACAGATTTTTTCCTCAGCGCTCATTTAATTTTTTCTATCATGTTTTATTTAACGCATTATATTTAGAAAAGTAAAATATAAATTTTCAATGCGTCTTAACGCTTCTTTTTTGCCATGAATGTGTATGTGTGGAATTGTAGTAACTATAAGAAACACACACACATACCACATACATAGGACAGTAAATTTATGAACTATCCAGTAATAATGGAAATAATGAATCTTTGTTGGCTTGTAAAATCGCATTATGTATTCAGGAACAGAGTTCCGAATTAATTACTAAGTCGCCATGCATAATAAACTGACTGTGTAGGAGCATTGTTTGGTGTGCTTAGTCTTGATAGAATAGGGACTGGTGCGTGCATGCATTACAATGGGTGCCGTTTGGCTGTAGATCTTGGTTCGAATCTATGTAGAGTAAAAATAATAAGCTCCATGTCAAGTCTATGTTTGACAGTGTCACGTGGTGGGAGATAAAACAAGTGAAAATACTCTATACTACCTGGATTGTTTTCAATTGTGTTCAAGACAGGTCAATATAAATTGCATGGAAAATAAATTGATAACTGAGCCTCATGCCGGCATATAGATACAGTCGACTCCACTTAACTGCACATCGGTTAACTGCACACTCCAGATAACTGCACGTAGTCACGCCGATCCCGTTTTTTCCCAATGCTCTTCAATGGGAACAAACTTCGGATAACTGCACGATAATTTTATGCCCGTGGCACGTTATTCAATACCATTTAACTCCGGTTAACTGCACAATGTATAGTCATGATCAGTTATTGCCAGTCCACTGCTGTAGCGCTTCAAATAAGCCGACAATCAAGCCGGTAAATGCGACTTTGTAAATGATTGACATGTAAAGGACGCCCTATGTGCTATATACATGTATATCCGCGCCCACTAAGGATTAATAGCGTGGGAAAAATCATAGTACAGCATGGGAAACATTGCTCAAAACCGTTCACCATCAAATGGATGGTTGGAAAGATGGAAAATGCGCAACGAAATTAAATTTAAACGACAACACGGCGAAAACAGGATATAAACGACTTTGGAGCTGAACGCTTTTTCTGTGGGAGTAGACCCAACAACGTCTGAGAGCAGTTTTCGAATAACAAGCGATCTAAAGAATTTCTTGAAATTCGCTATAATTTCTTGATCCATTGGTTGAATCAGCGAAGTTGTGTTCGGAGGAAGGAAAACAAGCTTAACATTTAAGTAAAAGCTGAAAGAGTGGATTCTAATCATTGTTTAATTTATTTTTCACATATATTCGTGCCGTGTTGATTTAAAGCTGTACTGTACCGTACATCGGTTAACTGCACACTCCAGTTAACTGCAGTCTCGTGACGGGCCCGAGGGTGTGCAGGTAACCGGAGTCGACTGTATTTGATAACAAGTTGCCTACAAAAAAACAAACAAATCTCCAATTCATAATCGGTACACTGCACACTACTACCAGGCAAAGCTTCCTTGAGAGGGTTGATTGATCTAACAGTGGGTGTATCGAAATTACGTCAATTCATACGAATCACGAGGGAGGTGTGCGCTGATCTGGATATGTGGTGCACATTCATAAAAGAGATCAATGGTAGATCTTTATTCCTCTCTGATCGCATTATGATCCCCCTGACCCGCATGCCATTCGTTTGCATACTGATGCATCCGGCACAGTTGGATATGGTGGAGTAACGGGCAGGACATGGCTCTATGGCACATGGAATAAAGAATGGAGAGAATAAGATATCACGGTCTTTGAGCAATATCCAATTGTGTTCGCCGTTTAAATGTGGGGTCCTCAATTTGCAAAAAATTGCATTTACTTTCACACTGACAACAAGATATTGTGGCTATTGTTAATAAGCAAATTTCAAAGAGCCCTGCCATTATGTTCTGGGTCCCGGTCCGCTACAACTCGTACTATAACTTCTTGACACAAACAGCTCATATTTTGATCTGTTTACTATGACATTCCATGCCTTTCTAAGAATCGGGGAGATTATAGTACATTCCCTTAAACTCCGTCACATTGATCATTTGGCTCTTGACCACCATTCTATCACTATAACTTTCAAAACATTCATAAAACACAGCCAGGGCCAGAAGTTCACTTTTTACAAATTGATAAAAACAATAATGCTGCGATTTGTCCGGTCTCAAATCTTTAGCGATATATCCATCTGCGAAGTACGGGTCCAGGCCCAATGTTTTGATCCAAAATGATTAAAGAGTCATAGCTTTATAATTGGAACAGCACGAATGCTGCTGTGCAGGGCCTGTCTGATAGATTTGTCATTTAGGAGGATGGAAATCGGATGCATTCAAGCAATATTAGATGTTATAAACATCATTCCAACCAATAATTTAATTCTGCATCGAATTTATTTAGCTCCCAAAAGGGAATTGGCGATTCCTATCTGGATCCTATGAATCCACCTCCAGGTGCATTTTCCTTTATTATCATAATCTGGGCAAATATCAAGTCATTATTCGTACCTACATTATATATAGATATTTTATATCACATTGTTTTCATGTTCACATAAATACTCGCACAAAGGTTGCTTTCCAATTCAGGTCTTGTGGGTATATAGACATGAGCACACTATCCAATCTCAGAAAGGGTTCACTGCGGATGAAGATTTTATTTGCAATCGTCACAGTTGGCACTTGTATCCTTCGCACATTCGAGCCACACATATATGTGAGCAAAATGCGATGGGCGTGGTTGATGTCGGCCACGGTCCATTTTGGTTGATTTGCATGGTTCCTGTGTTATGGCGTTCTCAGTTCCCATATGGATTGTTTTGGGGTTGATGGTTTACAAATTTACGGTGATGTTTAAATGTCAACAAAATAGTTTATCATATACTACTTTAAATAATTTTGTAAATAACTTTATGCGTGTTAGACCATATGAACATGATATAATTTTCAATACAATTGTCACTTACGTGGCCTGCATCAACAAATTTATGTACAGCAATATTCGTTATGTTCAAAGTTTTACTTTCATCCTTGCATTTCTCCTTACTGTGGTTATCCGCTCATACACATTTAGTCACACACACACACACACACACACACACACACACACACACACACCCTATCTATCTATCTGCCTGCCTGCCTGCATACATACGTACGTACATACATACATACATACACACACACACACACACACACACACACACACATACATACATACATACATACAAATATATATATATATATATATATATATATATATATATATATATATATATATATATATATATATATATTAATGAAAATTGCATGATTCACAGAATCATGTTATATAAATGAATTAAGATTGTTCACACAAACATATGATACGACCTATGGCGAGATTCACGTATTGCTGTCACAAACATAACATCAACTACCCATGGTATTGCGGTATGTGTCTCAGAAGCGAATTAGCAAAATATTTGAGGGCATTACCAAATTATCTTCTTGATTTATTCCATGACAATGAAAATCCAAAAGTAAATATTGACCGCGGATGGACGAGCACTTTGCCCCCGACGATGCTAGATCCAATGTAAGAGTCCAGTACTTCGGAAAGCGGAAGCAAATGTGTTACGACTATATTGAGGGATAGTATTTTGCCACAACTAACTCCTTTTGTATTGTCTGGACTTGTTGTTGTAGGGTTTAACGACATTTTTTCAGCACACAATTGGCTATACATGGCGGCCAGTATTAACGGTGGAGGAACAATCGGGAATCCTCCCAGAAAACGATCACCCATCCACGAGAAGCTACTGTCAAGTTTTCTCACATAACCGCATTGGTTGAATATGAGACTCGAACCGAACCAGACAGAGGTGAGATGAGAGTGATCCCTAACGAAGAGCGCTTTAGACTACTCGGGGCCCCGTTTTGTCAGGACTGTACTCCATGCATCCAGCCGTTCCACAGATTGATATCCTTCGTTTCTTCTCCAGTCTTTATTTTTCTAGTCCCTTGGAGAGAGAGAGAGAGAGAGAGAGAGAGAGAGAGAGAGAGAGAGAGAGAGAGAGAGAGAGAGAGAGAGAGAGGGGGGGGGGGGCGGCTATCTGTTTTATTCATTCATAAGTTTTAATGTTTTTTCCGTTTATTTTCTTTCTGTTTGTTTACTTTCCATTTATGACGAAATGTGGAAGGCTAGAGTACAATATAAACAACTTGTATTGTGCGCAAAATGAGAAAAGGACATACTTCTATGGTAGCTCGGTCGTGATTTCACATACAATATGCCCTATGTGGAAAGTATGGCTGTTTTCGTCAAGCGCTTTCAATACCGATGTTCTCAATTTTCTCTCTATTATCAATTTATTGCGACAGCGTAGTTTCAAACAACCTGTATTACTTGCTGAATGTAGTTTGCTGAGATTTTGATATCTTTTCAGCTGCTGTTAGCTATTTGTTGTTAGGAAAGACAAATGCTTAAATCTAGTGTACCTGGGTATTAAATTTTAATTGCATGCACAACGTATTTAGCTGATAAAGTAGAACAGGTTAGATGGTGCAAAAGAGAGCATAACATTGTATTTAATATTGTTTTATATTTCGTTTTGTACACTACATTTCGTAAGGCCAAAACCGCTCCAGTCGCACAGTTGGGGGTCGAGCGTGACAATGGATTTATACATTGGTGGAAAGATGGAAGGATAGATATACTGACGTGTGTATGGAATCGATGGGTAGATGGACGGATGGAGTTGCTTGATTAATCATATTTAAATTGGGAATAAAGCCTAGACGGCATACAAATATTCTTCATACCAAAAAGAGGGAATGAGGATAAGATATTTAATTTTAATGAGTCAAAAACAGGTTTTTGTGACAATTCCTATTAATTGTGTTTTTCTGTATGAAAATAAAATGGGACGATATTTAAAAAATAGTTTATAGGACAATGCCACATTTGGAAATAAAGTCTAAATGAAACAATCAAAAAAAATTTCACTCCAACTGTAAGAGCAAACAGGTCCAAAATATAACAAAATAATCGAAGCAGAACTTGCCTGGAACCGATGATGGCTTCCAAGATGGTGTATCTTTGCAACAATCAACGATCTGTAAAATCGATAGGACACACGGTACTAATAATTATATGGAAGAACTGTGAACCAGTCTAGAAATTGGTGAACAAATCATAAAGTTTAGACGGGTCTTGTGGTTCATAATTGGTCAATAATGAAAAGTAAAAGTTTAGTAAAAATATCTTTTGAGAGCTTATCCTATCAGCAATGTTAAACAAAATATAAACAATATTCTATTAATTCAATTTTATTATTTTTTATTTGACTTTTTACGAGTACTCAATCAAGACAGTAGCACCTGATTCATTTGGTGCAGAATCAATAACACATATTTCATTGACATTTATATAAAACAAATGCCGCGGCACCTATGGTGTTCTCTAAACAGAAGCTTGCACCAAGGATAGTTGCGCATGGAGAAATATAGACCGGATCCTTAACACCCAGGATTCAACAAATAAATGTTCAAGACACTTACACAGAACAAATTCAGTACATACGAATGAAAATATCGTAAGAATTGGGATTTTGTAAGAAAATGAATAACATTGGTATGCTGTAGCCAGGTAAATTCCAAAATGGCCCTGGCATACTTTAGATAATGGGCCGACATTTGAGACCCCCAAAATAGAGAGCACAGGACAAAAGCCAACTATTATTCCCTCAAAGCACACATGCGATGCAAATCAGCAAAACAGAAGCCATTGAGGCGTTTTGATAATAATCTAGCAACTGTCACAACATAAGAATAATAAATATGGTCTCATGCAGCAAACCTGATGAAAAAACGTCAAGCAAAAGAAAAAGAATAAGGGAAGAAAAAAAACCCAAATAAAATAGGTGCATGCATAACACAAGCAAATCTATGTCATCTATGTATAAATGTTCAATAGATCAATGAATAAGAGAATACACACACACACACACACACACACACACACACGTCATTGATGGGTAATTAGACGAACAATGTAAAATAACAAGTTAATGACACTTTATGAACATACTATATAAAGTTGTATGTATATTTAATATTTAACTGACTATATAAATTTATAAGTGCAGTACACTTCCATGATAGAACATTTGCCTGAATAATGAAACGCATATGCGCTGTAAGCTTTGTTCACAAGCCACTTGAATAATCTTAAATTATTAAATTCTCGACAGATGTACGAATATAGCTGAGAGAGAGAGAGAGAGAGAGAGAGAGAGAGAGAGAGAGAGAGAGAGAGAGAGAGAGAGAGAGAGAGAGAGAGAGAGAGAGAGAGAGAGTATAAATAATTGCATGTGCTAGAAAAATAAAAGATGAAAATAGCAGAGGTAGATTAATATAGGTAGAACCCGTTTTCTAATTGGATTGCTTCTTGTTGATTCATTTGGCGGCTGATGAATGAATACACTTTTCTCCAGCCAAAAATTGATCGTCTCCTGATTCTCTGTTTCCCTCTGCCACAAGAAACCTTATTACGCCCACATCGGAGCCACTAGACAAATACTTAATACAGTCTGTGTTAGTTGGTTGAAAGCCGCTCAAAGTGCTGAGTACAACATATTTTGGTTGGCATGTCTTTAACGGCATTTTATTCACATTTTGTGTACATTATGCCGCAATTCTCAGTGTAAAACGTTATTTGTTTATATCATGGGGGAGGAATTCTATGTCCAAGTTCACTGAGGCTGAAGACACCGGCCGGCTTTTCTGATTTGCTTGACAACACAATTTCAATTGACTCGTCACCATGCAGTTATGATACAGAATTTCAGAAACAACCTTTAGGAGCGTAGGCGAATTGTAATCTGTCCCTATTGATTTAGTACGGACGATTGTAAAGAAGAGTGCACCAACATCTTGTGAACTTGATCCATTTCCAACATCACTGCTGCTTGAGTACCTAGACCCAATACTGCCTTCATAAACTGATGATATCAATATCTCTTTCTCATCTGGGTAATTCCCATCATTTTTCAAAACTGCCATCGTAATGCCTCTGCTGAAGAAACCAAAAACACTTGACCATAACGATTTAAAGAACTACTGCCCCGTTTCTAATCTCCTATTCATATAAATAGTCTTAGAAAAAGTTCTTCTAACCCTACTTCTATCTCATTTGAATTTAACAGTCATTTTTATCAATGTACAGTCTGCATATCGCTCTTTTCACAGTACTAAAAATACTCTTATGTAAGTATTTAATGACCTTCTTTCTGCTTTGGATAGTGGAAAGATTACAGTCCTTACCTCCTTGATTTGTCTGCAGCATTTGACACAATAGACCACGATATATTACTTCACCATTTTTAGCATGTATTTGGCATTCAGAATATAGCCTTTCAGTGGTTCAAGTCCTACTTAGTCAACATGACACTAATTCTATCTGCAAATGGAATACATTAGAGCCCGGTTGATCTAGGTTGTGGTGTTCCACAGGAGTATGTTCTTGGACTTGTTCGCTTCACTCTATACACTCAGCCGCTCTCAAGTGTCATATATCATCACCCATTGTCTCATCAGTCGTACGCTGATGACACCCAACTATACATGTTTAGCCACCCAACTGAAGGTATTCTACTATCCATGGAGTAGAGGTGCATTTCTGATGTAATCTCAAGGGTGACATGTTACAACCTGCAGATGAATGATGATAGAACTGAGGCGATTTTGATCACAACACAAAGACTTTCTCATTCATAGCCTTTACCTCAGACAATTAATATCAGCAACACCAACATTAATTTCTCACAGCCAGTACCTAGGTGTTACTCTAGACAGCACTCTCACATTGCACCAACATGTTATGAACATATGCAAGGCTGCATATATTGAACAGAGACGCATCAGTTCAATTCGTAAATATCTTTCAGTTGATGCCACTACAACACGTGTGTGTTCATTAGAACTTTCAAGACTGGACTATTGTAACTCAATTCTGTCTGGTCATCTTTAGAGTACCTCGATCAGAGCACACTTCACCACTGCTCTGTACCCTACACTGGCTATCAATTTGATACAGAATCAAACACAAAATTTGTTCTTTGTACTAAATTTTATTGACAGACTCCAGTCCAACATACCTATCCGGCCTCGCCCATGTGTATACACCAGCATGATACTTACGCTCCTCTTCTGACAATCGAATACTCATTGTTCCCACTATGAAAACGAGTCATAAGAACGATGTTCTTTTCCGTACCAGGGTCCATCGATGTCGAACGAATTGCCCATTGAAATTAAACACAAGGACACAGTGGTCTCTTTTAAGAGTGCTCTTAAAACTCACCTTTCTCGACTGCATGAACAAACTTAGAGACTTAATAATGTTTTGTATCTTCTATGTTTACAGCATGTTTTCGCTTTCGCATTGACTTTCGACAACTTAACAAAATTACCGTGTTCGACGCAGAACCAATGCAATATATAGAGTAAATTTTCAAAGTTGGCAGGTCATAAATACATTTCCAAATTACCTTACCAAAGGCTATTGGCAGATTCCAAGTGCTGATAATATACGCGAGTTAACGACATTCGCGAGTCTAAAAGATCTTTATCAATTTAAAGTTGTGTTTTCTGGTTTAGTTAACGCGGGTGTGTCTTGCGTTCGTCTCACGCGAAAACTGCTAAACCACATGGAAAACGTCGACCGTTTTGTAGATGATATCTTTGTTTATACATCTACCTGGGGTGAGCATGTTAAGGTACTAAGGGATCTCTTCGATAAACTTTATACTGCAAATCTTACAGCTTGGTCCACGAAATCTAATATCGGATATTGTAATCTAGAATGTTTTGGACAAGTGGACATGGCTAGTTGAAACCTCACCCAGACAGAATAAATTTAATCAAAGATGCATCTAGATCAGAAACTAAAAAATAAGTAAGATCTTTCCTAGGGTTGATTGGGTTTTACAGAACATTTGTCCCCAATTTTGCGGCTATTGCCAGGTCATTAGCAGACTTGATTAGGAAACAAAAACATAATAGTTTCCTGGGGTGTGTGCCAGGAAGAAGCGTTCACCGTTCTAAACATACACTGGTAAGTGGAACAATCTTAAAGTTGCCGGAATTTAACCAAACGTTTGTGCTGAGGATTGATGCGTTTGATACGGGACTTGGGGATGTTTTGCTAAAGAAGCAAGAGAGGATGAAATCGCCCAATAATTTTGCAATTAGGAAATTGCTCACCAGGGAGCAAAACTAATCCTTGATTGAGAAGGATTAACCAAGCCTTAGTATGTTGCGTAGGGTTTTGTGTTTGAAACAGTATAGTTTCAGAATCAAGGCTATTTGGGGATCAGAAAATGTGAGTGCTGATTTTGGTGTAATTAGCCGATCATTTTCGTTCAGTATTCCAAATTGAACGTTGTAACAATTGTTTATGTTTCGATTATGTGAGTTACCACTTTTTTAAGGGGGGAAGTAGTGTCACGGAATAGTCTAAATCCTTTTAATAAATAAATGTACTCGGGTTTCGATTTTGCGTACAATGATACCTGATATATATATATATATATATATATATATATATATATATATATATATATATATATATATATATATCGAAAATGTGGGTTCGGTTCAAAGAACCAAATGCTTCCAGTGCACAGACGATATCTGTGTATAAATGCCTCGCCGTAGGTAAAGACCTTGACATTACGAAAAGTCTTGTCAGTGAGCGGGTCTACGTTAAGGACTTGTACATTTTCAGCGGTAGAGATTACCACAGAGGACATAGTGACTAGAGTGACCTGATTGATATCTGAACGGAGTGATCAGCTGTAGAGCTTACCATAGTGACCAGAGTGATCGGGGTCGATATGGTATCAGCTGCAGAGCTAACCATTGAAGTCGACAATAACAACTATGAAGCTGAACCATGGCAGCCGTAGAGCTGAATAGTGTTGTTGGTCGAGTAGCAGGTGATCGGGCATTGTTGATCGAGACTGGTAGGCGCTGATTGATTGATTAACCAACTGGCAATACTGACGGCTTTATTGGTCAGTGTGACTGATAGCCGAGTATGCTGATGACGGAGTGTACAACTACATATATGTAATCTTTTAGCCGTGGGCTAATGTTTGTGGCTTGTTAAATCCAGTGTGTGTAGGGTCTGTAAAGATAATTTGTATATCTGTTCCTTTTGTTTACATTATATAACTATTTGAGTGAATAGATTTTACATTTTTACAATATGAGTAAAATACTCAATTTTCTACTGTTTGATACAGCTATCTTTATTTTTGTGGAAAAATGACTGTGAATCTTTTACCTTTTGTCCTTGTAACGTGTATGGTCATTTGTTTGCAGTTTCATTATTTAAAGTCCATGCGTTGTATTTTAATTGATCCAATATTTGTATCGTATATGCGCACAAATAAATCATAATTAGTTTTTCATTCAAATCATTTGTCATTAAACATTGTAATTGTATGACATCCAATTGTCTTTGTTCGTAAATCCAAAATCCCATCCGGTTACAATGATTATTCTTATTTTGTTCACCGTTACCATCCACAACTCATTAAAGATCCTAACAACAAGCACAGTGTGGTTAAAATTGAGATCTACTTACCAATTAAACGGGTTAGGGAGGATCGGACGATTCTTGTAAAAAGGAAACGTGACAGGTATGGTCAGTGTCTGCTTATCACTAAAACGCGGTATGGGTTGATTTTGGGGAGGATCAAAGAATATTCGGATTACAGAAGAATATGTATGGCACTTTTACGTGTCTATACCTTTTCCCGTGGTCGCTTTATATTACTTCACAGTCTCCAGCATGTATTTCGCATTCGCAATACAGCCTTACTGTGGTTCACGTCTGACGTAGTCAACAGGAAAAAAATTGCATCCGCAAATACACTCCAGCCCAGTTGATATTTATTTGCATTAGTGTTAAACAGGGGTCTGTACATTGACGTGTTTCCTTCGTTATATACACCCAGCCGCTATAAAGTGTCAAAGATCATCATCAAGTGTCTCACCAATTGTACGCCGATGACACCCAAATGTACAAATCTAGCCACCCAAGTGAAACTGATGCTATCATCCAGGTGCAGCGAGATGCATTTCTGATGTGAAATCATGGATGACATGTTAAAAGCTGCAGATGAATGATGATAAAAAATTTCTTGTTCACATCCTTTACCTCCAAGATTAAATATCAGCAACACCAACATTACATTTTTGAACTGAGACGCATCAGCTACATTCGCAAATATATTTCAGATGACGTATGTAATTCATATTTTCAAGACTAGACTATTTTAACTCAATTCTGTCATGTTCGTCTCAATATATACCCCCAAAACTTCAAAATGTACAAAACGCACCTGCACGGATCATCCTTACATTACCACGATCATAGCACACATCTCCACTGTTCTGTACCCTACACTAGCTATCGATTTAATCCAGAATCAGACACACAATTTGTTCTCTGTGCTATGTTTCACTAACGGAATCCAGTCCAAGATACCCATCTGACCTCACCCATGTGTATACACTAGCAAGATACTTATGCCAATCCTCTCACAATCGTATACTCATTATTCCCACTTTGGAAACAAAGTCATATGGACAACGTTATTTTGCATACCAGGGCCCAGCAACGTGGAATGAATTGCCCATTGAACTTAGATGCACTGACACAGTGACCTATTTCAAGAGTGCTCTTAAACGCATGTATTTCTTCTCTAAGACCTAATAAAGTTTCCTACTTTAAATGTTGTCCGCATGTTTTATTTTGCTTTCCAGCTTCATAGATTTTTTTTGTAGTCATATCATTTTATATGTTGTAAAGTGCTTAGAGCTTCTAAAGTTTAAGCGCTATACAAAGTTCTTATTATTGTTATTATTATTATTATTATTATTATTATTATTATTATTATTATTATTATTATTATTATTATTATTTCTTGTGCTTGATTTAAGTGACGGAATGTTCCGCTAAATAGCATTCACTTAGTCGTCTGATCTATAGTATATAGGAATATTACTTTCGGCTCTATACACATGGCATATCAGGTAACATACTCAATCAACATGCAGTATATACCTGGCGATATTATTGTTTGTCTGAATACACGCATGAATATAAATTGATTAGCTGCACACCAATACAGCATTGTGTCAGAAAATACGAAATTCACTAGCCAACAATTCTTTACCCGTATCACTCATTTAAGGCACACAGTAACATATACAAACACGAGTATGGGGATTTCATATTAGGGCTCAATAATCTTTGTCAGAACTCGTCAAGTTATGCATAATAATCTACTTATCTCAAACGTTTGCAAATTAATCTAGACCTAGTTTATTAGTCGTCAAATTGTGTCTGAGTGATTGAGATTTTGCTTTTCTACATATGGTTTTTATTTACTCTCCACATGTCTGGCTTTTCATTAAACGTCGCTTCCCGCAACGCTGGTATAAACTAATAATGAAAACAAATGATTTAATATAAGTAATTGTTGATGCAATGATTTGGGTTGTCTATGTAGTATGGGGTATATTTTTGTTGTGCAATTGAGTACTAGCAATAAATCCATCTGTGTCAGAAGTCAATCTCAAGTTGGGCTGCAATTTAGATGGAGTTTGTGGTTGGAACAAAACAATATACTTACGAAATATGTGAAAAACGTCAGGTTATAGAGAACATTTGCTTAATGGACATGTTCTTTAAATCATATCATTTTATAGAGCCGGAAACCATTTGTTTTATGAGCGATGAATATAAATACCAAGTTAATGTTTAAAAAAAACTATCATATGAATCAAAGTTTATAAGTGAACTGTATAAAAAAATATAATTTCAGAAAATGCAATATTCTCGCATGCACGTTAAAAACACGAGAACAGTGTTCATAGTTTGCCTGTTTGTAACCACACACTATTTATGTATGCATAACGTCTTCAACGCTTCCAACACAATTAGAACAGCATCCTTGTATTTTGAATCAGTTTTAGTACTTTGCATACCGTTTTGAATTGTGGGCGTTCTTCGTAAGTCATTCAAGCTTCTGATATCATACTCTATAATACATTCTGTTGCAAACCTTGGAAAAGAGAGTACAAGATTTTAGAAATATTTGCGCAAGGAAAATACTTACTTAGGCAACATTGACCTTGTATGTGCTTATCTGTCATTGTAATTGAACAAGCTATATTTAAAAGCAGTTACGCCTGGGTAAAGTGTAAGTCTTAGCGAACATTAAGACAACTTGTACAAAAACATAAACTATATCAAAGGAAATAACATAGCTTTTAGCATGACTCTGCACTGACGTATAATAAGATACATTATGTCTTCATCTTTTTGGAACATTTAGTTTTGGTTGTGTTGCTATAGAGCTATGTTGCGTTCTGTTTGTCATTCCGTTCATCGTAGACCACATGATAAACGACTAATGTACCATCGTAGACCACATGATAAACGACTAATGTACCATCGTAGACCACATGATAAACGACTAATGTACCATCGTAGACCACATGATAAACGACTAATGTACCATCGTAGACCACATGATAAACGACTAATGTACCATCGTAGACCACATGATAAACGACTAATGTACCATCGTAGACCACATGATAAACGACTAATGTACCATCGTAGACCACATGATAAACGACTGATGTACCATCGTAGACCACATGATAAACGACTAATGTACCATCGTAGACCACATGATAAACGACTAATGTACCATCGTAGACCACATGATAAACGACTAATGTACCATCGTAGACCACATGATAAACGACTAATGTACTATCGTAGACCACATGATAAACGACTAATGTACCATCGTAGACCACATGATAAACGACTAATGTACCATCGTAGACCACATGATAAACGACTAATGTACCATCGTAGACCACATGATAAACGACTAATGTACCATCGTAGACCACATGATAAACGACTAATGTACCATCGTAGACCACATGATAAACGACTGATGTACCATCGTAGACCACATGATAAACGACTGATGTACCATCGTAGACCACACGATAAACGACTAATGTACCATCGTAGACCACATGATAAACGACTAATGTACCATCGTAGACCACATGATAAACGACTAATGTACCATCGTAGACCACATGATAAACGACTAATGTACCATCGTAGACCTCGGTTCAAATCTTGTTCATCTGTAAGGTGCAACCACATCTTTTGATATGGTATCATGTGGTCAAATTAACAAACACAATAAAACTGTACACTAAAAAGTGACGTTAAAGATAGCTCTTATATTAGTGCAATGACTTACATTTGTTCTTGTTGTTGTTGTAGTGTTTAACACTTTTTTCAGCACAGATAGGCTATATATGGCGGCCAGGATTAATGGTGGAGGAAGAAACTGAAAGAATTTTGTGAACGTTAATGTTGAATTTCATTAGATTTCACATAACAGTGCGCTGTGGCAATGCAATACAGATTTTGATGACGTTCAGAAATATAAATGTAGCGATTGGTACAATTTAGCAGCCTGCACAAACTTTTACCGTCTTATGCGGTTTGAATATGATCGTGTGTGAGTGTGATTTGAATTTGTAAAGTAACTAACAATTTTTTAGTCATATTACTACGATGTCTGCAGTGTGGCAGTTTATAGTGACGTCTAGCAATGTGTCATCGCGCCCCACCCAGGCACATTATTGTGACACCAGGCGGACAAGTCTTTAAACTAACCTCTGAATGTCGTGTGTCAAGCGAAGCGGCTGCTAGTTTCATTTGTATGTCTTAGCTATGATTTTGATGAGGTTCCAACCGCAAACTCCTGTATCAGAAGCAGACGCTCTAAGCACTTGGGCCACTTTCAAAGTGACAATGGGTGACTCCAGGGCGTACTTTATTTGTATAACCTTCTGTTATGTTGGACTATAATCCCCTTGTTTTGCAAATCTTCAGAATAACGTTTCATGTTGACAATACAGTTTAAAGTTTTCTTTATGTGACTGAAATTCAGTTAGAGCTTTAATGGCAACTGCATACTTCCTAATGTCTATTTTATTAATTTGAAAATGTAACATATTATAGCATATCTCATTTGTGTCCTGCGTAGATGGATAAGATACGAATTCCAAGCATGTTAGAGTAGAAACATAGCATATGACAACTATTGATTGGAACTACATAGTACTCATTGGTAATTTAAAAAACCTACTAGATTGGGATAAGTGTGAATCCATTGAAAGAAACTTCGGGATATATCATTGCGATAGATCAAGACTGTTATCACATCAGCTCATTCAAGACTATTAACACTTGTAATATTATACTTCTTCTGGAACATTATCATTTTGGACATTTTATACTGCTTGAGCATTTGTGTGGAGTTTAAGTTATAGTAATTTAAGATCCCGTTAAATATTTACGTAATAGCCTTGATTTTAATACACTTATTGGTGTTGTTTATTTTTATTAGATTAAGACCAGGGAGTGGTAACAAATGCAAATAATAATTATATTCTTCTCATACCAGTAAATATCTGTAATAGTTTTTTTAGATGATTTACAGTAAATATAAGTTTTAAAATCGGTAACACATACTTCGATACCCCCACTCTATCAATTGGCGTTATCTTTTGGTTATGCAAAGTCAGATTTACATTAAACTTTCACTTTTGAAAAGACCAACGATAAACTACCATATTACTGTTGTTGTTGTTGGTTTTGTTGTTGTAGGGTTTAACGTCATTTTGCAGCACACGATAGGCTATATATGACGGCCAGTATTATTGGTGGAGAAAGAACCCGGGGAAAACCCCCGGAAAAAAGCACCGACCCACGAGAAGCTACTGGCAAGCTTTCTCTCATAACTATAAGAGCCGAATCTTAGAGTCGAACCCACACAGACAGAGGTGAGATGGCAGTAATCCATAACAGAAAGCGCTTTAGACCACTCGGCCACTCGCCCCCCCCCCCTCGCTGTAACGTTTTACATTCCGTATTATGTTGAAAAATAAGACCAGTTTCCACTGGAAGAGGTGGAGATAATTTTGAGAAGTTTCTGCATTGAAGCTCAAATCAAAGGGAAATTTACATTGAGTGAAATGTATTTTACAGGAACACAGCAATATTTTGTGTCGGAAATTTACGTTTCATTTATCTAAGACGAATAGAAATACCACAAAAGAAACCCCAGAGAGGTCTGCACATTGTTTGGGTTCTAAAGAAACCAAACTTGGCTTGTTTTATCAGTTAGCATTCTACTAATTGATAGTTCTTGTGTTTTTTTTACACACCACACTGTTCTCTATTGTTGTCAGTCAAATCATGAAGTGTTTGCTTGATTTCATTTGCCACACCTATTATGCCAGCTGGAACATGCTTGCATGCGCCACGTGTGTATTGTTCTCATTGTATTTACTATGTCTAGTTTTAATAGGATATCACGATCCATCCTAATGACTAAACACAGTGACAGTTGTTTGAGTGATTATGTACCACATTCATTTTGTCAATTTCAATGTCGCAAAGATAACCGTAGTCATTATGTCAAAGGTAATATAATTGGAGTATTTGAAAGAAATGATAATGAAATTTTCAACCAATAAATTCTAGTAGGAGAAGAAACGAATTCTTTTCACTAAATCCAATGCTGCAATGAATGAAATTTCGCATGTGTTTTGTGTTGTTTATGCTTTCTAGGTGTGAGCCTCGTTTTGATCAAAACATAATGCAAACATCAATGGTCGTCAAGGAGAGGTAAGAAAAAACGTGCCTATTACCTGAATATATTTACGGAACGTAATCACGTTGCCAGTTGCCAGATCAAATCTGAAGCTTGTATAGACAGTCATTAAGGAGAGGTAATGGACTGGAATAAATAACAAAAAGAATCTTGCATGTTTCTTGAACATAGTCACATGTTTTAATGTCACAAAATGAACTGCAATTGTGCATGCGGTCTACGATTATGTATATTATAGGATTTCAAGAAGAAAAAAAAATAATCAAAGATCTATCCACTGGATTTCATTAGGAGAAGAAACATTCTTCTTACGGAAACCAATTCTGCAATGAAAACTTAGCAAGAAGACTGTTATTTCTATAAAGACTATTATACTGTGAAGTAAGCGTACTTTGACGGTTATATTACTACAGCTTACAACAGTTGAAGGCTTAAATTACCAACAGTGAAATTGGTGTCGTAGAAATTCGAAACGTATGAACTCTGGACAGAACAAATTTATTTTGCTGAGAGATCATGTAATAAGGGCTATACGTTTCTAGAAAGGCAGTGAACCCTTATAAAAACTTGAAGTTTTATTTGCAAAACAAGTCATCTGGATAATGTTGTATCTGATTTAGAAACACAACTGTATTGTTATGAAGCAGTCTCAGTAAATATGCTGCCGAAAACGATAATGTTATTTTCCTTTGCTGTCACACTTATGGTTTATTCAGCCTGTGGACAATCCTTGCAAGGAATGAAACGTTTGATGGCAAATCTGACGTCGAATTATGACAAGAGGATCCGACCAGTCAATAACCAAACATCTCCCGTTTTTGTATATGTGGATTTTATACTACTTTCACTTCAAGACTTGATTAACGCGGAAGAAAGATTGTCTATAGTGGCAGAAATGAACATAAAGTGGAATGACGCGAACATGGTTTGGGACCCTTCGTCATTCGAAAATATTACAAAAGTGTTCTTTACTTATAATGACGTGTGGGTACCAGATTTAGTTTTATCAAACTGTTATGATCATATATCAACGTTCGGTGAAGATTGGCAAAGGATAACCTACACCTATGACGGTAATGCATCATGGTATGTAGGTAACGTGATGCATACCAGATGTACATTGGATCTTACCTTCTATCCTAATGACACTCAGACTTGTACAATATCTCTGTATCCCCGGGGTTACAGCTACACAGAAGTCATGCTGTATAAAGTCTCAGATCAAGTTCAGAAAAACTTGTACGCTGATGATGAATCGTGGAAATTATTAGGAACGTCAACGAAAGCTTACAACAACACCGACCGGTCATTGATAGAGTTCACATTGACGTTCAGCAGACAATCGAATTACGTTGTATTGAAGACACTAGTTGCGAGCTCATTTTTTGGCATGGTGAATGTACTAGTCTTTTGGCTTCCACCAGAGTCAGAGGAGAGAATTTCGTGTGCAACCACTTTAATGCTGAGTATCATTATATTCCAGGCCGATGTTGAAATCGATCTACCCAAATGGCCAGAAAAGATTTTATTGCGAAACTATCTGCAAATTGAGCTGTATACGAGCACGTTAATCACACTGATGACAATGGTTACAACGAAAATTTATCATGACAAGATTCCCTATATTGTAAAACCATTAATAGGATTAATACACTTATTATCATTGTTATTATCATTGTTAACATGTTGTTTGTGCACTTCTAAAGTGACACCCAAAGACGAAACTTTATCGATAGAAAACGAACATAAGAAAAGGAGGAATGTCTGTAAAATCGTGGACAGGTTTTCTTTATTAGTATTTTTTCTTTCGAAAATCATCAATTTCTTTTGGTTCGTCGCAGAAATTAATGAAAAGCGTGAAAAGAATCTATAACCCATATATACAAGGTGACCTAACGATACTTGATTTCAAATAGTACTAGCGGTGCACGTAAGCCTCAATAGTTATGTAAGCCGAACGAGCAGGCTATTTATTGCCTGCATGACCGTACTGGGAAGAGGGGTTGGCGATGGGAGTCAGTAATTTAGTAATAATAATTAAAAAGTATTTACATCATTGAAAGGTACTCGCAAAATTTGTATTTATTCTTAAAGGTTTTTGAAATTTATGTTTCCTAATGTGATAGATTTATATCTTGTATATAACCATACCAACCTTTGTGATGCGGACTATATATCAAGCTCAGATTGATGTCCACCTACATACTTGACAAATCGTATTGCATAATTATCTTCATGTATACAGCTTTATACAGAAATCTTCTTACAGTGGCAACGATGTTGATTACAAGAGTTTATCATGATCGCATCGCATCTTTTGTAAAATATGTTCAAATTCTTCAATAGCATAGTAGTATCATTTCGTGACGAGGTAGATTTTGCATCCATTAAACACTTTTGTTAACGAAGGTATCCTACTTGATTTATTGATAATGTTTTCTTGGACATCTTTAGCATTTTAGAGGTTGTTAATCTCATTTGGTACTCGATTGAAGTTGGGACAAATAAATAAATAACTCAGTAACCATATATTGTAGACACGTAGGTGATCATTGCAATTACATAAGAATAATGCGCTGTGCAATGTCTTTGTGTATATTTGTTAAATCTTTGTCACTATATGGATTGATTCGACCTAGTGTGTTTGATCAACACATATCAGTGGGCTTTACATCGTTGTCACCAAGTATTATTTGTAGTTTTAATATACAGTATAATGAAAATATGAGATTTTAATCAACTTGTATGAAAATTATTTTCATGTCGTTTGCAATTGCAATTGCAATTGTAATTATTGACAAAGGAATGTTTTTTTTATGCAGAGGAATGAAACATTTTCAGTAGGGGTTAATGTATAATATATGAATGAAGCTACTTATAATTTTAGCATCAGAAAACGAATATACAAAGTTACTGTGCTCCTATTTGTCCTTTGTTTACAATGAGAATTTATGTAGCTTTTGTTATATGGATATCAATTTACATACATTGACGAATTACGTATTTAGAGTCTAGTGAGTTCTTCCTAAATTCACGTTTAATATATACTTTGCAACAAGTGCATATGGATTATTTAGCTATATATATTCATGACATGTTGGTGCAATGTGAGAGTACTGTCGATAGTAACTCCTAGGTTTCGAACTGACTGTGTGAATTTAATGTTGATGTTGCTCATATCTATTGTTTGGGGTAAAGAATGTGAATGAGAACGTTTTTGTGTTGTGATCAGAATGGCCTCAGTTTTATCATCATTCATCCGCAGCTTGTTACATGTTGTCCATGATTTCAAATCAGAAATGCACCTCTCTACACCTTGGATGGTAGCATCATCTTCAGTTGGGTGGCTAGATTTTTATATGTGGTTGTCATCAGCGTACAATTGGTGCGACACAGGGTGATGATCTATGCCACTTGAGAGCGGCTGGGTGTATATAATGAAGAAGACAGATACAGGAACAGACCCTTACAGAACACCACAATTTAGACGAACTGGGCTGGCGTGTATCCCATTTTCAGACACAATAGTGACCTGTTGACTAAGTAGAACTTGAACCAAAGTAAAGCTGTATTGTGAATGTCAAATGCATGCTGGAGACGGAGAAGTAATATATCATGGTGTATGGTGTAAAATGCGGCAGGCAAATCAAGGAGGGTGAGGACTATAATCATACCGCTATCCATTGCAGAGAGAATGTTATTAACTTCATTCAGAAGAGTAGTTTCATTACTGTGGCAAGGGCGATATGCAGACTGTACATTACTAAACAGATTTTTTATATGAACGGGAGATTAGAAAATAGACGGTAGTTCTTTTAATCATTATGGTCAAGAGTTTGTATCTTCAAAGTCAAGTTTGAAAAATGATATTAATTCCCCGGATGAGAGAGCTGTATTAATAACATCAGTTAGTGAAGGCAATATTTAATATAAGCACTCAAAGCAGCAGTGATGTTGGAACTGAATCAAGTTAACATGACTTTGGTGCACTCTTTATCACAATTGTCCGTGCTAAATCCATATAGACAGGTTCAGATGCTCCTAATGGTTGTGGCTGCCATTCTGTATGGTGATGACGAGATACTTGAATATGTGTTGTCAAGCTTATATATAATGGTTTGTATTTTGTCAAGGAAGAAATTGGCAAATTGGTCTGGAAGGTCTGCTGGAGAGAAGGTAGTTGGAAGTGGTGTTCATTTGTTCCTTGACATTAGTTTGCTAGTTATCTGGAAGAGCTCTTTGCAGCTGGAATTATCCGTGATCTTATTAATGTAGTGGGATAATTTGGCTAAATGGACTATGTTTGTGACGTTCTTCTTAGCGGCTTCATTGATTGATTTATGAATAGTGTGTCTGGTGGAAAGCCTAAGCGTCTCTGCTTTACGGCGATGTCTTTTAGCAGTGCGAAGCTGTTCCCTAACATTGCTATACCATGGAGAATATTTTTTAATTGATAGTCTGCACTTGGTGGCTGGGGCGTGTTTATCAAGCATTTAACGCATACAGTTGTCGAGTTGTTCTGCTGTAGAAGGTAGAAAGGTTGTTAGGTTTGCTTGGATGTCATGTAATAGTTTGGTTCTATTTATTATACGGAGGTTCCTGTTAGTAACAAACAAAGGTGGAGGGTTAGGGACTGATAAGTTCAGATTGTATATAATGCAGAGGTGATATGATGCAAGTTCGTTGGATACAAGGGTGGATCGCAGAATATTACCATCAGGTTTATGAACAAACTAAAAATGAGTATTAAACTTAATTTGTATTTACACCTATAGAATTTGTCACTTGCGTATATAAACGAATCTTTAGTAAACTATTAATTACTGGGACTGAAGTCCATAGTCTTTTCTAACGATATGATTGTCACTTCCCAAGTTCAAATAAGTTGAAAAGTAAATTCAACGTTTTTTTGTTAGGACTATTTGCACAACTATTGCATTTACTCTGCTATAAGAGCTGCAATGTCAGTTTGAACTGCTTTGCCGCCTAAAGACAAACACATTATTCAATAAAACTGGTCTCTTTGGAGATTTGGGACAAAGGATTATTATCTATGGAGTAACCTATTAGATGACACAACATTATATACATATAATACTGAAAAATAAGAATATCCTGCCACACTGGGGTAAACATATTATTCCTTAGTCTCCTGTCCATTGTCACTTACATTTCACGATCTTACCTAAGCATAATGGTAGATCGTGCATGAGCGACGTTGAACAGTAGCTAAAATTGTAACTAGTTTTAATTACACTATTCGGTTCGGTCTCTGTATTTAGATATTTTTCCACATACATTATATCCATGATATTTACATAAGAACACCGTCCCTGATGATTGATGTTATAAACATTGCTGTGAAATGGTCTAAAAAATTAATCTTGAACATCTCATTTTATACTTGTATTGTTTTGCAATTAATATTATTATTATTATTATTAATTTTATTATTATTATTATTATTATTATTTCTACATATGTCCTTACCTTTGTCAAATTAGGTTTTAATGCCATGCCATCGTTATTCTATACTCTATTATTGCCTTTCTTTAAGTAGAACAAAAAAGTTTTTTTATTGTTGTAATGGTATTTAAGTTGTTTAATGTGTTGCTATACAATAAATATTCATAGCAAAGGGCATATGATTGTTCAATTGTTTTATTGCAAGCTCTATATCAATGGATGCGAAGGTTGTTTTGAAAGTGGATTGAAACTCTACGCTAAGGATATGTGAATATAAACATACCTTTGTTAGTACAATTTTCTATCATGGAACTGATTTTAGTCATGCTTTCTCTATATCTTAGTGTTTAGAGGTTATATTTCTGCTTATATAAATACATCCATCAATGAACCGGCAATATGGGTCATTATTCTTGACGTTCGTTGAACATTAGCTTCTTTACTTAATACAAACCCCCAAATCACTAGTTTGAAAGAAAACAAACTTCTCTCTATAGGAATGTGTGTGTCTTAGTGTGTGTATGTGTGTGTGTGAATGTCAAAATGTCTAACTGAATTTTTGTCAGTTTCAAAACACCTACCAATACTCGGACTGTTTTGTATATAGTGTGGTAAGAATATATGAAACAATTCTCAACATAGGGATTGTAAGTTCACAATCCAGTCTGTCACCACTACAATGGTAACAAAGAAAAAGCTTAGGCAATATTTTCGTCACATAAAGTTAGGACAAAAATTGCTTCATTCATTATAAGCAAGGTAATTACCTAAAATATTTTCTTACGGTGTTCACTGGAATTGACTTCAGTAGCTTTTCACACAGTGATGAGTTAGTCGTGTTTTTCTGTGTCTCACCGCCAGGCGATTTACAAAACATATTTAAGAAAATTCATAAAAACTAATACATGAACATCGCACTATAGACGAACCCATGGAAATTATTTTAAATCAGAGCATGTTTGGATGAACTATTCTGTGAGAACGTGACATACATTGATTTTAAAAAAAGTATTTTTGTCGCCTATAACTTCTATTACTTATGCGATATTTTATAATGGTGGATTTTGCTTGGATATAATTTTCTCTGTGAAGTGCGTTTCTAATTTTTTTTTAAACGGGATATACACTATATATACGTCAGTGTCCTGATATGTTCTAAAATATGAGCAACATGAGCAACATATTCTCTCTCTATCTATCTCTCTCTCTCTCTCTCTCTCTCTCTCTCTCTCTCTCTCTCTCTCTCTCTCTCTCTCTCTCTCTCTCTCTCTCTCTCTCTCACACACACACACATAATCATTATGATATAATCATATCATCTGCAAGAATGTTAGAACAAATGCCAACACATTTTGAAACATATTGTGTGACACGGATCGCTATTGTTGCTTTATCTTAGGTAAATGTGCAATCGTTTCACAAACTGCTCACACTCTATACTAGGCCGATAAATCAGCCCTTCACCCGTTACGATTTTGATGTTGGGGTCAAAATCGTAACGGGTGAAGGGCTGATTTATCGGCCTAGCATTAGGTGTAAGCCTTTCTTTTCTTAAAATTTGAAAGCGAGTTTTAACGCATTATAAATGCGACTGTAGTTTTAGGGGGTCAAACAAAATTCGTCCTGCCTGAATCAGGACTATTTGGTTTTGTGATATCTTGTGTGTGTGTGTGTGTGTGTGTTTTATAGTTTTATATATATATATATATATATATATATATATATATATATATATATATATATATATATATATATATATATATATATATATATATATATATATATATATGCTAAACCCTCATACTAATTATTCCCCGTCATAATTTGACGAGTGCCAGTCTTGTAAACAATGAGGTGTGAAAACCAGTAGTGTATAACATGGCCATAGGAACTTGTTACTGGTGCCTATTTGGCTGCGTGCGATTCACCGGTTAGGTTCACGTGGGGGCGTAAATTCACCCCTGACAGACGGCCGGGGAGGGGGCAATGTCTGCTTATTATGTAGACTCGGAGTTGAGCAAGGCTTGGCTACCATTAGAATCGCAAGCTTAAATATAGTATCTTGAAAACTAAACGCAGTAGTCGCTAAACCATCTTGCAAGAATTATGTATGGGAATTTATATAAGCTACTCCGACGTCATTCAAAATTGGCGAGGAACATTGTTATTCTGGAAATTATAAATGAGCTTCGGACAGGTCAGTAACTTATCTGCTCGATGGTTGTAATATATTGCGGCAAGGTAATTGAACTTTAATTATGTTAGTACGTATAATTACTATTTGTAGGCTTTTATTCGCTTATAATGTTTGATTCCTCTATTTGCTTTTTAGCATTTTGTTTGTCTTTGTATCTCCAAGTCTAGAGTTTCTCGTTGCAGAATGATATATGTGTATGGCTGGTCTGCAAAATCCTCTAGTAATCTATTTTATTCAGTCTGATACAGAGGCGTAGCTAGAGTGTTTGGCGCCCGGGGACAATATGCATCCCCCCACCTCAACTCTGAAACCCATTATTTTCATCAATAAAATCACCATTACCCGTTACAACCTATTTCAAAGCCCATTTTGGCGCCCCCACTAGTATGGCCCCCGGGGACATATGTAGCCCTTGCCCCCACCCCCAGCTACGCCTCTGGTCTGATATTGTTATAGGTTTATTTTAATATTTATTTACAAGGCATAATGGGCAGATAATTATAGGTAACTGTTATACAATCATTGGTCTACCTTTATTTTTTCCAGAAATATAAATTCCGATATAATGTAATACCGTTAGTTCTATATATAAAGGTAAAATTTCTAATAACCATAATTAAATGTCTGTATATGTTTTAATTTGGTTTGGTTCATTTTCTTTAATTAAAATGTCCAAAAGTAATATACTACCATGTATTCTATCACCTATTTTTAATCACCTGACAAGATATAATTTTCCATGGAATAGTTTTGTATACAGTCATTCAGATTTTTTTCTCAAAAAATATATACTTCTCTTATAATATTTAGAAGCAACATATTCATTTAAAATGTGGCACCCAGTTATTTTTATATGAATCAGTCTACCGGCTAAGAATTTCCCTATATTAAAGCTTTCGCTATTTGTTGTCGTTGTTAACACCGCGAGAGAGTGTTACCTGTTATTACAGTGGCGTTATGTGTGAGTCACTTGGAGTGTTACTTGTTATTACAGTGGTGTTATGTGTGAGTCACTTAGAGCGTTACTTGTTATTACAGTGGTGTTATGTGTGAGTCACTTAGAGCGTTACTTGTTATTACAGTGGCGTTATGTGTGAGTCACTTACAGCGTTACTTGTTATTACAGTGGCGTTATGTGTGAGTTACTTGGAGTGTTACTTGTTATTACAGTGGCGTTATGTGTGAGTCACTTAGAGCGTTACTTGTTAGTAGTAATAGGGGACACTATAGGGACAATGGAAAACCCAGTCAAAAAGGGCGTGGGACACTATAGGGACAAGATTTATAGGGACAATGGGAAATCCAGTCAAAAACAGCGTGGGACACTATAGGGCAAAAGGTCGTGGGACACTATAGGGACAAGAAAAAATTGAACATAAAAAAATTGAACATGGTGGGACTGTATTGTGACAAGAAAAAAATAGAACAATGGTGGGACTGTATAGGGACATGGGAAATGGAACATGAGGAATATGATTTGTATATGTATAGGGAACTGTAAAAGCGACAAGGGAAAAAATGGTGGCAATGAAAGCTAATATCTTTTCGAGACCTATGAGTGGCCCTGAAAAGGGCCTTTGGATACTTCTTCTTCTTCTTTTATTTTCTGCCGTTATTCCACCACCTTTTAATTTTACCAATGATTCCCGTTTTCTTCTTCTTTTCTTCTTCGGGAATCCAATTGGGATGTCCCATAGCTCTAAACTTTTCCTGAACTCTCATCCATCTTAGATTGAGTAGATCAAAGTCCTCTTTCTTCTTTTTGTTCTTTATTTCCTTTCTCTCCTTAGACCAGTTTTCTTTAATCTGGATCACCTGTTCTTCCATCACCATTCTCATCATTGCTTCTGCTTTCTTTAGCCTGTCTAGACCCCACTGCACATATTCCCACTCTATCAGATGTAATGTTTCTTCTAGAAAGCACCTGACTTTGATGACATGATCAAGTGCCTGCTTCAGGTCCCCTATTCTTATATATTTTGTTTTAATACGTCTTCTTAATTTCTGGTCTTCCTCCTCTATCATACCTTCTAATAGATCTCTTGCTAATTTCAGTTGGCTTACAAAGCCATGGTTACTCTGAAATTCTTCCTCAAGTCTTTCCACTTCATATTCTGCATCAAGGATCCCAAACCAGCTGTCTCGGAGTTGGATAAACAATTCGAAATTCATCTTGTTGTGTTCAAAATTGAATGGCTCCAAGGTTACTTAAGTTGTATTTTTATAGTTATCGCCGTCCACGAAGGGACATTTGGACAACTTTTATATTTAGCATGTAGCTAAACATTTAATTTCCCTTGGGGAAGAGATTTAACTCCCCCCCTCAGGCATACATGTGCACATCAGTACACTTATTAGGTAAGGCGTTATATCGAATTACTAATAAGTAACTATCGATATAGATGGAGGCCCTGGGGCAGGTAGGCAAGACCCATCCACACCTCCCCTTATCAACTTCGTCAGACGGTCAGCAGGAAGAGGCAAAGGCGGAAGAGGTCCCGGAGGCAATTTCATCGTCGTCCCACACGCAGAGGCGGCAGCAAGAAACGTACACCCGGCCCCCAAACAAAGAAACACGAGGCGTCCACACCCTAGGTATTATTTGCTAACAACCCCATAGGACATGTGCCAAAGTGGAAGTGCTATAGTATGTTGTGTTGTGGATTTTTTTGGTGTTATTTATTATGTTTCATTATTACTGCAAGATTGTGTTGCGGGGGCCTGATAGTCCTGGGTTAAGACTACCTTATATTTTCTAATAGGGTCATATATGTAGGTGTGTGCGTGTGTTGTCCGTGGGGTTGCAGTCCCTTTGACTTGTTTCAATTTTAGTCCAGTTATACTAGTGGATGCCCTACTACACCAATCATGTGTAAGCCACCTGTGCAATTGTGTCAAGATAGATAAGTTACAAAATTTTTAACACTTATCACTATGCCCCTAAGTAAGTACAAGGTGTACTATATAAGTCACCACCATCCTACTGACCGGTGAAAATCCCTTCTTTCGAGGGAAATTCACCCTAAGAAAAAACAAAATACCTACGCTAGGGTGTCAGAGTGACTATGTAAGTTGTTCAGGTTAGGTTGTTTGAAGTTATGAATTTAGTTGGGTGTGTTCCAAAATGATCATATTTGAGATTCGATGTTTGGTTAATCAAATGGAATTCTCGTACCAATCGAGATTATGAGAATTCAATGAATAAGAACATGTAACAAGAAACCAAGACATAAGATTCAGAAAGGTAAGTGAGAAATGGGTCAACACCAGCTTCCCTGAAAGGCTGATTGGATTGTGCACAGAGGTGTACTGGGCTGTACACGTGTGCGTCACCAATCCAGGCTATTCCTATAGAGGAAAAGCCTGTGCCCCCACTGTTCCACTAGCCTTCCCCTATTCCCAAGAGGTACAGAGGGTGGGAAATAGTTACAGTACAACACAATTACAACAGTACAACACAATTACAACAATGAACATTAAGAGAAAAGGAAGGGGGAAATGGGTCAACACCAGCTTCCCAGAGGGACTGATTGGATTAGGCACAGAGATGTACCAGGTTGTACACATGCGCGTACACCAATGGCTCCAAGGACCGACGAATGCGTATATATATCTTAAGCACGGACGTGAAAGAAAACACCCCTTACATTCACTTTTCATATTATATACTATTCACAAACCATACTATATACTATCCAAAATCACACCATATACTAACCACACACACGGGAAGCAGCCAAAACAAACCCTATTATTTACTATCCAAAATCACACCATATACTAACCACACACACGGGGAAGCAGCCAAAACAAACCATACTATATACTATCCAAAATCACACCATATACTAACCACACACACGGGGAAGCAGTCAAAACAAACCATACTATATACTATCCAAAATCACACCATATACTAACCACACACACGGGGAAGCAGCCAAAACAAACCCTATTATTTACTATCCAAAATCACACCATATACTAACCACACACACGGGGAAGCAGCCAAAACAAACCATACTATATACTATCCACAATCACACCATATACTAACCACACACACGGGGAAGCAGCCAAAACAAGCCCTATTATTTACTATCCAAAATCACAGCATATACTAACCACACACACACACACACACACACACACACACACACACACACACACACACACACACAGAGTAAAGAGTCAGTGTTTATAATCACACTACTCCTCTTTCATACCCATTGGCAATTGACATATTATTTCTTTTCTTGTTTTTTTGGTAGCCCTGAGAAGGGCTGTTTTTTAAACTTCAAAATTCACCTGGCTAATGCTGGCATCTCCCAGGTCTAGCCCCCCACACACATCTTCTACTCCAATCATTCTCCCAATTCACTCTTGTGATTGGGAGTGCAGAGGGAGAATGACTGGCTTCACTATCCCAGTCTTCACTTTGAGGGATAGTGAAAACTTCCCTCTCTACTCTCCTACCACGCAACTGCGACTGAGGATGTGGTTGTTGCGGTGGGGCTTGTGTCTGTAGTTGACGAACTGGTTCTGGTGGTGAAGGTGTCCTCACCATGGCTGTGACTCGACTAGTCTGTCTCATCATGCGGTGAGGCAAAATTGACATTTGCATTTCCTTCTTTTTCCTCTCCTCCTCTTCTTTAATCCTAACCTCTTCTTCTTTGGCTTCCATAGCCAGTTCATCCAGGAGACGCCTAGCATTCTCCAGGTGCATCTGAAGTTCCCTCATTTTTTCCAGTCTACTCATCTTCTTCTTCTTTGAGTTCATACGCCAACAATAGGTAGTCAGACTGGCAAGCAAGTTGGAGTTTTAAAGTAACAACCGACCACTCAGGGTCATTTGTGCTACTTTTATATCCAGCATATCGCTGGACATTTATTTACCCTTTTTATATGTGCACAATAGTGCACTTATCAATTTGGGCGTTATACCGAATTACTAATAAGTAACTATCGGTATAGATGGAAGCCCTGGGGCAGGTAGTCAAGACCCATCAACACCTACCCTTATCAACTTCATTGGCAGGTCAGCAGGAAGAGGCAAAGGCGGAAAAGATCCCAGAATTAATTCATCGTCGTCCCACACGCAGAGGCAGCGCCGCACATACACCCGGACCCCAACGAAGAAACACGAGGCGCCACACCCTAGGTTAATAATTGCAACCCCATGGGACATTGTGCCAGAGTGGAAGTGCTATACTATGTTGTGATGTGAATTGTTTTAATGTTATTTAGTATATTTCATTATTATTGCAACATTGTGTTGCGGGGCCTGATAGTCCTGGGTTAAGACTACCTTATAATTCTAGTAAGGTCATATAAATATGTAAGTGAGTGTGTGTGTTGTCCATGAGGTTGCAGTCCCTTTAATTTTATTTCAAATTAAATCCAGTTATACTAGTGGATGCCCTACACCAATCATGTGTAAGCCACCTGTGCAATTGTGTCGAGATATATAAGTTACGGAATTTCCTAACACTTATCACTATGCCCCTAGTTAAGTACAAAGTGTACTGTACAAGTCACCACCATCCTACCGGCGAAAATCCCTTCTCGAAGAGGGAAATTCACCCTAGAAAAAACAAAATACTTACACTAGGATGTCAGAGTGACTATTTAGTTATGTTCAGATTAGGTTGTTTTAAGTTATGAATTTGGTTGGGTGTGATCCGAAATGGCCATATTTGAGATTTGATGTTTGGTTGGTCAAATGGAATTCTCATACCAATCGATATTGCGAGAATTCAATATCTAAGAACATGTAACAAAGAAACCGACAAGACCATACAGACAAACAGACAAAGAGATTTAGAAAAAAAGGGGGGGGGGGAAATGGGTCAACACCAGCTTCCCTGAGGGACTGATTAGATTAGGCACAGAGATGTACCAGGCTGTACACATGTGCGTACACCAATCCAGGCGATTCCTATATAGAAAAGAGTCCGTGTCCCTACAGTTCCACTAGTCTTCCCCTATTCCCATGAGGTAAAAAGGGTGGGAAATAGGTGCAGTACAATTACAACAATTACAACAATTAACATTAAGTAGCCCTAAGAAGGGCTGTTCTGTAATCTGGTCCTCCACGTTTCCCTCGATGTCGGTGATAGCATCAATGGCTCCATTTATTGTCCTTTGAATATTGTTTATGCAATCCTCTCTTTCTGTCAAGTCCAGTTCAAGGTCGAATAATTTGGAATATTAAGTGCCATAGGTAGTCAGACTGACGAGTGATTCTTTATATATAGCACAAGCGCGGACGTGATGGAAAACACCCCTAGATCCAAAAAACTTACATTATCCTTATCATTACCAAAACACGCGGACGTGATGGAAAACACCCCCTAGATCCAAAAAACTTACACTATCCCTATCATCACCAAAACACGTAGACTTAAAAGAAAAAACACTCACTCACATTTATACTTGACTCATATAAATTATAAATTTAACAACTTATTTTGAAAAAAACTTTGTGCTTATAGACGCACTTCAAACAAAAGTAAAAAGAGACAGTGATTATAGACTCACTTCTATTTTTTTTCTAACTTCCTCACATACCATTAGCAAATTGAATGATTAATTCTTTTCGAGAATAATGGGTAGCCCTGAAAAGGGCTGTTTTTTGTGTGTGCACGAGGAGGGATGACAATCTTTTATCGTCTAAGATTGCGTCCTCGTCTGGCAACAGGATAGGGTCTGCTTCTTCGGAAAGAGAAAGAGAACTCTTTCGTGTCCACACGGCAGTCGACAAAACTTCTGTCTGGGTTCTGCTGTTATCTCTGCTCTCTCTGCTGCTTTTGAAGTCTATACTTCTCAGTACATTCTTCTTTGTCTTTTTGAATTTCCTCTCTGAAGAGTTCTTCTATGAGGTCTTCCGTTACTTGTAGCATTCTAACATTCTCTATCTCTTCAGGCTTTGGCATCAGATTGTATCTGATACGATGCAGAGTGACGTAAGCTTCGTTCAGCTTAGCTAGTCTTGAGCACATCTTCGTAGGAGGATGAGTCAAACAATGGATAGCCAGACTGGTAGATAGATAGATATATATTTGCTTTAAGTGACTCGTCCGTGAGGCTCTTGTCACTGGTTTGTCTGCTAATAAGCAGTTATTTAATTTATCCTGAGGGTGGGAATGGTGCCGCGCACCCTGCAGGCGTTTATGTGTTCATAGAACACTAATTAATTGGGCCGTCACATCGGGACAGTTATTGAACTCTCGCTGTGTGATTGGAAGGCCGTTTGGGTGGGTAGGAATAGAGCCTAAACACACCCACCCTATCATTCAATTGAGTTGCCTAACCATTCTGCAATGGCAGTAGAGAAAAGCGAGAGAAAAATTGTTTTCTCATATCGCCTGTGTCTGCCGTAGTTATTAGGACGTGCAAGCACGTGGAATTACTGCAACAAGTAGCAAGGGAGCGTAAGGCCAAGAACGCTCATATACATCAAATTCAGTCCAGTTGTACTAATGGACAGCCTAACAACCAATAATGTGTAAGCCACCTGTGCAATTAGTCAAATATCTGAGTTGTAAATCTTTATTTATCATCCTATCAAAAGGGGACTAGTACGTAAGCGTACATGCAAAAGTCCCTAATAGATTTAAAATTAAAATGTCTAAGCGACATATAATAGTGTAGTCAATGGTAGGTGATTTTGGTTATAAATTTGTTGAAGGCGATGCCATTAAGGTCAAATTAGTCTTTTCAGGGCCAAATAGTTAGTCAAAGAGGGGTACTCGAAGCCAAATGAGTCCCCTATTTTTCAAGCAACGATAATAATGGCAATGTAGATCTCTCCATTGTCTGGCTCTCCATGTGGTCCGGTGATGGTCGCCATGTTTGTAGGGTATCCGTTCTTTCCATCATGCTGCTGGGTATCTGGGGTAGTATTTCACTGACTTGGCAATGACATCTCAATCCTTAGCAGTCCTGCAGAACTGTTGCCTTCATGTTTTGTCATCACCAGTCAGCGCGCCCCAGGTCCTCCATATTGTTTCTTTCTCCATGGTTGGTTACAATATGGTTCCAGAAGTACGATTTAATTGCGGTTCCTACATCCACAGTGGCCATGTTTTCTTCAAGTCGTAGGTGGTGAAAGCTATACCATAGTTTCCTTTCCATTCCAGTGCCTGCCACAACACAAGTTTGGGACTTATGAGACTTTCTTGTTGAGTTAAAGATGGCCGCCATAACTTCCAGGTTTCCCGCCATTTTGGTCCCTGCCGCAGAACTAGTCCGGGAGTTACGAGACTTAATAGCAGTCTATTCTGTAGTCATCACCGCTGTACAACCCGTAGTCCTTTTCTGTAGTTGTGACATGGCAATATCACAACATATGTCCTTAGCCGAAGCCCGGGATTTCATCATGCTGGTTCCACGCTGCATAACCCAGTGCAACGCTTCTCCATGCACTCCCATTGTGATATCGTCAGGTCGCCAGCTCCAGCTAAGCCGTCCTCCCTGGTTCGCAGTCGTTGCCTGAATCCTGAGGCCAGACTGGTTGTTTAGATGTGTTTTAAGTGATTCGTCCCGAGGGCTCTTATCACTGTTTTATCCGTCATTTAATTTATCCTGAGGGTGGGAATAGAGCCATCACCCTACAGGCGTTTACGTGTTCAGGGAACACTATTTAATTTGGCCATCACATCTGAGTAACTATTGAGTTGCTGCTGTGTGATTGTAGGGCCGTACTATATATGAGTGGGAATAGTTCCAGCACACACTCATATTTTATGCCATCCGTTGTTGTTGGTTATTAATGGACGTGCTAAGCACGTGTAGTTGCTGTAGCAGGTGCAGTTGGTAGTGGGCGAGGCGGAGGGCCAGGCGTGGTGGGTTTCTTTCCTAAGTCTAACCCTTATTTAGATACTCTGTGCTGTTAATCTAACTTTATATTGAGTAAACAGTGCTTATATGTTGTATTTTCCAATTTTAGTGCTCTGTGTGTTATTTTAATTTGTTGTTTCTAATATGTTTTGTGCAACATTGTGTTGCGGTGTCTGATGCGATCAATTTCTCGAGCAAACAATGGAGGAGAGGAATGAGCACACAAGTCTTTATACCACTGAAGTAACACGGCTTCTTCTGAGATGAGACTCCAAGCTTCGTTCAGATAATCGTCCAATTTTTCTTCTTGACTCATCATCATACATTTATCGTGTTGAATTTGACTGGGATGATCGATTTGACATCCATAACAATCTTTTTTAATCATGTCCCTCATTATATCCTCCAAGTGTTGTGCAAAACAAGCCACTAGCTGTTGTTCCTGTTCTGGCCATCTGGATTGCATGATCACTACTTCTTCTTTTTGGTCTTGGTTGTCTGCTTTTTCTGTAACCTCCCATTCCATGGATTCTCCACTATTCAAAGAGGGACAAGAGTTTTCCATAGTGTCTAATAGTCTAGAATGACTTCTCTTAAACTGTTGATTTATATGGTATTATCGAATTCGGCATACAGAATGACATTCACCTTATGCTCAACACCCTTTGCAAACTGAAGTTCCACACGTATCTGCCCAGACTTTATAGGGTGGAAATGTCCCTCGTCGCTGCCTTGGTCTGGAGTGAAATCAAAAGCCCACAAAGCGTAACCTCCTGCATAATCGTCGTAGGAAATACCGTGACTAGTGTTGGTTCCTAACTGTCCTGTGGCTTCGTACAGCGACAAGTACGACCTCAAGTAATTCTTCTGGGCAAAGTTGGGTTCGAAAGGTCTGGTACACAAAGTTTTGCCATCGCGACTGACTTCGATTTTGGATACATTGTAGTGCTGAAACTGGAAAGGATTTTTACTGTAGGCACCGTTGAAGGCTGCATTGCTGACGATACCGATGAATAAACGTTTGGGTAACCGTCCTTGGAACAGATGATCTTCGATCTTAGATTGGAGTCCAGCGGCAATGGTGAACGTTTTGACTTCTACGCGCCGTATCGGATACTTGGCTGTCGTTCTGCTCAAAGTGTGACTGATATCATTTCCCACTTTAGGTAACACTTCCACACGACGCACGTATAATCTGGCTTCTTCGATCTTGGTTTTACAGTGACGAGTCTGATGATTAGGTTCAGCAGGTTCAGTAGCCATCAAATGGAAAGCAGCACTGCTACGATTTAGTCTCAAGCGAATATCTACTCCGTTTAGCAAATACTTCTCTTGAAACCACATGTCCAAATGCAAACGATCGAACAGTTCTAAACTACGTCCTTGCAGAATTTTCTTTCGACGCTCGTTAAAACCCACATTGTGAGGATCGCCAGGATTATCATTGTCGGCTGCTACGGACAAGGCTGTGTCGTTAAACTTATCTGCGGTGTCAGGTTTCCATACCACGCAAGCATCTAAATGAGTGTTCTTGGCTTCTTTTCCGTAAGTCAAGAGATTTTCGAGGTACGATCGGTAAGGGTAAGTATCCATGCTACTGCTCACCAGTTTGTTATTTATGTACAAATCCACTTCGCTGAACAAGGAATGCATGAAATTGTTGACGGGAGCTGATGGGGTATCGACTGCTGGATTGGATCCGTCCGTTTTGATTACTTTCACTTTCAAATACAAGTAACTGTTGTTGAGATCGATGTAATCTTCGGGTTGTCCTTTGATTTCAAACTCGATGGGAGCTGAATCCGACAAAGAGGAGACGGGATGAAATTCAACCCATTGGGCTTCTTGCATGGTTATCATCGTGGGTGGCATGGCAAAGAGATCTAGTTCCTACTTGGAACAGGCACAAGATTCTTGGTGCATCATTTTTTTTCTCTCAGTCTCTATGTTTTTTTACTTTTAATAATCAAAAATGTCTAAGTCTCGAGAGGTTCTTTTTTTCTTCATCTTTCTAACTTTAGAGGTACGGAGACTTTTGAAAGGGTGTCTTCGTCGTCGCTTTCTACCTTGTCCTTGCTGTGTCGTCAGGGAAGCAAGAATGCCAGACTCGGTACCATTCAGGGCATTTATAGGACTTTCTCGTCGACCAAAAATCTCTTTACCCGTTTGAAGCAAGACATTTTTGCCTGCTCTCAAAAAAGCTTCTTTGGGGTTTTGTTTGTCAATGAGAACATTTTGAAGAAAATCTTTGCCGTGAGTCAATGCGGCATCTTTTAAGGCGTTCAATCCTCGTGTCACCATCGGTTTTAAAACAGGGACCACAGAACGAAAGGCTGATTTAAACATATCTCCTAAACCATGTCCTCATTGTCAAGTGACTCCTTGGTACACAGGATACATCACTTTTTCAGTTGTTCGAGAATCGTTTTTGAAAATGGAGTTTCGCTGTGACTTTCCCTTTGGTAAATTGAATATTTTGTCCTAGTTCTCCTTTTATAGTAATGTTTACACTGTCGAAATACGACTTAATGACAGGTAAATAATGAGGATGTACAAATTCACGGTGAACGTGATAGGTATTTCCACCTTCTTCTTTAGCGCTAGTGGCAGAATCCACTTTGAAAGGAATGACACGCAGTAACGGTGCAGAGGTGTGTCCTACCACGTTGTACTCCACCACATCGGAGTACACAAACATCAAGTTGAGACCTTGGTTCAATTCAACAGGGAATCGAAAATATTTTGCAAAATCCAAGTTACTGGTTATGCCTGGTATTTGCTTTTTGTTCTTGAGCATCTCGACGTCTCCACCCAAAATATCAAACAATTCAGGACAAAAAGTAATGGCCATCATTTTTTCCTCTGAAAATGTCATCATGAGTCGACCAGCCACTGTATGGTACTCAAAGGTAACACTTTTTTGGATTTTGTGGACTCCATGGCTTTACCAAACTTAACATTGAACATGGTAGCAAGTGTAGTCACTAAATGTTGACCACTAAAATAATAACCTGGAGGAATGACGAAGTTATGAGTGGACAGGGTTTTAGTTGCGGCTCCATCTGATGATTTCTTTTCGCCACCTTTGCCTCGTGCGTCTAAGGCATTTTGCAATTGATCGTCAAGCACTTCTACTGTAAAAGTGTTGTTTTGATTTTCGACGATGTTTTTGATTTGTGTCGGGTGTATTATTTCCACTAAAGCCACTTCCCAATGAGCATCTTCATCCAAATGCATGGCTTGAGGTAATTTAGCCGTGTAACAGCACAACGTGTTGTTAGGAAACACCTCCATGGAACTGTCACTGGGTAACGTTAAGTAAAATTGGTTAATAGTGTTGTTCATATTTCCAATGTTCTTTTGTCCGAGGAGTCACTCGAGGTTAAAGGAGTGTCTAAAAGAGGATTGTGATTGGAAGGGTGACTGTCAGGAGAATGACTAACGTTGGACCCAAGACTCCCAATATTGTTACTGTTGTTCCCGTTGTAAGAGTATTTCAGGGAAGGATTAGGAAGAAGATAACCGATGCAATTGCTGAGTAAAATGGTCCACAATTGTTTGTCTTCTTGTTGCAAACTCAAATTAGCAATGGCTGCACCGATGACACAATACACCACAAAGATTTGACAGAAAAAGACGATTTGCGTTTTAGGGACACGTTCTCCACACCACACCCACAAGGGTTGCTTTTGTAAATCTTGCAGAGAAGAAGTGGGTGAAGGAGTAGTCACTGTGTTTGCTGAAGCTGAATTGAAGGTCATGATGGTCACTTCATTTTATAGTCGATGACTTGCGAAGCGTCAATCCAAGAATCAAAACTAGGAGGATATCCTTTCCAACGTACTTTGACTTCTTTGACACGACGTTTTCCTACTTTACGGGTTCTTCGTTCGAGAATGCTTTCAATGTCGTACACGTCGTCTTCTTTTTTGGTGACACGTTGTAACTCAGGCAAGTATAACGTTCCTTTTAATACTTCTCTGTTCATGTCTTCCAATTTATAGACGGCAGGATGACGATCGCGCACTCGTCCAGTAACACGAAACAATTCGATGGTCCAATTGGGTAAGTAACCTTTGTCGAAAGTGCGTTTGGTTTTGCCAATGCGTATCCAATCTCCCGGAATTAACACTTCTCCACCTTTCTTGGGGACAGCCCTCGTCCGGGACGTACCAAACAGACGCTCAGAAACAGTCACTTCGTTGTCAGGTGTCACCTCTTGTGGGGCACGTCCAATGCTTCTATGGTAAGATTGATTGTAGGCTTGGACTAAGTGCGGTAAGACGTCAATGTACTTGAGAGTGTGTTGATGCGTAAAATATTTCCACATGCGTTCTTTCAAGGTACGTTGAAAACGTTCCACGATACTGGCTTTGATTTCAGGATTTTCGGTGGTGAAAAAATGAATGTCACGTTTCTTTAATTCTCGTTGGAAAGCTTGGTTCAGAAATTCGGTGCCTTTGTCGGTTTGCCATCGAAGAGGGTGACGACCACTTTGTTTCAACACCAGTTGCAAAGCTCGTACTAACTCTCCGCTCGATTTGGATGTCAATGGTACGACCCAGGCAAATTTAGAAAAGACGTCGATGACACAAAACAAATATTTGTAGCCACGATTGTAGGTGGCTAAATGAGAGACATCGGCTAAATCGGCTTGCCATTGATGATCGATGCCTTCCACTTGAGTGCAACTTCTGTGAAATTTTCGTCGAATGGGTTTGTGTAAAGTGTACGTCGCTTGTTCTTGTAACCATCGTTGTACTGCAGGTAAACGGAGCTTTTTCAAGCGAGTTTTTGCAGCACGATACAATTTCTGAATGCCTCCGTAACCTGCAGGGTGAGCTGGATCGTAATAAATGCTGGCTAATACTTTCTCCATGGTTTAGGTTAATAAGTGACCCACTCTTCGAGGATATTGCTTTGGGTGGGACGAAATGGGGGTTGTTTGGAAACGGTTTTACGTGTCCGATGTGCCACAGGAGTCGAAGTCGAGGGTACTGGTGGTGGTGGTGGTGGTGGCGGAGGTAATGAGATAGCTTTGGTCTTCTTTTCTTTTCTCACCTCTGGTTTCCTTTCTTTCTTTTTCACTTCTGTTGAAGCAGGAGTAGCCATCATCTTTTTAACCCAAGTTTTGAGTTCTTCTCGTTGGGGAGTGGGAGAAGGGGTCAATAAGGAAGCGGCAATCTTACTCGGAATGGGAGTAGCAGTGGGTGTTTGAAAGAGATCATGGGGTTCTTCTTCCTTGGGTAATGGTGGGGTGACGTCTGTTTAGGCCACTGTAGAGGGTAAGGGCGACGGATTATTCATTAGTGCCTTCAAATCGGACAGAGTAGGTAGAGCTGTTTGTTCCACAGCTTTTCGATGAAAGAGTTGTAGTCGTTGCAAAAGTTGACCGTACTTTTGCGATTTTTCGGTTTCGGACAAATCTTGGCGATGCATCAAGGATTGCAATTCGTGTTGTAATTGGGACATCTCGTTCAAATCAGGATTGGGTGGTAAATGGGGGGTAAGTTGTTCTTGCCAACGATGGTATTCCATCCATCGTTTGTAAGGAACTAAAGTCAGTTTTCGTCCTTCCATGGGCTTACAAAGGTTATGTCTGAGTTCGTGGTGTTCCATGAGTCCCTTTTATCTTCTGGAAGGATCATACATATTGCTACCCATACCTTGGGGACATCCCTTGGGTCATCCCTTGTGTCATCCCTTGTAAAAAACCTGGTAATATGCTGGATAGGATGCCGGATTTCGCTAATCCTCCCAACACAGGAAGAAGAAAGGGTAAAAATCCTCCGCGTTGCACCAACATCTTTTTCTTTTGACGAATGGATATTTTCTTTTGGACCATTTGACGAAGAACGTGTCGATGTTTGGCTAAGCATTTTTTCTGGTGTGGAGACAAAGGTATCGTGCCTTTCAAAACATTCAAACAACATTCGCACACGGTATCGATGACATCTTTGGAAGCCGTTTTAATGATTTGTTTTTGCATGGGTGGAGAGGCTTTGGACAGTACAGACAACATGGCTCCGTGTTTGACTAAACGAGGAGGTAGTCCTTTCTTTTTCTTTTCCTTGGGGAGTACATAAGAATGTTTTGTGTGAGGTGACATCTTTGCTTGTTCGTTTTACAATGCCACTGACGTCCATGACTTGGAACACACACCCTTTTATCTTTTTTTTCCAAGTTGGTTTATGTATTGATCTAATTGTGGAAACAATTTATGATAAGGCATAAAAATAAGTCCTCCATGTTGCACCAGCATCTTTTGCTTTTGACGGACGGATATTTTCTTTTGGGTCTTTTGACGACGAACGTGTCGATGTTTGGCTAAACGAGAAGGTAGTCCTTTCCTTTTCTTTCCTTTGTGAGGTGTAGAAAAATGTTTTCTGCGAGGTGACATCTTAGGTTGTTCGTTCCACAATACCACTTACGTCCATGACTTGGTACACACCCTCTTTTATTTACTATCGCTTCGTCAAAAAGGTAACAATGTCTTTCACAAAATTGCCAAAGGATCCTCCTTTTTGGTGACTCTTCTTTTTCTTTAAAAGACTACGTCTTTGGAGGGAAGGACGTCGATGTTTGGTTTTTAAACCTTTGGTGGGATGACTAAATTGTCTTTTTACTTTTCCTTTTTGGACAGCAGAACGACGAGGGTGGTGATGGTGGTGGTGGTGTGCACGTTTATGAGAAGGCATTCTTGAGTGTTCAGCAGTGGTACAGAAAAAATACAGATTGACGTCGTGGTCTTCAAGTCATATTTTTATACTGGAATGCGTCGCCACTGATTATCTTTGCGTCGTATCAACTTCATGGCAGGTAACACACGTCGTGAAGGAGTTCGCAATGGACTCAATCGGGACAGTTCTTGTTTGGACAAATCTAGTAAACTCTTTAACATGCCAGATCTTTCTTGGACTTTGACTTTGGGGGCAGGTACTTTGTGAGCAGCTGCTACTGCCGCTAATGTGGACGAGGGTGTCACCGGTGGAGGAGACGTTTTGGGAGACGCAGATTTCCAATGTTTCATCAAATTAGGAAAAACGAGTGTCAAATTGGGTTTGGCTGGCATCACCCGCAACGGAGAAGTGGCAGCACCTGAGGCTACTGGCAACGTAGTCCCTGCCAAACGTCCTTGTAGATCTTCTCTTACAGGTCGTGGTTGACGAATGTAAGGTTGTGTCCTGGCCGAAGTGCCTTTTTTGCGGGTGACCGCTTTTTTCTGTGGACTTTTCTTTTTCTGTGTTTTGGTCTGGTCACCCTTGTTCTTTTTCTTAGGGGTTTGTCTGTTTTTTTTTGTTTTCTTGGGGTGAACTTTGGGAGTATTGGGATCCCATTTTAAAAGGGAACGAATGATGACACCTCCTAGAGAACCACTACCTCCAGGTTTCAATATGATTTGCTTTTCGATTTGAGTGTCGATGCGAGGATCGGCCAGTTGCGTCAAGGCTACTTTGTTTCTGTCAAAAAAGCGTTTGGTTTGATGTGGAATGTGAATGATGCCTTGCAGTATTTGACGTGCTGTCACCGTAAACCATCGTAAGACTTCTTTGAGACTGGCTTCTAAGACGTGAGCACGTATTTGTGGATTTTTTTCGCGACTGATACCGTACAAGGCACGAATCAATTTGATGGGAAGATGAGACTGAAGGGACGTCATGCTGACGATGTATGATACAAGGTCAAAGTAACCCAAGGTTTTTATAGATATTTTTAGTGGTTCATATGGTTATGTCGACGACGAGGACGTGTACACGACAGGTCCTCCGTCTTGACACCAGTCGTGAAACAAATCGGTACGAAATCGCAAATAATCAAGGGTGGTGGGTTTTAAATCCACGAGTAAATAGGCGTGTGTCGTTTGAGTGGCATCATCGTACGCATGAGTCAGCCAAGGTGTTCCTAACTGTTTGGCTAAGACTTGCACTTGTGATTTATCTCGAGGACTTTTAAACAAGACCACGTAATGAGCATTGAGACTAATGGTACGATGGGTTTTACTTTGTTGAAATAAATTTTGTGTAATGTAAATGACACTGGCATTACGATGATGCCCTTTACGCGTAAACCACAGTTTAATTTCTTCTTCGTCTTCTCCTAACATGTCGTCAAAAATAACCCAATGAGTTTGACTAGGGTCAGACAAGATCCCCTCGTCTTCTTTAGGAATGCCTGCTACAAACACAATGGAATCACCTTGACTTTCTTGCAAGAGGCTGTATGCCTATTGCCACTCTTTGTAACACCACACGATGCGTTGAGGTGGACGATCGATCAAATGATGTTTATGTTCGATCAAACGTTTGACAAATTCGGTTTTGCCTGAACCGCTCGGTCCAGCAATTAACATGTTAAAAGGATGAAGAAGATACAAGGCTTTCCAACTAGCCTGATCTAAGTGTTCGTCAATGACTTTGAATGTCGAGGAGGAAGGAGTAGTAGAAATAGCAGAGTGAGCCATAATAGTGTAGTGGTATGACACGATTGACACAAAAACAGACAAGACAAGAGGTTTTTATACTTTTTTCAAGACACGTTTATTTCAATGCATGTTTAGAAAGACAAAAATACATAAAAGCCAAATGGATAAAATACAGGGATAAAATACATAGGGAAACGATCAAAGTGGCATATAAACAAGTCACTGTACAACATTGTTTGGGTAACGAAGGTGTCCTAGAGGTAGTGTGTAATGTTCTTATAGTCTCCTCTACATGGGGTATAGTCACATACGTGTCTTCTCGAAAGGGTCTTTGTGGGGGAATGTTTATGACAGTTCTGTCTTGAACAGAGGGATTGTCCTGGGTGACAGATTCTTTCTCTTCTTCTTCTGGTACTGTCACTAACACAGGTTTAAAAGTGACTTTTTTCACTCGACGATGTATTTTACGAACACAACGCTTGGGCATAATGGGATGCTTCGTTTGTCCAAGCCTCAAAATTCCAATTTTTCCAGTCACGTACATCTGTCCAATGAGGGTGTAAATCACAAGCTACACACACATCTTCGTACACCGCTTCCGTTCGTAAAAGTTGACGAATCTTTTTTTCTTGGAGAGGTCGAGACGTATCCAGATGAAAGAGTAAGGCTTTGAACAGAATAAGTCTCTCGTGGACATTTAAAGGAACCACCATACTGTTTGTTTTGGTAGGTAGTGATCGTAAAGTGTCCACAAGGAATCGACAGGTAAGCGAATTCCCATAAAGCAAGTCACTAAAACACACACTACACGTCGACCCCAATTCATAGGGCACAGTTCTTGTAATAAGTGTTCGTAATCTTTCACCGTGTGAATCTTCTCATTGATATCCTTCCACGGAATCTGTTGGATCACAAGTGATAAAGGTTGTGGCATGGTCGTTCTCTTTTATACTTCTTTAGGTCAAAGACCATCAGTGTATATTCTACAAAGAATGAAATCTCCTCCAAAAGCGACAGTGATTAATATAACGTGTAATTTCGTTCCACTGCCATTCAGGGTTTACGGTCAAGAAGGATCAAAACATCTTCAGATGTAAACGTACTAAATTGGAAACAGTGCAAACAATACCCTTGATCCAGAGAAATCTAACACGTTGGTTAATTTTTATCACTTTCCTCTTGTGAATTTCACGACACAAAAGTTCTACAGTCACCCATTGAGATTTTTCTTTAGCAAGACCTTGCCAAACGTCCTTGTAGATCTTCTCATGCAATTCTTGTGGTAATCCTTGAATATAATGTTTTAGAGAGGGTTTATATATTGGTCTAGGTTTGTTACACGACATGAAGCAGTAGTGTCACTTCCAATCACTAGGTCCTACTAAAGGTAGGTATTGACAATTCGGAGACCATCGAGCATGTTCCAAGTAAGCGGAATCTTTCTGTTCCCACTCGTAAATGGATACACCACAACTGAAACACTTGACTTTATCCCCTTCGCCCAAGTAGAAAAATCCGGCTCTGGCTAATTCTTCAGGAGTTGGTCCAGGCAGATATTTTGGCCATTTATCTTTGAAGGTTTGGAATCGACTTTTAAAGTGACAGTATTCAGGCAAACTTGTCAGGAACGAATATTCCTCACTTCTGTTCGATGTAGGCACGGTGAAATTCCTAGGAGTCCACGATAACGTGTGGCACCGCTTTCGCATCCCTCAGGTTTGACACGCACAGCATCACTTTCCAGGGTAGATATAGGGGTAGTTGTCATAGCAACGTTCCCACGATATCCTGCTGAATCACTAAGGTCGCAGCGTCTGGCATCACTACAATCGCAAGGTTTAGCATCGCACTCCACTTGAGAATTCCCAAATTTGAATGATGTCTGTTTAAATGGATTCATCTTCTTTTCGCTTGGTCGTTGTAGTGACAAATGAACTATTGGTCTTGGACGATGTCCCTTTTTATATGCTGCCCAATCTCGACGTGACCGTACGGTAGAGTGAAGTGATTGGGAAGTCGTACTCTTTTTTGGTACACGATTTGATAGACTTTTTCCAAAGGTTGGCTAACGATTTGGTGTGTGGGTAAACGGACAATCTTGTGCGGTTCGTGGGTAGTCACTTTAAACGTTTCATCCTGTCCCGACTGTAAGGCTTCTTGTAGCACGTTAAAGTTCACCACTCGACTGGTGCGATAATTGAGAGTCAATCCTTTCACTTTACATTCGGTGTGTATTTCTCCTTGGGGGTCTCGGTATTCGTAGCCGTAATTTTTAGGACCACCACTTGCAAAACATAGAATCTTGTCGACGGGATGTTCATCGGTCCAGGCTCCTAAACGGTCTCCTTCAATGACAGGGTTACCCTGATTCGGTCGGTGAATGTAGATGCAACTATCCGTGTCAAAATACAGCACACGATCTCCTAACAGTTCTAACACTTCGTACAATTTTAAGCGAGCGTGGGCTGTCACGTAAGCTGCAATGATGACATTTTCAAATTTGTCGGCTTCTACAAAGTCTAGTTCTTCTTCGTAATTGACTAAGATCAAGTCCTCACGAATGACATCGACGTGTTTCATGACTTTGGTTTGGTCGTGAATCATCTGGAAGTAGCGAGACGGCTCGGACAAATACTCTGTCTTGGGTAAAGACGGTCGTTGTGCCATTTTACCCCACAAGCAATTGAGCATCACTTTGGCAAACGATCGCCTTCCTTCGTTTTTCTCGATGTGGTCTAAAGTGATGCCTTCCTGCTCCCAATATTTTTCTTTGAATATCTTTTGGTCTTCGGGAGTGTGACACTAGGAAGGATAACCACTAGCTTCTTGTTTTAGTTTTAAAAAGGCATCCACGTAGTCTGCAAAAATACCTTTCTGTCTCTTGTCGCCCTTGCGGTATTGTTGTGTCTTGGGAAAGTGGTAAATTTCGTACACTTCTAACAGTTGGTATCCCAGGTCCAGAACTTTAAACAATTCCACGCTCACCCACGTTCCTGTCAAGGCGCGTTCTTCCTGGGTGTGCTGACAAGGATGGTCTTGGTTGCACGTTTCGGCACATGTGCGACACAAAGGAAACATCAGATTTCCTTGGCAATGGTGAGGTAAAACGGGATGGTACAAGTCTGTGGGTGGTAAGACTTTACACTTGATCAATCCTTCGTACTGTCGAATGTGGTCCAAGTCAATGTGTTCTGTCATCAATTCTGGATGCCCTACGGGAAAGTGACAATATTTGCACACGTAAGGATACAGCGAACACACGTCCAAGTATTTGATTTCTTCTCCTTTCTCTTCTTCCACCTGGTACAGCAAACAGGTGGCATTCGTTCGTCCTCCGTACAAACTATCCCGGGAGTTCAGGGGGTCCACCAACTTGTAACTTTCTACGATGCGTTTAAACTCGGGATCGGTATTCAAACGCAGATCGTACTCGTGTTCCCACATTTCCACCACCTGGTATCCTTGCTGTTCTAACTTCAAACGTCGCTGACAAGTAGTTTGGTACAAGTCTTCCATGGTTCGTTGTAAAAACTGATTTTTGGTGTTACGCTGAGGGTAGCATAAGGGACATCCGTGAAATAAGCATCCGTTAAACTCGTACACAATCTGAGGGTTTTCTAAGTCCCATCCATCTACCGAATACGTTCCGATGGTCTTTTCGCCTCCTCCGTTGCGAGCGTGTTGGATCCATTTGTCTTCCTTGTCGCACAAGTAATGGAGCCAGCGTAGGGCTTTGACCGAGTATTGACGTTTGACAAAATTTGTCGTTTGAGGACTGATGACAGCTAGAGTATTTTCGGGCATGAAGCGTTATCGGTACACTAAGGAACATGCTTTGGCAATGGTACAAGCTTCTTTCAAAGGATCGATCCCACCGTATTCCATGAACAATTCTCGAAATTTTCCACAGCAGCGTCGTAAAATGTCCACGTCAGATCGACAGTACTTTAAAATTTCTTCTTGAAAGTCAAAGGGGTCCGAGGCGTGAGTCTGGTACCAAGCATGGAAAGCTTCTCGTTGTTCGGTGCGCATGTTGTCGGGGTCGTAGTCGTCAGCCTCTGGCAAATGGGGTAGAACGGCATGTTGATTGGCTTCGGTATTAAAAAAGTGTGAAAAATAACCTTTAGCCATTTCTGTCATTCCAAACGTTTTAGGCATGCGACTCAAAGGCATGGCCAAGTAACACATTGAATCTTTAAACTGTACTTGATTTTGGCTCCGTTCAAAGTCACTTGAGGCCGTTCGGTACTTTGTTCCGCATAGTATCTAAGCAGAAATTGCCCATCGTATCCCGAGAAATTGTGAGCCATGACAGTGGCATGGCGATGACACTCTCCGTAACGTTCGATGTCTTCTGGACTCCACGTCTCGTCGATGGGGTTTAGGATCCATTGGGCAAAATCGGCTAGCGTGTTTGGTCCTCGAAAGATTTTTTCACGTCCTCCAGGAATCTTGCAGCAGTGAGGGCAATGACTAAAGATAGGTTCTTGGATGCACTGTTCTCACGCACGGTGAGCCACGCAGAAATTGGGAATGTGAATACCGGTCTCTTGCATGCATTCGAAATCAAAAAAGATAAAATTTCCTTTCTTCTGGGTATCTTCTGATTGGGGTTAGTATTTTTGAATGAAGCATTCGTGTTCCAAGTCCACGATTTGGCGACAAATGTGACATCGTTTCTTACCTTGACAAACGTGACACTTGGCACTATTGGTACGTATGCCTTGTCCACAAGTAGGGCACAATCTCAGAAGCTGACAAGTAATTTTCTGCTGTGAACCTTGCATCTTCAAATGTTGTTGGTAACAGGTAAGACTGACAAAAGTGCGCTGACAAACAGGGCAATGCACTCGTACTTGTCCTTTGTCCAGACAAGGTTGAGAGGCCAAACATCCATCACATTTTGATCCACAATGCTTGTGTTGTTCTCGATTGTTATAACCATAGTCACATTTTTCACAGTAGTAACCGTATTTCAGAAATCCAGTGATACTGGTAATGGTATCATAATGACCATCGTGATGATAGACGTGAATGTATTTTCCGTCTTTGAAATCGTGACCTCGAAACAAAAGAGGACCACGCACTTCTTGAGGGTGTACTTTCAAAGTGTAACGTGGAGCCAAGACGTCTTGCAATTTTTGCATTTCTGGAATACCACAAGGGGTGTCTTTGGATATCCCTGCTTGCTGTAACAGGAGTTCTGCTTCACTTCTTTGTTTGGCTCGACCCGATTTTCGAATAGTTGTCCAGGCTCTTTTCCATTCTATCGTCTCGTTCTTGTTGGCATACGTTTGTCCCACGACGATGGCACGGGCTAAACACATCTGGTCTTGAGGATTGTTAATTCGGACGAGGCTTCGCTTCATGCTGCGAAGACTGTCCACCAATAACACTTTTTTGCGTCCTGTCCCCTGGGAAAGAGACACGTGGGTCATGAACAGTGTGGCTTTTCCATCGGTGATGTGAAACTTGTCGTTGGATTGTTGCACATGTTGAATTTTGTCAATGACTTTGGAAGGTGTTAATTGTGATGGGTTAGTAAACTCGATCCAAACGGGAGACTTTAAATTATCGTGATGAATAGAAAGTCTCAAGCGATCGTCTTCTTTGGCTTGACATTGCTGTTTCAATGCAGTTAACACAGAATCCCACACCTCGGTAATGAACCCTTCTGTATTCTCCAAAGGTACATTGGACTTGAAATCTTTAAACTTTAGGACATACGTGTAAGCCGTTGTTCTAAATTTTCGAGAGGAACGCTTTTCCGTCTCTCGAATGTGATAGTAATTTTTAGGGCTTACTAAGGGTGGTGCACTTTGCTTGGACGTCGATTGTCTGGGTGTAGATTCGGGCTCACTCATGTCATCTTCAAAATCACTGGCATGAATTTGAGCCAAGACTTCAGCTACTGTGCTAGGCGATACATTACGTTTCTGTCTCTTACTGTCTTCTCCTTTCTCGACAACATGATGTGGTCTTTTCATCTTGTCTGCAAAAAGTCAAATGACTACCTTTTAAAGACCATAACCCCTATATATTCATGACCGATCTGTGCATATATAAAGGGTTAGTGTCTAACCTTTCAGTATTCATTTTATTCTCACATTGACCAGAACGATGGAAGAATCTACACAAGTGGAACTTCTCATTAGAGCTTTACGTGGGGTCATACGAAAGTTTTCTTCAGACAACCCGACAGATTACTCTCCCTCCTTTCGAGATAAAAGTCAAGATACTTGCTATATATGTAAGAAGAAAGGGCACTGGGCTACAGAATGTTCAGATCGTGACAAAAACAGAAAAGGTACCAATAGAGACAAAAGTCAAGATACCTGTTATTATTGTAAAGAGAAAGGACATTGGTCTCCAAACTGCCCTAAGAAACAACAGGAGCAGGAGGAGGAGGAAAGAAATTCTGAACAGGAGGAGGAAGAGGTACCCTCTCCCAAGGAAGAACCCCGACACGTTCACAAAGACAAGAAAAGAAGACGAAACGAAACTGACGAAGAAAAAGAAAAAGCTGTGACAGTAAAGAAAATGAAAAAACAGAAAGAGTGAAACAGAAGAAACCTATGAACTTTTTAAAGTGGTATTGTGTTATGTTATGTTGTGATATTGAATTGTAACGTTTGTACAAGAATATACCAGACAGAAAAAAACGTAAGTGTCTCTTGGTTTTGATTTTATAGAATAAGAACCTACACTCGTACATTCCTTCACTCACACGTATATCATGGGTTTTAAAAAAATAATAATAAAAAGGACTTTTGAGTTTTCATTGAATTAAGCAATTGAAATAGTATTTCTTTTCGAAATAATTGGAGTGGTCCTGAAAAAGACCGTTGGTGTTTTGTGTGTTTAAAACAAAACAAACTCAGAAACGGGACGAAATCCTCTTGAGCTGACTTAAGCCTTTGCCACGGCCAAGGCCTACTTCGGGACTGGTGGTTCCTGTCAATGATTTGGTAGAAATCACTAACGGTGGTATGGCAGACGTAGTAACAGAGAGATTGGGTTGTTTAGCTCGAGAAGGTCTTTTTCTCTTCGGTCGTGATAAAGACGTCTGATACATTTGTTTCAGACTCCTTAATTCTGCTAAAATATCTAAAAGTACCGTCGTGACTGTTTGATTTTCACTATTCTCTTTCTGTCCTTGGTCTTCATTCTTCTCTGTTGTTGCTGTTGCTACTGTTTCTTCCTGGTGTTTCCTTCTTGCTTCTTCTTCCTGCTGTTGAATAAGAAAAGCTTGTTCTTCTACTTTCTGTTGTTGTAAAAATCGCTCCAATTCTTCTTTTTGTCTTTGCTTAAAATCATCGACGTGTACATAAGAAGAAGCAGAAGGCAACGAAGGTTCCGGAATAAACTCTTGTGATGTTAAAAAATCCACAATATCCCAGTTAAAATCAACTTTTTCTGGATGTAGATTTGTCATGACTTTAGTAGTCGCTGTTGGCCCATGACTTGCTGTCTCTACTACTGACTCACCCCAATTCATCGTCTTCTTAGTGTCCGCCATTATTGACAACTCTGTCTCATCGATTGACTGCGCACAGGCGCTAGTACCTCTATATAGAAAAGGTGACGTCACAGACTGCTCTCTTCCGATTGGATGGCTGTGACTGACTTTTGTAACGCGTGTTTGGATTGGTGGATACACTCAATCTGTTTCGATCCGCTCTTCCCCTATAAATAACCGCAGTACACGGCATTCACTTCACCTGTTTCTCATCACAAGATGTGGACTAACGTTGAATCTTCTACCCTTGTGTCTACCATGCTGTTTAGGACTGACATACCCATGTATGTCAGATCATCGTGGAGTGTCATTCATATGACGGATACAGCCTTTTGGAAGAGAAGGGTCTATGTGGAGAGGCAAGGTTGCTTAAAGAGAGTTCTCTTCTATGGACCCACAGTGAGGAGAAGTTTAAGGAAGAGAAGAAGATCTGTGAGATGTCCTCTATGTTAACAAAATACTGTTAACACTACACATAACGGCCCTTTTCAGGGCCACTCATAGGTCTCGAAAAGATATTAGCTTTCATTGCCACCATTTTTTCCCTTGTCACTTTTACAGTTCCCTATACATATACAAATCATATTCCTCATGTTTCATTTCCCATGTCCCTATACAGTCCCACCATTGTTCTATTTTTTTCTTGTCACTATACAGTCCCATCATGTTCAATTTTTTTATGTTCAATTTTTTCTTGTCCCTATAGTGTCCCACGACCTTTTGCCCTATAGTGTCCCACGCTGTTTTTGACTGGATTTCCCATTGTCCCTATAAATCTTGTCCCTATAGTGTCCCACGCCCTTTTTGACTGGGTTTTCCATTGTCCCTATAGTGTCCCCTATTACATGAGTCACTTGGAGTGTTACTTGCTAGTATAGTGGCGTTAAGCGTTTCTTCCATATATAGCTTCATTGCTTCATTCTCGTTCTGTCTTTTGGGAATGTTAATTATATCATAATTTTTGAAATTTGAGTTTTAGGTCTTTTATTTTCGTCTTTATTGATGTCATTCACATTTTTGGAAAGCATTCTAAGGTATGTTTCCTCCATTTTTTCCTGGTATTCGAATGCATTAATTTAATTATGTCATTCGCAATTATCTATTTTGTTTCCTTACGTATCCTGTACATCGTCATTTTCTTGGTTCTCACTGACCTATCTTGGTCTAAGTCGATTCCTAATTAATGTACTAATATTGGCATTAAAACCAACAAATTAGCTTCTGCAACAAGGCAGTGTCGACCATGCGGAATATGCACTAGATGTTTGAAGTCTAAACTAAAATAATTTGATGATATTTTTGTTTTTCATTTCTTCTCATTTCGTTGCTATATATTATATTAATATTAATCAAATACTGAAGAATAGAAAATGTATTGGAAATTCATTTTAAGTGTTCTCGCTAGAATGCAATTATATTATCATCGTTTTTTTCTCTCACTGCGTGTCGCATTTAAGGGACAAGTCATAAATCAGTTCACTCTTTTAAGAATTTACTAGTCTTGTTTTGGCAGTCCTAAATCTAGACTGGTACACATTTTATACAACAATGATTCTTGCAATTGCTAGTTCTAAATAATAGTTGTATTCAGGCCAAGTCAGACACAGATAAATACTTTTCTCAAGATCGGTAGATACGAAAGTGTACCAAGTGTGCCATGTACCCTGCAAGCCTCTGAAAATTAGAAAGAAATTGCAAAAAGAATATCTTTGAAATATGGAGAAAATTATTATTTGAATGACACAATTCAATAGACTTTACAAAGAAAGTAACACACATCCAAATGACTGATTGATGCGATAAACATTTGGTGAAGTCAAAGGTAGACAACTCCACCGATAATAATATGTCGCAAACTTTGCTCACAATTGGGTTGTGTCTCATTGATAAAGCAAGTTTATATTTACGGTCAATAAACCCATATTGATGTTGTTGTAGGGTTTATCGCCATGTTTCAGCACATGATAGGCTATACATGGCGGCCAGTATTATTGGTGGAGGAAGAACCCTGGGAAACCTCCAGAAAGAACCACGACCAACGAGAAGCTACTGGCAAGTTTTCTCACATAACTACATTAGCCGAATCTTAGACTCGAACCCACTCAGACAGAGGTGAGATGACAGTGATCCGTAATGGAGAGTGCTGTATAGACCACTCGGCCACTTGCCCCCTATCCAAAACATGTTGACAATGATACGTAAGATGAAGTACGATATTTTTACAATCCCTTGTATTAACAGACTCACGTCTCTTGCTCAGAGATATACCAAAATGATGGGTCTAAAAAAATATACACACTCCACAAAAAATAAATAAAACAAACAAATGAGCTACACAGAATATTTTTTATACACATTCAAATTTGACTAATGTTTAGTTACAAGGGTGATTTATTCAATATGGCATGATATACGTGTTGGAAATTATAAATTTCGCAAAATATATTCATGCATAAAGCGATTATACACCTTTGCTCTTCGTAATAAAATCGGAATGTTTGATATTTAGGGTTAATAGGATCAAACGTTTGATATTTAGCGTTAATAGATTGAAACGTGTAATATTTATGGTTAATAGAATGAAACGTTTGATATTTAGGATTAATAGAAAGAAACGTGTGATATTTATCGTTAATAGAATGAAACGTGTGATATTTAGCGTTAATATAATGAAAGTTTTGATATTTAGCGTAATAGAATGAAACGTGTGATATTTATGGTTAATAGAATGAAACGTTTGATATTTAGGATTAATAGAATGAAACGTGTGATATTTAGCGTTAATATAATGAAACGTTTGATATTTAGCGTTAATATAATGAAACTTTTGATATTTAGCGTTAATAGAATGAAACGTGTCATATTTAGCGTTAACAGAATGAAACGTGTGATATTTAGCGTCAATATAATAAAGTTTTTGATATTTAGCGTTAATAGAATGAAAGGTGTGATATTTAGCGTTAATATAATAAAACTTTTGATATTTAGCGTTAATAGAATGAAATGTTTGATATTTAGCGTTAATATAATGTAACTTTTGATATTTAGCGTTAATAGAATGAAACGTGTGATATTTAGCGTTAACAGAATGAAACGTGTGATATTTAGCGTTAGAATAATAAAACTTTTGATATTTAGCGTTGATAGAATGAAACGTGTGATATTTAGCGTTAACAGAATGAAACGTGTGATATTTAGCGTTAATATAATAAAACTTTTGATATTTAGCGTTAATAGAATGAAACGTGTGATATTTAGCGTTAATAGAATGAAACGTTTGACAGTTAGCGTTAATATAATGAAACGTTTGATATTTATCTTTAATAGAATGAAACGTTTGATATTTAGCGTTAATAGAATGAAACTTTTGATATTTAGCGTTAATAGAATAAAATGTTTGACATTTAGCGTTAATGGAATGAAACGTTTGATATTTAGCGTTAATAAAATAAAACGTTTGATATTTAGCGTTAATAGAATGAAACGTTTGCTATTTAGCGTTAATAGAATGAAACGTTTGATATTTAGCGTTAATAGAATGAAACGTGTGATATTTAGCGTTAATATAATAAAACTTTTGATATTTAGCGTTAATAGAATGAAACGTGTGATATTTAGCGTTAATATAATGATACTTTTGATATTTAGCATTAATAGAATGAAACGTTTGATATTTAGCGTTAATGTAATAAAACTTTTGAAATTTAGCGTTAATAGAATGAAACGATTGATATTTAGCGTTAATTAAATGAAACGTTTGCTATTTAGCGTTAATAGAATGAAACGTTTGATATTTAGCGTGAATAGAATGAAACATGTGATATTCAGCGTTAATATAATAAAACTTTTGATATTTAGCGTTAATAGAATGAAACGTGTGATATTTAGCGTTAATATAATGATACTTTTGATATTTAGCATTAATAGAATGAAACGTGTGATATTTAGCGTTAATAGAATGAAACTTTTGACATTTAGCGGTAATAGAATGAAACGTTTGATATTTAGCATTAATAGAATGATACGTTTGACATTTAGCGTTAATAGAATGAAACGTTTGATATTTAGCGTTAATAGAATGAAACTTTTGACATTTAGCGTTAATAGAATGAAACGTTTGATATTCAGCGTTAATAGAATGAAACATTTGATATTTAGCGTTAATAGAATGAAACGTTTGATATTTAGCGTTAATAGAATGAAACGTTTGATATTTAGCGTTAATAGAATGAAACGTTTGACATTTATCTTATAAGACAAAGTACTGAGCACATCATACTGGAGGAAATTCAGTATAACCGTACAGTGGTCTAAATAAACTTTATTAAATAGGAACAGCCTTTGTCTTATATTAATTGTTCATATAGTCCATCTCTTCGTTTACCGTATTATTTTGTCTCTGAGAAGCACATTCATATCTTTTCCTACCGAGGTTTTCTCAAGTTTTGATAACCGGATGCGAATTTTGTAATAATAATAATAATAATAATAATAATAATAATAATAATTAGTATTGGTACAATTATTATTATTATTATTATTATTATTATTATTATTATTATTATTTATAGTATTATTATCGTTATTAATAAGTCTTTTTTATTATTATCATCAACAACATTATTATTAATATTATTATTAATATTAATATTATTATTATTATTATTATTATTATTATTATTATTGTCTTAAATAAATTATTTTTTTCAGTCCAGCCACTTGTCTAATGTGTTGGATGATAAAGCAAAAACAGGCATCATTAGGCCAGACTCAAAATGCTGATCTTTTTGTGATATGCAGTCCAAGTTTCTTTGTGAAACTTTTGTCTTTTTGCATCAAACACATAACTAATACGTTGTATTGAATCAAACAAAAGGCATCAAATTGAAAAAAAATGCACGGAACTTTATTACTGTAATAAGACCTATGTATGTATGTATGTATGTATGTATATATGTATATATGTATATATATATATATATATATATATATATATATATATATATATATATATATATATATATATATATATATATATATATATATATATATATGAGAGAGAGAGAGGATCCGCACACAGCTTGTGCTGCCTGCAATTGTATAGGTACCCACAGCAAACAAATTTGCGCTTATGCAAGATAACCTGCTCAAGATATTGTAACCACTTATTCATGGAATCGCAATACCAGTGATTTTAGCATTAAGATAAGGTACAACAACATGGAACAATAAGTAACTTTTAGGCTAGGCGAGCTACATTTATTTGACTTTCCTAATTCCAGCTGAGCTAAACTCGCTCATTATCGTTATTACCACTCGTGCAGATAATGGCATTAACCATAATAAATATGAAAAAGTTCTGCTTTCTTAAAGGAGCAAAAAAATCTATTCCTCTGAGTACATTAACCACTGTAAAGGTTTTCTGAAGCTCATTTGTATTTGTCGCTCTGTGGAAAAGGTAGATCTGCCAAGGAATACGCGCACGCGAGTGGTGATATTGCAATCTAATTTACGCACTGTGTGGTGTTATTCGTGGATGTTTTTTTTAAAGATTATTCTTGATATAGCCACACGCCTATATGAGCTCATGAACGCATATTACTTCTCTTCATAGGACATAACCTTGAAAAGCTCATTGGCATATATTGATTGAACTCAGCATCTGTTGAGAAATTTCCATGGCGAGCTATTGTTACCCTCGTACGAACAACATTTTCTGTGACTTGCGGTTCCAAACATCATCTCGTTTCTTTGTGATTACAATTTGCATGGTTCCTGTAGCTGAATAGGTGGTGATTATATGTGTAGTTTATGTATATCTTGTGCTACGGTTTCGTCAGCACGCATGGATAGCGCCGTATATTCAAATAATGATCGAGATGAGACATGTTGCCATATGTGGGATGTGTTAAAACTCACGAATAATGCCGAGTTAAGCATGTGAAGTAATGTAGAGCCTTAGAAAAATAACCAGAGCTGACCTTGTCCGGTTCAGCGAACAACAACATCTTTTCGAGTTGATTGCCGACCAGACATTCACGTCACGCAAGATATTCAATAGTAGCCTAGTTGTCTTACACATCAAGTAAGCCAAGATGAAGTTGACCAAATCCCTTTACGTTGTTGCGTCAGTGTTGGATTTATCAAAGTTGCTTAAGTAGGAGTTTAAGTGCGTTGATCAAACGAGTGCGGTGATAACAGCAATATGTTGAACACGTATATGACTCTTCGCTGACGCATATTACCAGTAAAGATGTCTTTCAGGTCATGGCGGATTCATCGGATTTAAAAGTGCTTGATACTTGATATAAGCGAGTACCCCATGCATCATATACTGTTCATCAACGTTAAGAAAAACGTTGTGGGACAATTCATGGATAAATGCACCGGCGAGCTTATTGATGAGTACGTGGGTCTGAAAGCAAACTATTCATCTTTGAATGGTTCTTCAATAAAACAAAGAAAGCAAACAGAGTTTCCCAGTACGTTTTTGCACCAAATCTCATGCACATAATATATATGAAGATTCGTAGTCAACACATGCACACAAAAGTGACAAATCTTATTCTGTCAAAGAATATTCGCATAGGTGTACACCTTTTGCACCACGTAAGTTTGTCCCCATTAGATACCACACGATGGAGTTTCCATAATGGAATAACTACTTACGCATACAGGTACTCGTATACACCAAAATAAATATTTTCGCTAGTCACGTACTTGTGGAATAACGGTTTCTATTTCCTCTAGTGCATATGGCACTAAGATGATTCGTTCCCCGTGGTGACAGGGCCTTTGTTACGACTGTCGTCAAAATCATAGCTCGCTGGTTTCCTTGGATTGAGATTGTACATGCATTGACGGACTATACCGGATCAGTAGCACGACGTTTTATGGCTTCCTAGCTCCCTCTGCTATAAAGATACCGAATTAATTCACTTCCATGTGGATCCGGGTGGTTGTGAAACCACTTCATAATTTATACATTTGTTTCATGTGGCTACGAAATCTTCTGCAGAATCACATTATCTGGTTTTTACATAATCAGACTTAAGAGTCGCATTATTCATTTTTTGATGTTGCTCGGCCACCCTGAAGTAGGTTTTACTATTCAATATTGATTTATATATGTCGTGTCTACGTAGCACCCTCACGTGACGTTTCTTTAGCAATGCAACAAAGATTGCATGAAATTATTTGCCTTGATAACGTACAGAATACGCGACCACATTAGCGGTCTACATACTTAGATCCGCATTTGAACGTCAACAGGCGTCTTGTTTCTGTTGGCAACAACTATGGATGCCTACCCGATCATGTGGGAGAAAGACACGAACACTGGTGAAGTTCGTTGGGGTCTTCGCATCAAAACCGTTAAACGGGGAAACATTCTTGACGTGAGTAGGTAAATCTGCCAATTCTTGATGAGGCATTCACGCTTTGATAACACATGGGGTAACCTCTGTATCGATATCTAACCTTGTCTTAATCTTGCTGCGTCACCCTTCCAATAATGTTTGGACCTGTATTACATGGTATGTAATTTGTTGTCCACGTTTGTTACATCGAGGAATCGACTCCACTTGCGCGCTACTGACTAACACATACACTTTTAGTCTTTATATATGCTTTAAGAATGAATATGGCGACTCTTTCTCTGACTGCTAGTCCCGCAATCAGGTTCAAGTTATGGTTGACACACTGTGATAACGTTTCATGTTTAATAAGCGAGATAATATCTGTTATATACGGCATAGGAATATTGTAAAGGTTAGTTTCCAGGCTCCGGTAGTGTATTAATAGCATGTTACCCAGTAATTCGTGTTCCAGTCCAGCCAAATTTTGTTTTGAACCTGGAACATTCAGGTGACCTCTTGACTCGGAGCGTTTCACGAAGGCAAATTTCTTTTGATCCAATTTCAGAACTGTTTTTCAGTGACTGTCGACCTATTATTATATTATTGCGTGTCGCAAAATGAGCTGGATTTGCAGTGTGAGTGTTCCTGTCGCATAGCACACAGTACGAAGCATGAAGATAAGTGAAATAACAATTACCATTCAACATGGTGAAATGAGAGATTAAAGATGTGAACACATCTGCTTTCACTGTCATCGTTTGCACTACTTTGGTGAACCGCAACTCGTGCAGCACAATATACCATGCATTGTGCTCTTTGAGTAACGTGACATGTATAACTATTTGCAGGACATTAGGTGTGCTGCATAAATTAAGCTAGGTGTCTATACGAATGTGCAGTCATATGTTATTTTGACATCCATTTCGTTCGTAGCAATCGTTTGAAACATAACACTGACTAATGATAATATATGCGACGTAAACACTAAAGTTAGACTTAATCAACAAAAGCATCATAACTTTGTTAAACAGCGCACCTGAAAATCGAATCTTGTTGAGACACGTCCAGAGCGGGTTATGCAAAAGCAGCTGCCCAGTCTATCACAATGATGGATTATTAAAGCTATCTGGACCATTGCAATGATCTCTGATGTTTCGTTTTCGAAGCTAAACAATCAGTATTGCTTAAGTGAAAAATAAAAACGACGATACCAATACGATTTGATGGTACTGATAATGGTAACGTCGAGAGGTTGAACATATATATATATATATATATATATATATATATATATATATATATATATATATATATATACAATAAAGTCTTTATATTAATTTAAATATTTAGAGTAATATATATATATTACTATCAAGCCTAGTAAGGGGGGCCCCGAGTGGCCGAGTGGTCTAAACCGCTGTCCTTTACGGATCACTGCCATCTCACCTCTGTCTGCGTGGGTTCGAGTCTATATATAGGAACATAGTTATGTCAGAAAGCTTGGCAGTAGCTTCTCGTGGGTCGGTGATTCTTTACGGGTATTTTCCGGATTCTTCCTCCACCATTAATACTGGTCGCCATGTGTAGCCTATACTGTGCTTAAAAATTGCGTTAAACCATGAAAAACAAACAAAAACAAGCCTAGTAATACAATTTTCATAATTGCATATACCAAAACAACTACTTGGCAGGAAGTGCATATGTGTATTGCACCCGTTCAGGAAAGACAATCAAGTAATTATACACCGTGGTGAGAAAATTAATAGAAATCTGTGGGACACTAATGCCTATCTTCTGAAAAGACTGCTAATCGAATAGAAACAACAGTTATGACATAATCACCAAAGACTCGCAAAATATAAACGCGCGAATGCTTTCGTAGATTCCGTTGGAGGATACGCAGTGGTAATAACTTTGGTATGGCATATATATAAACGAACTTACTCTAGAATTATATCTACATTGACAGATGCTACAACAAGCTGATAAATAATAAGAAATAATAATCATGGTAGTAGTACATAAAATATAAGTAATAAAATATAAGTAATAAAATATAAGTAATAAAATATAAGTAGTCTTGTTTGTATTTGTAAATAGTTTTTTTTATTCTTCTGAGCTATATACAAAGTCACTTTTATAACCTAATCATGTAGTCTATACATGGCGGCCAGTATTAATGGTGGAGGAAGACTCTTAGACTCGAACCCACGCAGACAGAGGTGAGATAGCAGTGAACCGTAGCTGACAGAGCTTTAGACCACTCGACCACTCGGGGCCCCGTTTGCTTAATTCTCAGGATGATGAAATATATAAGAATTAAAACATTGAGAGGAGGTGTGAAAAGCTTGCAGAAAATTTACTTGATGAATGAAGATGCTCAAAGGCATGCGCGAGACTTGTGTGTGAATTAACTACATATGATTTGAATTAGTGTCAGCAACAGTGCGAGGACATATTATAGACAAAAGATTTAGCTAACATGTATTTAGATATGTACTTAGTAAAGACATGTGGAAATATGTAAAATAAGAAAATCTAGTGGCTATTATCAAATACACTACACATCCTAGTCATTTAATTCAGTACTAAATTTAATTCAGAATATTAATCTGCCTCTTAGTATGAATCCTGACTATTTATTGTATTGTTTTTTATAGTTAACCGTTGTATGAATAATTCATATAATAGTGTGTTGTAACATATAATTCAACATTGTAGTTGTATATACACGAACTTTTACAATCATGAACGGTCAGTTTAGCTGTTAACATTTTTATCTGACATTTTGTGGATCTTTGAATGTTGATACCACTGATTGTTTCAACGTAAGAACCAAAACATTGTCATTCTTTGTTTTCATATAACTTGAAAATATGTAACTAAAATGTTAAAAAAAACAGTAGCAATTTTGAACATCTATTTAAAGACTAAATGTCCAAATGAATTTTAAAACAATTCGATAGATTACAATGCTGTGTCAGCTGATAATTATAGCTTTTATCTGAGAGAATAATATGCCTGGCACGGACATTACATAAACTAATTTGCGGAGCTTTTCTATCTACAGTGCATAACAAATTGCATCTCAAGATCCGTAAATCTGCCAGTTTGTCATCAATAGGAAACATATCGATCCATACCGTATCTATACTAATGAAAGCAAGGTCTAATAACATGAACTTATTACTTTAAAATCATTCTCCTTTCACTTAAACATTTTTCATAGCATGTATGATGCTTTGCAATGAAAACTGTTTAAGGCGAACGAGAATGATTTTAAAGTAATAAGTTTTCATAGCATGTATGAACCGCTCCGGTGGCCTAGTGGTTAGAGCGTCCGTCGTGGAAGCGGGAGGTCGTGGGTTCGTTCCCCGACCGAGTCATATCAAAGACGTAGAAATATGGTACAAACAGCTGCCTCGCTTGGCGGTCAGCATTAAGAGGTTAGTGTTAGAACTGGTCGGCCTGGTTTCAGGATAATGCAATCTGGTGGGACATCACGCTACATATCTGAGGCATGATTCCCCAGTGCTAGACACCACTATAAACAGTCTAACCGCAGATCTCGTAGCGATATGACTGAAAAATTGTTAAAAGCTAAATAAAACAATAATCTAGCAAATAACTAACACTTTATTAATGTATCTATGTCATATATCCCAACTAAAAAATGTTGTTAAAACTCTATCCTTGTTTCTTTTTCTGTTTCCTTTCTTAAAATTATTTTTATTTATCTCATGCACATTTTATTAGCCAGCACTGCGAATAAAAGGGTGCAACAAACATATTAATCTCCTATGTCATATATTGTGTGGTGTTTGTCTTTCCGTAAGTACTCTATAAATAGTACAGATCATGAATGCGGTGGTGTCGTTTACCGATAATGTCTACATAAAATAAACACCAAATGCATACAGTAAATATGATGACTCGTAATAAACTTACGCTAATGAAACTTTGCATGCCCAACGTTTATTACACTCTTGTTAATGTAATCATTGGTTTAGATTGTCATATATCATTTATGTAATTGTACATTTTCTCAAGCAAACGTTATTTCAAGTATAATTAATTCCTCATATGGAACATTAAGAATGAAACATGTATGAAAATACCTTTCTGAACAGGTATGCAACCAACTAGAATTGTGTTTTTTGCTTTGTTTTTTATGGTTAAACGCCATTTTTCATCACAATATAGTCTATACATGGCGGCCAGTATTAATGGTGGAGGAAGAACCCGGACAACCCCCAGAAAGAACCACCGACCCACGAGAAGCTACTGACAAGCTTTCTCACATAACTACATTAGCCGAATTCTTAGACTCGAACACACGCAGAGGTGAGATGGCAGCGGTCCGTAACGGACAGCGCTTTAGACCACTCGGCCACTCGGGGCCCCTTAAGATTTGTGTCCTACAACATCAATCCGTCTCTTTTGCTTTCATTCTATCTGCATATATTTCTATATTTATTTATGTCTGACAATATGGACCTTAACGTTACTAACAGTATATGTCTAGGGTATGAAAGACTGGTTCGCTTATATACAACCTACGAGATCGTTGGCTAGTATAGTGACGTTTAAATAATTCACTATAACACGTTACATTTTTTCTGTATCATAGAAAAAAGAAAATTAACTCAATACTTGGTCATTAAAAAGGTGCACATATTATTTTCTCAAGAAAGGCTCGTATACATGAAGTGTAAATAGTCAAAATATGGGCTTAGTGTGAACGTTAGAGATCCGGGAATATCACCATGCAGACGAGATACCTGCGTAAAAAAAAATTAAATTCGCTTGGAGGTCATTAATCTGTGACATAGTTACTATAATGAAATAATAGTCTTTAATTAACATAAAACTTCTTCTCGTTTTACATAATTAAAGTGCCTAATCATTTAGTATCATGTTCGCGAGAAGATTTATTATACTATTAAAATGTAGATAGCTGTTGCATATGGCTGATTTTATCTAGCTCATATGAAAATGCCCACAAATGACCTTCGTTTCAAGGTCAGTGGTTAGTGGTCCGATCCATGACTGAAAGGATGCGGGTAGGATTCCTACCATTGCATCAGCTTTCGGTCAGAAAATGTGGTGTATCCTTGTATAATGCATTTTACTCAGCTTTTCTTATCCAGTAAACAGCCTAACCAAATCAAAACGGTTTGTTTCATTATAAGTGTTTCATTAACCCATGATTAAAAATAAAGTAGTAACGACTAATGTCTTATTCTTCAATATGGCACACAATGGATGATAGCTCCATGGCAAGGATGACTAGAAATATTACTTTCAAACATGGCAAGGAGGGGCCCTGAGTGGCCGAGTGGTCTAAAGCGCTTACCGTTACGGATCATTGCCATCTCAGCTCTGTCTGCGTAGGTTCGATTCTAAGATTCTGCTAATGTAGATATGTGAGAAGACTTGCGAGTAGCTTCTCGTGGGTCGGTGGTTCTTTCCGGGGATTTCCCTGTTTCTTCCTTAAACCAATAATACTGCCCGCCATGTATAGCCTATATTGTGCTGATGAATTGCGTTACAGTCTACAACAACTTATTCTTCATAATACAGTTACGTTTTACACCATACCAAAGTTTTTTTTATGGCCACAAACAACATTATAGCTACGTTCAGTCATCCTCATAAGTGAAAACTATTCTCGAAATACAGCCGTGATTCAATGTCATGTACATTTGTTTGAGACTACTCTTTGCTTGGACTAAATTCGTGAGTCTAAAATTGGTTCATGCGAAAATAGGAATACAAGCCCAATATATCTTCAGTTTTCGTTCCCCTTTTCATGCAAATGAGTTTATCTTTAGCACCACACGCTACAGGAATAACTCGTCGTTTTAGATATATAATTAATATTCAAAATCAAACCATGATCTCATTAGCTTTTTCTAAATACATTGACCATATTTTAGACTCTAAAACATGGATGAGTTGCATCGGGGAAGATTATTAACTCTAGAATGAGTTAGCACTGAGTGCTTTATCTTACGAGTCAACCGTAATTTGTAATTAGAAATGTACAAGAATAATACTAAAATAGAAAGTAAAATTATCACACATTTCATAAGATGAAGCAGCAAATATCAGCCCTAAAATAACTTTGGAAATTGCTGATGTATTTAACTACAGTAAAGCATATACGTGCGTGCTGCGCAGTACGATTGATTTTACTGTTTATTCACGTGTTTATGATCCTGTCTTTATTTAAACAGGAGTATTACAGGAGTATTACAGAATACATTATACAGGATACTAAATGCATACAGCGCATAACTTCCGTTGCAGAAACCATTGATATCTCTGTCACCTTTACTATTCAGCCAGCATAGAAGAAAATAAACAATAAATTAAAGAATAGTTGATTTTTTTAGACGAACACCGATTATAACAAACCTATTGTATAACCGGCATATAATCATTCAACTATTGTTTTCATGGACACATCTGAACATATAACTCAGAAATGCCATTATCAGTGCTTTGGTAAATTCAAATTAGATTCAGAGATTTTAATATCTCCAAATGTATGTGTAAGAATCTGTAGCACATATAATATATGCTCGAATGTGTTTTCGACATTGTTGAATATTTAATATTTACACATATGAATGTTTATTAATTATGTTTATCTTCATTTTGGTGAGATGTGATAGATATATTTCACATTTTGTATAGCACACTTAATTAGTTACAAAACAGGTAATATGAACATACTTGAACACGAGAGCAATATAACTTTCAAACTATAACCAGCATAACACGGCCAAATAAATAGGAACATACATGAATTATATGGAATTGAAGTTTCCTACTGTCCAAACATTGTTACATACATAAGTCATAATTATGTAATATACGTAAGTCAAAACTATGTAACATACATAAGTCAAAACTATGTTAAATACCTAAGTCTATCCTTTCATTTACTAATGAGTAATTAAAACAGAAACAAACACTTTTAGTGTGAAATTAAAATCACAATGACGACAGGGAGAAGCCATTAACACTCTAGATATTAAAGTGTACGTAGTTGATTCTAAACATCAAAGCTCATACGATCCGTGGCCTATTTTTGCGTTTGTTTTCATCTGAAGATATAATTCCACTTTTCATCTGAATGTGTGTTTATTTAATTCCCGGTGTTGTTTCCCAGGAAGCAGTGAGAGATCATTGGTCACGCTGCTACTGTAACACCGATGACATCATGTATACTAAAACCCAAGAAAGATGTAACGTAGTCGTGAATGTAGGCATTCACGAGTATCAATCACACTTTCTAACGCTATCAAGTAATACATCTCTTTTCGAATCACTCACTCAGGATTGTACTGGGGTGGGGGTGGGGTGAAGTTTATTGATACTGACTGGGATATGCTTCATAATAGTAGTTAAATTGATATATGTGTATGGTAGATCTACGGATAAATTTGAAGTTTTAACCCAGGGCCAGTACAAGGAGTACGATATACTTAGTGGTCAAAAGAGTGTAGATCGTATATGCCGTAAAGTAATGACTCTGTGTCAATTTTGACTTAAAATTAATCTTAACAGTCAGATTATACAAGGAGTACGATATACTTAGTGGTCAAAAGAGTGTAGATCGTATATGCCGTAAAGTAATGACTCTGTGTCAATTTTGACTTAAAATTAATCTTAACAGTCAGATTATCGAATCACTCACTCAGGATTGTACTGGGGTGGGGGTGGGGTGAAGTTTATTGATACTGACGGGGATATGCTTCATAATAGTAGTTAAATTGATATATGTGTATGGTAGATCTACGGATAAATTTGAAGTTTTAACCCAGGGCCAGTACAAGGAGTACGATATACTTAGTGGTCAAAAGAGTGTAGATCGTATATGCCGTAAAGTAATGACTCTGTGTCAATTTTGACTTAAAATTAATCTTAACAGTCAGATTATACAATGTTCCAAAATAAGAATCCTAGTGGTAGTATACGTGTATTTAAATCTGCAAAAAGGATGTAGACAATCTGTGAAGATACAAAATTATCTAAAGCCTCCCGAATGTTTCGAAGTTCTTCTTCGCATAACAAGAATAAACCTTGCTCTTCAAACGTTATGTGCTGCAAATTTTATGAAGTTCTTACTTGTAATGACATAATTATGGGATTTGCGCAAAAGTTATATCTTTGAGTATGTGCTGCTGTCGAGAACTAGGAATGGCTTAATGATTATCTTGTCAGATAAAGGCGAGATATTGAGAAATTGTTTTCTTGCTATATCACAAGAGTTCACAATGTTACCATTTTCAAAGATATCATAATCATAATTGGATTTCCGCTAAAACGAGTTGAGAGTCACATTGGTTACGTTTTAATGGCATAAACAATACATAAGTGTCTCTTGTCTCTCTATGTTGACATAATCGAATGATTTCTCATATCGTGTTGCCTATCCTCATGCCATTGATTTTCAAATCATGATCAGCACAAAACACTTAAAATGAACTTTTCGTAACGAACGCTATTAAGAAAGACAACAAATTAAATTTTATTAACATTCATGTTAGATACTGAATGTATTATTTTCAAATTAATATTGCTTATATAAATTTTAGTATAAATAACACTTGTTTTTCGCTCAAGACTCAGCATTACCTGAAAATAAATGTTTGACATTATTTACTTTATTAGTATTATTATTTCAAAATGGATAAAAATAGCTGCTTACTTAATCTGGTATTCTGAGGAAAGATATGCTATTATAAATAATATCGAAGATGCCTGTCGGTAAAAATCTATCTAGTTATCAATATATATATATATATATATATATATATATATATATATATATATATATATATATATATATATATATATATATATATATATATATATATATATATATATATATATATATATATATCATGCTTACGCAAATAAGCGAAAGCCAGGTGCATACGTAGTACTGCAATTATCTGTTTTTAATTCTAATAAGTATTCGGTATATACCATGATTTAGGCTAAAGAACATATGTTGTAATTGCAGAAGCAGGCTGCATGAATATATATATATATATATATATATATATATATATATATATATATATATATATATTGACCTTTGCCAAATCACTATACATATAATGCAATCGACTATTCCCAACACGTCTCTATCAGTACATTAATACATTTGTGAGCGGCCAAATTTCTCTTCCAGAAAGAATGTGTGCTATTAACAGAGCAATTCATTCCATTGAACGATGACAATAAAATTAAGACGGTGGCGTATTATTGGTTAAAGGTATATACTAGTGCATATCTGAATTGAAAAGATCACAAAGAAGAGAATCAAGCAAAAGTACAGATTGAAAAAAAACAGCAGGGCGCCCAATGTATATTGCGGGTCTTTGAGAACCGGCTTCATACAATTTCCATTCCGGCATAGGCAGCAGTCGTTCCTTACTTTCAGGTGCACATTTTCATCATTTCTCATTATGCAGCAGCAGTAAAAGTTGGTATCGTCATCAAATTCACAGCAGCAGAGGCAATGGCAACAGTCACGGCAGATCATACACTCATCCCGTTTTTGTTCCTCACGGAACTGACACCAACACTCCATACATTCACAGCAACTGCAACAATACCTATTTTCGGGGTCTTGGAGGCACGTTACCCAGCGTACTATTTTGTTTATTATTGATATACTACTTACTCCAATTGCAATTTCGAACCCGATGGGTTTGTCCTGACATGCACCTTTGTCGACTACAATGGCACATAAAATCAATATGTACTGTGGCAAGTCTCCAAATATAATGGATAAAATCACCTCTTTCCAGCCATGAAGGATACGAAATCCATGCTTTCCTTTGGTTGCTTCAAATATTGTTTCCCCAATGGAGTTGGCGATCTGCAAGAAAGCAAAAAGAGTGGTGATAGCATGACTGATCCAAAAAAGTAACTTTATGACACTCACTCTGTTAGAATCCAGTCCACGGGCAGGCAACTGAATGTTATAGAGGATAAGCCAGTCAATGGAGAGCTCTGCCATCGCCAGTAAAATCGACATAACCCTTTTTACGATTAATGTCTTCAAACTGACATTTTGTGGTAGTGTGTATATAAACGTCGTTCTTCTTCCCATATTCCCTCCGTCCTCCAACGACGACACATGAACCGGTTGCACTGTAATAGTCTCTTCTCGATTCTCACGCCGTTCCTGTATCCCGTTGTTTCTTCTCGAAGTAGCAAAAATATCGAAACCATGTTCTCGATTTGGTCGTCGATAAGAAAGATATGCATATTTGTTCTTATGCCGTTTCGTATCGCCTGTATCTGTCGATATACTTTCTATGGCTGTGTCCATTCCTTGCGGTTCTGCTATTATTCCATCCAATGTGTTTGTAGGTCCCCTATCGCAATAAATAATTTTTAAGCCATTGGAATTAACTTCGGAAACCTGATTCTCTTGCTGTCCCAATGCAACGTTGTAATACATTTCTTTACACGAAGCCATACTGATTTGTTCTGCTCACGATTTGTCTTAGGCGTTGAATTCCTAAATAGCGTTATATGGGCTTGATCTTGACTATGATGATATATGACATTGGTTGGTATCCACGTGGTAGGTAATATGCTAACGGGAAACAAAGATAACTAGGCCTTACCTGTTCTAAATGTTATATAATAAATACCTCTGATAATGTTTGTGGCTCAGTTTTCACTGAGGTTGTTACACCTGCAATTGTATCGGTGAAAAAGATGATTTATTCGAATAACGTGTAATGGATTAGAAAACTAGCGAATGAATGGAATAGTCTGAAGCAAGTAACAATGAAATAAGATTTTACCTCAAATAAAGTTTCACAGTTATATGACCAAATAAGAGAAAATCTAAAAATAACGTAATCCGGTTATACAAAATTCAATAAATGCATCTCTCACATCAAATGAATTCTTAGCGTATTATACTCTCCCCAGCCTATGTTTCATTTCCGAAGCTAGTGTCTTCAGTTTTGTTTGTCGTTACTGAACCCATTCACTATCAAAACTGTCTATTACTCACAATCTCAAATTAAAATAAACTTTTGCAATTTCCTCAGCAGCACAACAATGTAAAAGTGTAGAAACCGAATTTGGCCTCTGTCACATTTTTTTTATAGTAATTCTATTGACGTACCCTAGCATACGCAAAACGGTTATAATTTTTTCCTTTGGTCTTTCAGTATGCATCAGCTTTTGTAAGAGACTGTGTTTTAGAGTATTGTGTGTTTTAAAATTATTCCTATTATACTCTCGTCAGCTCATGAATACAGCATAAAGAGACAGGAAAAGAAAGAGCATAGAAGATGGAAATGACCAGCAAATGAAGGAAACATGTTAATTGCATGCAATAATTCGTATCAGCGATACATTTATTTGTCAGACCTTCAGATATTTTCAGATAGCGTAACGGACATGCATACCTATCACATTCATACTTCCTGAAGAAGTACTGTCAGTAAAGTATCTATAGTCGGTAACCTGTATCTACATCCAATATGTAAGATAACAATATCTGGACCTGAACTGTACGGAAACACTCCTTATAGTGAGATATATCCTGCGAATATCTCAATGCATTCAATAGTTACATTTAGATGGATTTATGCTACAAATGGTATTATACAATTCTTTCATTTTACACGATTTTTGAACTCCACCTTGAATTGATATCCGAAAGAATATGTATCTTCAGCGGTATCTGTGACACCATTGTTGAGTGAGTGAGAAAGATTAGAAACAAATATTTGCGCAGACGGGTAGAGTTTGTTCTCATAGAGATTACCTTATCAGTCGGAGTTTAAATTTCAACTGATAGAGCTTGTTTTAAGTTGTTCATATTTAAACATATTTATTGAACCTTGCATGGTTTACTTTTCACTTACATAAAATACATCCAAACTGCCGGGGAAAAGAAACGAACGAGGGAATAATTTGTTCAATTTAACTCTGAGCAAACAGTATTCTGATTTGAATATCTGGATGACAGTTGCTTAAGGACGCTACGTTTGCATATGTCCTTACCGATGACATTTGCACATTAAGTATGAATCGGAAAATCATGTGCATGGAGTGCTAGGTTTCATAAAACAAAGAAAGCAAATAGAGTTTCCCAGTACGTTTTTGCACCAGATCTTATGCACATTATATATATATATATATATATATATATGGAGATTCGTAGTCAACACATGCGCTCAAACATGACAAATCTTATTCTGTCAAAGAATCTTCGCATAGGTGTACACCTTTTGCAGCACGGTATGTTTGCCTCCGTTGGATACCAAGCTATGGAGCTTCTCTAATGGAATAACTACTTACGCATACAGGCACTCATATACACCAAAATAAATATTTTCGCTAGTCACGTACTTGTGGAATAACGGTTTCTATTTCCTCTAGTACATATGGCACTAAGATGATTCGTTCCCAATAGTGACAGGGACTTTGTTACGACTGTCGTCTAAATCATAGCTCTTTGGTTTCCTAGGTTTGAGATTGTATATGCATTGACGGACTATATCGGATCAGTAGCACGACGTTTTATGGCTTTCTAGCTTCCTCTGTTATAAAGATACCGAATTAATTCACTTTCAAGTGGATCCGTGTGGATGTGAAACCACTTTATAATTCATACAACATTTGTTTCATGTGCCTACGAAATCTTCTGCTGAATCACATTATCTGGGTTTTACATAATCAGACTTAGAGTCGCATTATTCATTTTTTGAGGCTGCTCGGCCACCCTGAAGCAGGTTTTAGTATTCAATATTGATTTATATACGTGATGGTTCCGAATTTATTAGGTATACGGTTGAAAGTTAGTCCAATAGTTTGATTGTTTTAAATTATGTCTTGTCAACGTAGCACCCGTACGTAACGTTTCTTTAGCAATGCAACAAAGATTGCAAGAAATTATTTGCCTTGATGATGTACAGAATACGCGACCACAATAGCGGTCTAGATACTTAGATCCGCATTTGAACGTCAACAGTTCGGCGTCTTGTTTCTGTTGGCAACAACTATGGATGCCTACCCGATCATGTGGGAGAAAGAAACTAACACTGGTGAAATTCGTTGGTGTCCTCACATCAAAACTGTTAAACGGGGAAACATTCTTGACGTGGGTAGGTAAATCCGCCAATTCTTGATGAGCCATTCACTCTTTGATAACATATGGGGTAACCTCGGTATCGATATCTAACCTTTTCTTAATCTTGCTGCGTCACCCTTCCAATAATGTTTGGACCTGTCTTACCTGGTAAATAATTTGTTGTCCACGTTTGTTACATCGAGGAATCGCCTCCAGTTGAGCGCTACTGACTAACACATACACTCTTAGTCTTTATACGTGCTTTAACAATGATTATGGCGACTCTTTCTCTGACTGCTAGTCCCGCAATCAGGTTCAAGTCATGGTTGACACACTGTGATAACGTTTCATGTTTAATAAGCGAGATAATATCGGTTATATATGGCATAGAAACATTGTAAAAGTTAGTTTCCAGGCTCGCGCTGTTTTCCGCCTGGGTTCAAGTTCAGACAAGTGTAGCAAAACCATCATCTTCACGTATATGTGATGCTTATTTACTTATTACATTGAGATTGTTCTTTGTTTTGGGAATAATATAGATAAAATCAAATTTTTTTCTTAAACAGTTTTCACACAAGTGTTGAATCAAACGTTTGATTCTCTTCATTGTCAAGCACATATATCATACAAAGTAAGAAAATATAAATTTGCGCTATTGTAATAGCCTGAAAAAGGCTGATCATCGCCTTAGAACAGTGCATATCAGCAATGAGGTAAGCTGCAGCTAACCTGAATCATCTCAAAATCATTGCCTGTGAGTGCATTTTAAATTCTCTATACACCATAACGCAGAGCAATTGAGAGTCAAATGCTTCGTTACACGTCTTTTTAAGTTTTTGTTAATGATTTAACGCCATTTTTAAGCACAATATATTCTATAAATGGCGGCCAGTATTAATGGTGGAGGAAGACTCTTAGACTCGAATCCACGCAGAGGTGAGATGGCAGTAACGGACAGCGCTTTAGACCACTCGGCCACTCATGGCCCGTTTGTTTGAGTCTCAGGATGATGAAATATATAAGAATTAAAACATTGAGAGGAGGTTTGAAAAGAATGCAAAACATTTACTTGATGAATGAAGATGCTCAAAGGCATGCGCGAGACTTGTGTGTGAATTAACTACATATGATTTGAATTAGTGTCAACAACAGTGCGAGGACATATTATAGCCAAAAGATTTAGCTAACATGTATTTAGATATGTACTTAGTAAAGACATGTGGAAATATGTAAAATAAAAAAAATCTAGTGGCTATTATCAAATACACTACACATCCTAGTCATTTAATTCAGTACTAAATTTAATTCAGAATATTAATCTGCCTCTTAGTATGAATCCTGACTATTTATTGTATTGTTTATTTTTGATAGTTAACCGTTGTATGAATAATTCATACAATAGTGTTTTGTAACATATAATTCAACATTGTAGTTGTATATATACGAACTTTTACAATCATGAACGGTCAGTTTAGCTGTTAACATTTTTATCTGACATTTTGTGGATCTTTGGATGTTGATACCACTGATTGTTTCAACCTAAGAACCAAAACATTGTCATTCTTTGTTTTCATATAACTTGAAAATATGTAACTAAAATGTTAAAAAAATAGTAGCAATTTTGAACATCTATTTAAAGACTAAATGTCCAAATGAATTTTAAAACAATTCGATAGATTACAATTTTCTGTCTCCTGATAATTATAGCTTTTATCTGAGAGATTAATATGCCTGGTACGGACATTACATACACTAATTTGCGGTGCTTCTCGATCTTCAGTGTATAATAAATTGCATCTCAAGATCCGTAAATCTGCCAGTTTGTCATCAATTCGAAACATATCGATCCGTACCGTATCTACAATATGAAAGCAAGGTCTAAAAACATGAACTTATTACTTTAAAATCATTCTACTTTCACTCCTTTCACTTAAACATTTTTCATAGCATGTATGATGCTATGCAATGAAAACTGTTTATGGCGAACGAGAATGATTTTAAAGTAATAATACGTTTTCATAGCATGTATGAACCGCGTCGGTGGCCTATTGGTTAGAGCGTCCGTCGCGGGAGCGGGAGGTCGTGGGTTCGATCCCCGACCGAGTCATACCAAAGACGTGCAAAAATGGTACTAACAGCTGCCTCGCTTGGCGCTCAGCATTAAGAGGTTAGTGTTAGAAGTGGTCGGCCTGGTCTCAGGATAATGTGACATATAATACTATATATCTGAGGCATGATGCCACAGTGTTAGACATCACTATACACAGCCTAACTGCAAACCTCGTAGCGATATGACTGAAAAATTGTTAAAAGCTACGTAAAACAATAATATAGCAAATAACTAACACTTTATTAATGTATGTATGCATGCCATATATCCCAACTAAAAAATGTTTTTAAATCTGTCTACTCTTGTATCTTGCTGCTTCCTTTTTTTAAAAAACTATTCTATTAAAGGTGCAGCCAATACAACATCAATTCGTCTATTTTGCTTTCATTCTATCTGCATATATCTCTAGATCTATGTATGTCTAACAATATGGACCTTAGCATTACTAACAGTATATATATAGGGTATGAAAGACTGGTTCGTTTATATACAACCTACGAGATCGTTGGGTAGTATAGTGACCTTTAAATAAGTCACTATAACAAGTTACAGTTTTTCTGTATCACAGAAAAGAAAATTAATTCAATACTTGGTCATTAAAAAGGTGTACATTTTCTCAAGAAAGGGTCGTATACATGAAGCGTAAATAGTCAAAATATGGGCTTAATGTGAACGTGAGAGATCCGGGAATATCACCATGGAGACGAGATACCTTCGTAAATAAACATTAAATTCGTTTGGAGTTCATTAATCTGCGACATAGTTACTATACTGAAATAATAGTCTTTAATTAACATAAAACTTCTTTTCCTTTTACTTAATTAAAATGCCTACTCATTTAATAGCATGTTCGCAAGAAGATTTATTATACTATTAAAATGTAGATAGCTGTTGCATATGGCTGATTTTATCTAGCTCATATGAAAATGCCCTCAAATGACCTTCGTTTCAAGGTCAGTGGTTAGTGGTCCGATCCATGACTGAAAGGATGCGGGTAGGATTCCTACCATTGCATCAGCTTTCGGTCAGAAAATGTGGTGTATCCTTGTATAATGCATTTTACTCAGCTTTTCTTATCCACTAAACAGCCTAACCAAATCAAAACGGTTTGTTTCATTATAAGTGTTTCATTAACCCATGATTAAAAATAAAGTAGTAACGACTAATGTCTTATTCTTCAATATGGCACACAATGGATGATAGCTCCATGGCAAGGATGACTAGAAATATTACTTTCAAACATGGCAAGCAGGGGCCCCGAGTGGACGAGTGGTCTAAAGCGCTTACCGTTACGGATCACTGCCATCTCAGCTCTGTCTGCGTAGGTTCGATTCTAAGATTCTGCTAATGTAGTTATGTGAGAAAACTTGCCAGTAGCTTCTCGTGGCTCGGCGGTTCTTTCCGATCGAATCTCTGGTTCTTCCTTCACCAATAATACTGGCCGCCATGTATAACCTATAGTGTGCTGAAAAATGGTGTTACAGTCTACAACAACTTACTCTTCATAATACAGTTACGTTTTACACCATACCAAATTTTTTTATGGCCACAAAGAACATTATAGCTACGTTCAGTCATCCTCATAAGTGAAAACTATTCTCGAAATACAGCCGTGATTCAATGTCATGTACATTTGTTTGAGACTACACTTTGCTTGGACTAAATTCGAGAGTCGAAAATTGGTTCATGCGAAAATAGGAATACAAGCACAATATATCTTCAGTTTTCGTTTCCCTTTTCATGCAAATGAGTTTATCTTTAGCACCACACGCTACAGGAATAACTCGTCGTTTTAGATATATAATTAATATTTAAAATAAAAACATGATCTCATTAGCTTTTTCTAAATACATTGACCATATGTTAGGCGCGAGAGACTCTACAAGATGGATGAGTTGCATCGGGGAAGATTAGTAACTCTAGAATGAGTTAGCACTGAGTGCTTTATCTTATGAGTCAACCGTAATTTGTAATTAGACATATACAAGAATAAGACTAAAATAGAAAGTAAAATTATCACACATTTCATAAGAGGAAGCAGCAAATATCAGCCCTAAAAGACCTTTGGAAATTGCTGATGTATTTAACTACAGTAAAGCATATACATGCGTGTTGCGCAGTACAATTGATTTTACTGTTTATTCACATGTTTATGATCCGGTCTTTATGTAAACAGGAGTACTACATAATAGATTATACAGGATACTAAATGCATACAGCTCATAACTTCCGTTGCAGAAACCATTGATATCTCTGTCACCTTTACTATTCAGCCAGCATAGAAGAAAATACACAATAAATTAAAGAATAGTTGATTTTTTAAACGAACACCGATTATAACAAACCTATTGTGTATAACCGGCCTATAATCATTCAACTATTGTTTTCATGGACACATCTGAATATATAACTCAGAAATGCCATTATCAGTGATTTGGTAAATTCAAATTAGAGTCAGAGATTTTAATATCTCCAAATGTATGTGTATGAAACTGTAGGACATTTAATATATGCTCGAATGTGTTTTGGATATTGTTGAGTATTTAATATTTACATATATGAATGTTTATTAATTATGTTTGTCTTCATTTTGGTGAGATGTAAAGGATATATTTCACATTTTGTATAGCACAATTAATTAGTTACAAAACAGGTGATATGAACATACTTGAACACGAGAGCAATATAACTTTCAAACTATATCCAGCATAACACGGCCATATAAATAGGAACATACATGAATTATATGGTTCAAAGTTTGCTAATGTCCCAACTATGTTACATACATAAGTCCAAACTATGTTTCATATGTAAGTCCAAACTATGTGACATACATAAGTCCAAACTATGTTACATACATAAGACCAAACTATGTTACATATGTAAGTCCAAACTATGTTACATACGTAAGTCCAAACTATGTTAGATACATAAGTCCAAACTATGTTACATCCGTAAGTCCAAACTATGTTACATACATAAGTCCAAACTATGTTACATATGTAAGTCCAAACTATGTTACATACATAAGTCTATCCTTTCATTTATTAATGATTAATTAATACAGAGACAAACACCTTTATCAAGTCACAATGACGATAATGAAAAGCCCATAACACTCTAGATACTAAAGTGTACGTAGTTGATTCTAGACATCAAAGCTCATACGATCCATGGCCTATTTTTGCGATTGTTTTCATTACAAGAAATAACTCTACTTTTCATAAGAATGTGTGCTTATTTAATTCCCGGTGTTGTTTCCCATGAGTCAGTGAGAGATCCTTGGTCACGCTGATACCATAAAACGGACGACAGCATGTATACTAAAACCCAAGAAAGATGTAACTAACTCGTGAATGTAGTCATTCGCGAGTATCAATCACACTTTATTACGCTATCAAGTAATACATCTCTTTTCGAATCACTCACTCAGGATTGTAATGGGGTGGGGGTGGGGTGAAGTGTATTGACACTGACATTGATATGCTTCCTAATAGGAATTAAATTCATATACGTGTATGGTAGATCTACGGATAAATTTGTAGTTATAACCCAAGGCCAGTATAAGGAGTATTATATACTTAGTGGTCAAAAGAGTGTAGATCTTACTTACCATAAAGTTATGACTTTGTGTAAATTTTGACTTAAAAGTAATCTTAACAGTCTGATTATACAATGTTCCAAAATAAGAATCCGAAGTAAACCGTAGTGGTAGTAAACGTGTATTGAAGTCTGCGAAAAGATGTAGACAATCGGTGAAGATACAAAATGATCTAAAGCTTCCCGAATGTTGCGAAGTTCTTCTTTGCATGACAAGAACAAACTTGCTCCTCAGACGTTATGTGCTACAAATTTTATGAAGTTCTTACTTGTAATGACATAATTATGGGATTGCGCAAAAGGTATATATGCTGCTGACGACAACTAGGAATGACTTCATGATTGCCTTGTCAGAGAAAGGCGAGATATTGAGAAATTGTTTCCTTGCTATATCACAAGAGTTCACAATGTTAACATTTTCAAAGATATAATAATCATAATTAGATTTCGGCTAAAACGAGCTGTAAGTCACATTGATTATGTTTAATTGGCATAAACAATATATAAATTGTCTCGCTTCTCTCTATATTGACATAATCGGATGATTTATCATATCGTGATGGCTATCCTCATGCCATAAACGATCGATTTTTAACTCATTATCAGCACAAAACATTTAAAGTTAACATCTCGTAACGAACGCTATACAGAAAGATATCAAAATAAATTTTATTAGCATTCATGTTAGATACTGAATGTATTATTTTCAAATTTATACTGTTTATATAAACTTTAGTATAAATAACACTTGTGTTTCGTTCAAGACTCAGCATTACTTGAAAATAAATTTTTTACATTAGTTAGTATATTAGGAGTTTTAATTCGAAAGAAACAGAGCCGCTTACATAATCTGGTATTCTGAAGAAAAATATGCTATTATAAATAATATCGAGCATGCCTGTCCGTAAAAATACTATCTAGTTATCAATATATATCATGCTTACACTAATAAGCGAAAGGCAGGTGCGCACGTAGCACTACAATTATATGTTTATAATTCTAAGAAGTATTCAGTATATACCATGATTTAGGCTAAAGAACATATTTTATCATTGCAGAAGCAGGCTGAATGAATATATATATATATATATATATATATATATATATATATATATATATATATATATATATATATATATATATATATATATATATATATATATATATATAAACAGAGCCGCTTGTCAAATCAGAATACAAATAGTGCAATCGACTATTCCCAACACGTCTCTATCAGTACAGTAACACATTTGTGAGCGACCAAATTTCTCTTCCAGAAAACGTGTGTGCTATTAACACAGCAATTCATTCCATTGAACGATGACAATAAATTTAAGACGTTAGCGTATTATTGTTTAAAGGTATATACACATTAGTGCACATCTGAATTGAATAGATAACAAAGAACAGAATCACGCCAAAGTACAGATTGAAAAACAAATATAGGGGGCCCAATGTATATTGCGGGTCTTTGAGAACCGGCTTCATACAATTTCCATTTCGGCATAGACAGCAGTCGTTCCTTACTTTCAGGTGCACATTATCATCATTTCTCATTATGCAGCAGCAGTAAAGGTTGTTGTCGTCATCAAATTCGCAGCAGCAGAGGCAATGGCAACAGTCACGGCAGATATTACTCTCATCCCGTGATTGTTTCTCATAGAGCTGAAACCAGCACTCCAAACATTCAAAGCAACTGCAACAATACCTATTTTCGGGGTCTTGGAGGCACGTTACCCAGCGTACTATTTTGTTTATTATTGATATACTACTTACTCCAATTGCAATTTCGAACCTGATGGGCTTGTCCTGACATACACCTTTGTCGACTACAATGGCACAGAACATCAATATGTACTGTGGGAAGTCTCCAAATATAATGGATAAAACCACCTCTTTCCAGCCATGAAGGATACGAAATCCATGCTTTCCTTTGGTTGCTTCAAATCTTGTTTCCCCAATGGAGTTGGCGATCTGCAAGAAAGCGAAAAGAGTGGTGATAGCATTAATGATCCAATAAAGTAACTTTATGATATGCACTCTGTCAGAGTCCAGTCCACGGGCAGGCAACTGAATGTTATAGAGGATAAGCCAGTCGATAGAGAGCTCTGTCATCGCCAGTAAAATCGACATAACCCTTTTAACAGTTTAAAGTCTTCAAACTGACATGTTGTGGTAGTGTGTATATAAACGTCGTTCTTGTCCCCATATTCCCTCCGTCCTCCAAGGACGAAACATGCATCGGTTGCACTGTAATAGTCTCTTCTCGATTCTCACGCCGTTCCTGTATCCCGTTGTTTCTTTCTGTCGATATACTTTCTATATCTGTGTCCATTCCCTGCCGTTCTGCTATCATTCCATCCAATGTGTGTGTAGGTCCGCCATCGCTATAAATAATTGTTAAGCCATTGGAATTAACGTCGGAAACCTGATTCTCTTGCTGTCCCAATTCAACATTGTAACACATTTCTTTACACGAAGCCATACTGAATCGATCTGCTCACGATTTGTCTTAGGCGTTGGATTCCTAAATAGCGTTATATGGGCTTGATCTTAACTATGATGATATATGACATAGGTTGGTATCCACGTGGTAGGTAATATGCTAACGGGAAACAAAGATAACTAGGCCTTACCTGTTCTAAATGTTATAAAATAAATACCTCTTAAAATGTTTGTGTTCGTGAATACACAACATAATTGCGATTCCATCTGGCTCAGTTTTCACTGAGGTTGTTGCACCTGCAATTGTATGGGTGAAAAAGATGATTATTCGAATAACGTGTAATGGGTTAGAAAACTAGCGAATGAATGGAATAGTCAGAAACAAGTAACAATGAAATAAGATTTTACCTCAAATAAAGTTTGATAGTTATATGACGAAATAAGAGAAAATCTAAACTTAACGTGATCCGGTTATAAAAAATTCAATAAATGCATCTCTCACATCAAATGAATTCTTAATGTTTTATACTCTCCCCAGTCTATGTTTCATTTTCTAAGCTAGTGTCTTCATTTTTGTTTGTCGTTACTGAACCCATTTACTATCAAAACTGTCTATTACTCACAATCTCAAATTAAAATAAACTTTTGCAATTTCCTCAGCAGCACAACAATGTAAAAGCACAGAAAGCAAATTTGGCCTCTGTCATATTTTTTATAGTAATTCTTTTGACGTACCCTAGCATGCGCAAAACGGTTATAATTATTGCCCTCGGTCTTTCAGCTTGCATCATCTTTTGTAAGAGACTGTGTTCTAAAGTATTTTGTGTTTTACCATTTTTCCTATTATATTCTCGTCAGCACATGAACACAGAATAAAGAGACAGGAAACGAAAGAGCATAGTAGATGGAATTGACCAGCAAATGAAGGAAACACGTTTTTTGCATGCAATAATTCGTATCAGCGATACCTTTGTTTGTCAGACCTTCAGATATTTTCAGATAGCGTTATGGACATGCATACCTATCACATTCATACTTCCTGAAGAAGTACTGTCAGTAAAGTATCTATAGTCGGTAACCTGCATCTACATCCAATATGTAAGATAAAAACAGCTGGACCTTAACTGTACGGAAACACTCCTTATAGTGAGATATATCCTGCGAATATCTCAATGTATTCAATAGTTACATTTAGATGGATTTATGCTACAAATGGTATTATACAATTCTTTCGTTTTACACGATTTTTGAACTGATATCCGAAAGACTATGTATCTTCAGCGGTATCTTTGATACCTTGTTGAGTGAGTGAGGAAGATTAGAAAAGAATATTTGCGCACGGGTAGAGTTTGTTCTTATAGGGATTACCTTGTCAGTCGGTGTTTAAATTTCAACTGATAGAGCTGGTTTTAAGTTGTCCATATTTAAACATATTTATTGAACCTTGCATGGTTTACTTTTCACTTGCATAAAATATATCCACACTTCCGGGGAAAAGAAACGAACGAGCGGATAATATTGTTCAATTTAACTCTGTGCAAACAGTATTCTGATTTGAATATCTGGATGACCGTTGCTTAAGGCCGCTAGGTTTGCAAATGTCCTTACCAATGACATTTGCACATTAAGTATGAACCGTAAAACTCTGTGCATGGAGTGCTAGGTGATAGTGTTTCTCTTGGATGCAGCTTGTTTTATCGCGTCGTTAGAATATCATAACTGAGAAACTTCTTATGGCACTTCTACCCTGTGGGACACGAATATCTGTATCGATCCCTTTTCTCCAGTTTAAACCCAACACACGTGATTTTACCACCTTACACAATCACTGTACTAAATGTTATGCCCATTTGCATATATTTCTTTTAACAAAACACAAGTACTGACCGCTGGTAGACGAAGAGCGTTTTGTTTTTGTTTGTTTGTTTAATTATGATTTTTACGTAGCTTTAGAAAATTTTCAGTCATATCGCTACAATGTCTGCAGTGATGTAGTTTATAGTATTGTCTATCACTGGGACGTCATTCCGCAGACATGTAGCATGATGTCCCACCCTGTCACATTATCCTGACACTAGGCTGACCAGTTCTAACACTAACCTCTTAATGCTGAGCGCCAAGCGAGGCAGCTGTTAGTACAAATTTTGTAAGTATTTGGTATGACTTGGCCTCGTATCGAACCTACGACCTCTAGCGAACGGTCTAACCATATGGCCACCGGAACGGTTAGAGCGTTTTGGACCAGCGCATGCAAGACTTGTTCAAAATCAACACCTTTATGGCCTCATTAGCATTTTTGCTTTCATGCGGACCAAATATACATGGTTTATATTTGTTGTTTATCTATAGTTTGAAAATGTGTGTTTAAGACCAATTGTTGATCAAGGCAATGAAGTTGAATTCTAATTGATACGTTTTAGCAGCAGAGAGGGTGAACAGACCAACTTTGTGGGCGTCAACGAGGCTTCCTTCTCGTTAATATTTAATAGAAAGGTCTATTTGACAAACTGAGGCTTCCTAGTAAATATATAATAGAAAGGCCTATTTGGTAAACTAACGCTTCCTCGTAAGGGTCCATTTTCCAAACAAAAAGACGCCATTGTCGTTGGAATTCACCCTCTCTGCTACTATGGGTTAACAATTCTTTTACGATGAAAGTTCTTTAGGATTTCGCAAACAGACTAATTTGTAGGACCTCACCTCGTAGATCAATTAGATTATTGGACTGGTCAGTGAGTCTGAAATTAATTCTCGTTAACGAATTATTATGACATCGCATATAAACTGGATTAATTGGATCCTCAATGATTAGAAGCCCTAGAGGAGCTGTTGGTGCAAATAAATATAGAATATATCCCTGTTTGGCTTGATTTGATCGTTCAAGATTTATTTGATAGCTTCCTTCAATAAAATCACATACTAAATTCAATGCTATCACCAAGGATATATTCAGATTTTGAGGAGCGATATGCCTAGCACCGCCGTCTGGGTCATTATTATATTTGAGGATTATTGTTTTTTTGTGATTGTGGCAATTTCTTCCATGCGTCATGGATTTTCTTGAAACCTTCATCGATGGCGTATCTAAGAGATTCTTTTATCACTGGGACATTATGTCCTGGAATCTTAAAATGAGGAATATATTATATGTGTATATTATACTTCATTGCAAATTCTGTTCTTGTTTTAGGACTATCGTCACCTAATACCTCTTGAATAATTTTTAAATTATGTTTCCATGTCGTCGATGATTTTATTACATGTTTCTACAATGCTGAAAAATTCATCTCGGGTGAGAGTACCAGACTCGAGAGATACTAACAACAGTGAAAAATCATTAGTCATCGCTGTGAAATTTTTAACGATTTCATCTTGTCGATTTTGATAATTTCTATTAGCGCGATCGTCTATCATTTCAGTGAAAAATTTCAACTTATTGTATTCGTCATAACTTTTTATTGGATTATCGGGTTTTATTCTGTGGGTGACATAATCAGATTTTTGTGGTTCGGGTATTTGATAAGCTGTCCGAGGTGGGATTTCAGGCCAACCCAATATTGTCTTATTGAACTCTGATAAATATCTTAAATATCTACGACATACCTGGGCGAATTTATTTCAATCGCGGATGATAGTGTTGGCTCATGAACCGTTATAGCGATTTTCGATTCTTTTCCAGTAATGGATTTTATTCTACGCTGTAATAAAGCATTGATTTGTTCGATTTGGTATGACCCTGATGGTAGCAAAACAACGTTCCAGTCTGGAGTTCCGTCTTTGCGATTCTTATATGCGAACACCAAGGAATTATACGGTTGTTGACCACCAAATGCTACCGACCTAATATTAGGCCAACTGTGATACCCTCGTAGTTTCGCCAACGCGAATTCCTTCACCGGAAACGGAGTAGGGAAATTCACACTGAAATCAGGATTGGTTGAGGTTATTGAGATCATACTTGTTTTCACCGGATTTGTGTTCTCTACTATTCGTTGAAGTAGTTCTTGCGGTGTTGTCATTGTTATTATTATTGTCCTGCACTAATTTCGATATCGCGGAATCATAAATATGTAACATCGCTGAAAATTCACTATCTGATATAAATTTGCAATCGAGCGACGATGATATCATCGAGGATAATTTTGATTACCCGGTTGACACAATATGAAATTTAATTACGTAATCCTGCAATTTACGCTGGCAACATGATGATATTTTTTTGTTATTATCGAAATAATTCCAGCGATTGTTGTCGCTGCGGATATACAAATTGGAACAGCTATCGGAGCAATCATTGTCACCGAGGATAGTATTATACCAGCTCCTTCGATTACGCCACTCACAGAGTACACAGTAACATCAACTGCGGTGATTCTTCGTCGGTATTTTTTATTTTTGTTTGATACTCCTCAGTGAGTGTTTTGAGTTTAGTTTGAAACTCTCTGACCTGATCATAGCGATATTGAGATACCGAAGGTACCGTTGATGACGAAGTCAACAGTGATGACATTTTATTTCCAAATCAGTTTACGATTTAAATTTAGTTGTTAACTTGAATCCGCTACGAATTCCACATACCATGTTACTGAAATCCTAGCCATATTTTTATCAGTGGATGTTATCGTGAACTGTTCAGTTGCATCCTTGATCGTTGATATCGTATTATTGACCCCAGATGAACTCGACGATGATATATTGAGTTGGCGTCACTAGTGTTAATCGATAAATACCTTTACGGCCGCGGTGATATTTAATATATTAGTGGATGGTGTCCACGCAAATGATCCGTATTGAATTGTGTATTCTATATTGTTGGTTCTCTCATGAGGAATTTTTGTTTTTTCAAGTATTTTTATCATCTTCGGCATATCATCCTTGATAATATCATTGGTTGTTTTAATATCAGTGTTTATAGTTTCTATTTGCCAGTTGATCGCGGTTATTTCATCTACAGAGTTTTGTTTATATCCGCTAGTTTCATTGTGACCGTCGGTGGAGTTCCAAAAAATTCTCTAACAATTTTATTTCGAAGTGTGTTAAAATCCTTTTCATGCTTCTTATACTTGTTTTCAAATTAGTCAATTTTATAATCAAGCTCAATTAATCTATCCATGCTTTTTTATTGATGGTAAATTCGGTGATATTACCGCTGGTTCGCCGCAGAAAGCCATAATTGATTTTAATTCGTCATTGACAGTCTTTATATTGTCCTTAGAGATTTTTATTAATGATAAATTCGGTGACGTTGTCGCTGGATCACCAAAAAAACTTAACATGAATTTTAACTCATCGTTGAGAGTTTTTAATTTATCTGTAATCGTCGAAACGAGTATGCCGGGTTTGAGTTTACCCTGATCGGAAAATAACGCAACAGTGTTCTCGGTCACGCCGCTTTGTTTAACTAAAATATCATTCAGAGAAATATTACTGGTTTTCAATTTACCCTGACGATCTTGAAATACAACTATTTCATTGGGATCGACACTTGTTAGGTTCAACGTCTCAGCTATTTCATCTTTGATTATTTTTTTTATATCATCGGTTGCAACGCCATCGGGTTCGGGTTTCTCCAGTGCTGATAAAGATCTCCCCCAAATATCAATCATGTTATTCTATATAATCTCTCTATTAAATCTCTTCGTTGACGACTTCGTCGTTACCAGCGACTGCTAGTATATTCATTTACGACAACATGTGGTGGTTTTCCAGATGTTGAAATAGCATCAAGGACATTTAATACTTCGTTGCCGCATATTGGTGGGTCATTCATTTGTTGTGTTGGTAGTGTAGAATACCAACGAGGAGTTTTTCAGCGGTTTATATAACGCATGAATTATTTCGGCGGCGCTAACCCATATGAATCGAAATAAACAATTGCACGTGGATCAATCGCGTATGCAACCCATTTGGGTCCGTGTCCAGTGCTGTTATCGAGATTACTAATACCGGTTTCGGCGCTGTTTGGTTGTGTCGGCAACTGATCTTTCATAAAGACACCTCTGAAGCATTTTATCGCCAATTTTTTAGCAGTATCAAGTAAATCAAAATTGGACATAGGAATAAAAGATTCCACAACCAAAGGTTCTCGAGTTAGTAAACTGTTCCTGGGATTCTCAGACCCTTTCCGTTGTACCATGAATACGGGGTTCCTGGTAGTCTTAGACCCTTTCCTTTCTTTTTTTATATCCCTTCCCAGTTGCTTTCTTTAGTGCCATTCCTGCTGAGGTACCAACGGCTCCTAGCGCCGCTGCTTTTGCTACCGCTGGGGCCGCTGCTGTAATCAACGCTGGAATTGCAGCAAACAACGGGAATATACCTCCTGATTTTATCATGTTTTTGATAGCAGCCACAGAGAAAGTGATTTGAAAGCCTTTTTTATCTTTGAGCGCGTCATTGAAGTGTTTTACTTGACGAGTTGTCAGCGACAATTTATTCTGACCGCCAGTCATCTGATTGGGTTTTTGCGTTATTGCGTTTCTGCATTTGTTTAGCTGATTGTGATTGTAATTTTTTAATCTGACCAAGAGTTAATGAAACATTGATATGATTATACAACATTATACAATAACAGATTTATCTAATTGTTACATGTTTTTGAAAATCAGATTTTTTACTGGTGCATCAATTAATCTCATTCGTCCACCAACACCTTCGAGTAGGATTGATTTATCGCTGAAAATGACAGCAACCGCTCTGTAGTTGAGAATAGCATCAGGACCATAATAACTCGGTTTACATTAGCTCTAAAGTGCATATCAACGACTGATTGTCTTGTTAAATCAAGATGTTCCAACGAAAAATAGTAGATCGGATATAAATTCTTAAAATCGTATTGCGATATTTGTAAACCAGTATCAACATTTTGATCACGCGCCATATATGACAACAACCGATGATACACACGGGCAATACGGTTTTCACCGTAATTAAGTTGTATATCCTCGGATGGTTCTTGCTGGCCGTGTATTCTCAGTGAGACGTCACTAATACCATGTTGATCAAATATCATATGGCTGCATAATTGTGAACCAACTCGCGTATTATCCTGTAACGCAATAAATATATGAAGTGGGGCTGAAACGCCTTGTTGTGATGCTAGGTTCCATGTAAATAACCCATTAACAGCTGATTGCTTAACATCTGTAGTCGTTGTTGGCCAGCTTATCAGTGATTTTCCTCACTAATACCATGTTGATCAAATATCATATGGCTGCATAATTGTGAACCAACTCGCGCATTATCCTGTAACGCAATAAATATATGAAGTGGGGCTGAAACGCCTTGTTGTGATGCTAGGTTCCATGTAAATAACCCATTAACAGCTGATTGCTTAACATCTGTAGTCGTTGTTGGCCAGCTTATCAGTGATTTTCCTCCTTGGTCCATAAATGATAGTAATCGTTATTCTGCGGTGATTGATGGAGTCAACACTGGCATCCACAGTGACAGTTTTGTTAAATTGACTTTACGGGATCAGCATCTGGATGTGATGGATCTGCTGAAATTCTGCAAATTGCGTCATTGTTAGTACCTTTTCGCACGAGTGCTACTGCGTGCTTTGCTCCATAAATAACTTTTCGAACATTTCTGCAGAATCCAAATATATGATGTAGTGGAATTGCGCATGAAAATGATCTACGCGCTCCTTCCAACATTGACATACGTGTTGCAGCTCCTAAGTTGAAATTGGGATTATTACCAAAAACTACATCTTGAACATCAGCATCAGCATTACCAGCATGATTCCTTGGTCGTCTCATAGTAAATTGAATTTTTCCAGCCGTATCCTTACCATCCTATGCAAACATCACAGAAGGGCCTGCTGATCTTGTATAATCGTCGGAATATCTTGCTAACCCGAGTATTGTTGTGGCCACATCAACATCACGATCTATCGACTCAATCTCTTTTCCATCGATGAGGTATTTTGCACTCTCAAATAACGCCATGATCCCATTATTAACAAATCCGACTTGGGTATCAGGTGGATATGTTGGATCATTATGAGCAGCAGCATTTATTACAATTTCTCCTTCCACTTCAATAAACGCTTCACAAGGCAAAAAGTATTTACTGGTATCATGAACTTGAAGTTCAATTCTTGTTCAACTATTTGTTTGTATTACGTGATAGGCATACAATTGATAATCGCGTATAGAATCATCCTTGCGCATTGGATCGTTGACGACCACGTCGTGGTTTTTTAAAGCTACTTCCCGCTATCATATTTGCGATGTTGCTTTGGTCTTTGGTCACCAGCTACGCTAGTTTTTGATCTACTGCATTATTTATTATTTTACTAACCCGCGCAGGCATTTCCGCTGTAGATGGTAGTGGTCCCAATTGTGGTTTCCTTCGCCGCCGAACTAGCTCTATTAGTTTATCCTTCGCGGCTGAAACGTTTTCCGGCAGCATCTCCAACATCGCTAATACCCTTATCACGAATAACATCAATGGCTTTCATTGATAATTGTTTTGCTAGCGGCGCCACTTTTGGAGCCATTATTGCAAATAACTTGCAATGGTATCACCGAGACCATCACCATAGTCGTCATCAGATTAATCACTATGATAACCATGATGGTGAAAATCCGTTGGATTTTCCACTAACTCGTTAATGAAATCTCGATATATACCAATACACATGACGCCACCTTGAAATAACCGCCTACATATATCAGCTGCTTCATTAATTATTTCCGGTGAGTTATTTCCAGCTCGTTTTCCTCCTATGAGAACTTCTAACCGTGTTATATCGCTGAGAATACTAGTATTACCAGGACAATGAATAAGACCACTACCTGAATTTCCACTGGAAAATCTTTGATTTTTAGAAAATCCCTCTCCTTTTGTTTTTTAGTCGCACCTTTCTCAGAATCAGCTTCTGCCATTATTTGTATTTCACCTGGGATTGGATCTGTTGTATATGGCGGTGGTGGTTCTACAACACTTCTTAACAAGGCTTGAAATTTACGAAAACCAGGATGTCTTGTTCGTGTGATTCTAGTTCCACCATATTTTGCTAAATATACTTTTGTTTCCCAAGTGTCACTGTCTTTCATAAACCGGTTAAATTCATCATGCATATAATTTTTTCTTGTTTTAAATTTAGTTTTGATAAATTTAGCTAATTCATTATCGTCAAGAGTATTTCTAATTTCAGTTAACGCATCATTCGTAAATATCTTTTCAAGTGGATATTCTTCTCTTGCAACAGCGCCTTGTTGTTCTTCTTGTTGAAATTCAGGTGGTGGTGGGATAATAGGAATATCACCTGGTAGTTCAATTTCTTCTTCTTCTGCAAGTGATGCTTCGAGTTCAGGTGGTGGGGATCTAATATCAATATCACATAATCGTTCTATTTCTTCTCGAAGTAGTCACTGCTTCATTTACCATTATTCACATTGTTTACATTTTTCCAATTTGAATCCAAAATCAAGGACTTTCCGGAGATTTGAATCTAAATATAATGACGAAGTCACTAAAAATAACTTTTAATAAGAAAACCTCTTTAATCAGTCAAAAAAAGGGTTTCAGTACTATGAAATCTACAGCTTTGTTATAATACACGTTCATTGATTGTTAACTAAAACCGCTAACCAACAGCATCTATTGATTATACATACATACATTTAGTCCACAGCAGCCGGGGTATGACGTTTGGGGAAATTTTGATCGTATGAGCGCATCGCACCTGTTACCTATCGATGCAGTGTTTTGTATTCTGTTCAATAGACGCGCATTATAGCATTGTATAAACACGCAGTAGACTTATAGAACATAGTAGGGGTGGGATAATGGCGAATATACATATTTTCAAGTTTTTCAAAGTGATTTCAATCCCGAGAACGATTCTTTATGAAATCTGCAAACTGTTACACAAAGTGAGGATTATTTAATCGGCCGAAGGGGGATTATCGTTTAGTTTGATTAGCGTTTTAATCTCTCTGATTTTTTAATTAAGTGGGCGTTTCAATTCATATTGGTTCCCCAATTGTCTTCTGATCCTTTCTACGACAGTGAATAACGGGACAAATTTACTAACGTCGCTACAGCATGCAAGTGATTTACGAATGGAATTCTGGATTCTTTTAATGAAGGCATATTGTTTCGGTAAGACATTTTTTTTTATTCATAACACTGAATTCTATATCCTCAAAGTCCGACTTAATTTGTTCACTGTTTAGACTATCTGATAATTGAAACCCCTGGCTTTTCAAACTTAAAATTTCAGCTATGATTTCATTGATATCTTCAGAATTAATTATTATACATAATAAAAATGTATTTCTAATATAACATAATATATTTTTTTTAAAAAATTTAGGGTCATAAGACAACCATTGACATCATTCATTAATCCATTCATTGTCGTATATATATATGTAACGTGACGTAATTCGCCAAGCATATCTTCTTGGTGGTCTAATCCGCTATTTGGTGAGTTAGGCCATCCTTTCAGGAGATAATGTTTTGTAATATACTCTAGGCCCGATGAGATGAAAACACCTGTAAGGGACCCTACGAGATGTATTGTCTTATATATGTAACTTTTGGACTTCTCCGATGAAAACACACCTGAGTAGTACCAATGAGGTCATCATCATAATCATCATAAAAAATTGTCAAAATTGACCCAATTTTTTTGAAAAATATATCAATGCCGTATCAGAAACATTTTTTGTTATATACGATATGAATTCTAAAGATATCACTGAGATTATAGCTGAAATTTTAAGTTTGAAAAGCCAAGGATTTCAATTATCAGATAGTTTAAAGTATGATCAAATTACTTCGGACTTTGAAGACATAGATTTGAGTGTTATGTCTTACCGAAACAATGCACCTTCATTACGAATCCAGAATTCCATTCGTGAATCACTTGTATTCTGTAATGACGTCAGTAAATTTTTCCGTTATTCACTGTTGTAGAAAGGACCAGTTGACAGGATGCAGCACAGGACATAGCTGAAACAACCATACTTTCATTGGCCGAGTTATCTCCGCTGGTGTTATAACGAATAATGCAAAAACATGATTCAGACATACCAAAATTGAATCCTTTGTCCAGTCCTTTTTGAAATAGCTGATCGATAAATTCCCTCTGCAACAAATCTTACTGAAGATCTACAAATATCAAAATATCTACCGGCCTCCGCTATTGATTGAAATATGTTTTGTTCGTTATTTTCAATATGAAGGGATTTTATACATTTTGCATTTTTCACTTGTTTCCCAGTCTTTCCTCGTTTAAAATTCTCATTTTGTGTAACAGCTTGTAGATTTGATTAAAAATTGTTCTTAGGATTGGAATCAATGTGATCGATAACAAAACCATCTTCGATCAATCCGTTATACACTTCATATACGAAACGATGGCAGCAATATATCTTCCCTCCAGCACTAAATATCAAATACCTCATATTAGTCACAGAACCAACCGGGTTCTTCAGTCTACGGTTTCTGACAATGCCATCAGGGGATGCCTCATAGTTTGCAATCACAGGGTGTGGTCGGAATTCTTGGTTCATTTATATACTATACTATTGTTTGTCTAATTTATTGTTTGGTTGAATTATTACATTACTTGGAAATCTATCAATGTAGTCTTGGTGTGTTCTTATAATTTTGTCCTTGACACAGTCAGAGGTAGAGTCATTGATGGAATTCTTGGCTCCTTTATCATAGTAACGCTTCAACTCTCTGTATCGTTTGCCACCGCAACTGAGACACAATCGTGATTTTCTTCTCACCCCTACCCCACATCGTAGGCATGGAATTGGGCCAAGGTTTCCGTTGCGAACGCTTTGCTTATGATACCCACAGAACTCCTTTCTGCATGATTTGCTACACGGGGTTACTGATCCAATCATAAGCCATTTGCAATGATTCATTATATAATACATTCTCTATTTAAATACTTGTTTTAATTATAGCATGAAGGAGTTCGAGAGATTATCGAAAATTACGCCTTGGAAAAATGCTAAATTCAATCTCGATAGAGTTTCTGATAAATCAAAGACTCAAATAGGTGATAGAACCATGATAAGTAAAATTCGTGATTGTTTTAATGAATTCAAACACGATGGAGCATCTCACTGTTGGTCAACATTTCGAATTGATGGTAACGTTGATGCTACCATGAATGACCAAAGAGCAGCCAAGATAATCTCACATCTTGGGCGAAAAAGGTATTATTTTAGAATAAAATTCATTATCCGTTCAGACACTGGAGATTGGATTATCAGAGATAAATTTGAACCCATCTTGAAGGATAAAAGAACTGTCACTGTGAGTCAAGATTCAAAACCAGGAATTCTGACTGGAATTGACAAACCGTATTACGAGAGATCTTATCCTGCAACAGTAGTTGTTTATGGGATATATCCGCTAAACGATAAACCGAGTATTGAAAAACTAAAACCCATGAAATATTCGTCAAGAATGAATTGTGTAGCAGAACGAATAATAGAACACTTCACAAATGCGCTGCGTAGAAACAAACTGGCTGATCTAAGACGCAAAAAAATAAATGAATGGGGGTTAACAGTTAGGAACGGAGCAACGATTCAAAATGTGGCAGCGTTAGAACGAATACTAAAATTCCCAATATCAGTAATGACGATAACAGGCGAAATATTATACGAACCGAAATATAAATCGAGAGGAGCTCGAATCAAAATTATTGATCATAATAAACACGCATGGATATCTGCAGTAACAATATTTCTGCGGGATAGAACCATAAAATATATACCCGCAGAGTTCTCCGGAGAAGAAGAAGTATTTGATTTTATTCACCAACTGAGTAAAAACGATCCTGTATCAGTGTGGTTACTTCACAGTTTTGAAAACGAGGAGGGCACGTTCGATCAATTTGTAAGACCACAATGGAGAATTATACCGCACTGAGGCCCTCCAACACGCAATGAAAAAACTAGCTAGTAGTTTCTCGAAAAGTTTCGACGACGAACAATTACTAGCAAACTGTTTTACAATTCCGTCAGTTGCAGCTCATTTTGCGAGAAAAAAAAACACGTGGAAACCAACGCGAGCTGAATTTCTCACAGACATCAAATCAAGTTGTATAGAATTTACCACGGTGGATTATGGAATACAAAATACACCGCTGAAACTATTATTTCAGTTGATATAGTCGCGTGTTATCCGGCGAGTTTTCTCGGGTACGGAGAATGCGCTGAATACTTTAAACGATTTGGACATCCCACACACGAGATGGCCCGTTTTGCAATTAATGGGACACTGCCTGATTTTGATTTAACCGGATTCGTTCGTGTGGTATCATTTGAATTGGCTACAGGATTTCATCCGTGCTGTTATATTTGAATTGGTAGACATATATCTGAAACACACTAGATGCCAATAGTGTTATTACGGTATATAATTGATTGTAGAATGCTGATATCGCTGATTGTCAGTGAAACGATTATATCATATCGAGCTCAGACTGAAGTCTGGTTACCACAACCCAATCTAGATAGTATAATCAGCGAACAACGAAAACAGTTTCCCGATCTTGACGAAGAATATATCGTGAAATGGTCCAAACGGTTATTTGAAGTTAGAAATAAAGACGCAAAGGATCTCGGCAGAAGAATAATTGGTAAATTTACTCAAGGTGGAAAATACGACAATAAATGATATTCTTCACGGTTGATTATAGATATCGTTGAGTACGATTTTATAATCGCGGATATAGCATCATAGGGTATATATGTCGATCGTAAAGACGCTTTCTTGCCCGATGGAACAAAATTTGGTACAATTGTTACTTACGCAGACGGAGAAAATCTTCAGCATACACATTTGAGGGCGTCTATGCTAGCTTATGCTTCTATCAATTTATTTTCGATTATAAATAGAGTTCCTGATACCGCAGTTAGAGTAGCCACTGATTCATTTCATATAGACGTGAAACATTGAGAAGCAGTGGCCAAACTCACTAATTCCGACGAGAGTTGGGGATCATGGAGAATTAAGCGGGAAATACTGCGTGATTATTCCAAATCAGCAGATGTTATGATTGAAGATAAATATTTGAAAAATAATCAGATATCAGAACTATCTAATGCACCGCAGATATCTGATCCAATATGTAGATATAAAACAGTTTATTTTAATGGCTGTGGCGGGTCAGGAAAGACGACTCGTGCGATTGAGTTATTTCGTGGGAAATCAAATATGATTGTACTAACACCAACACACAGACTCGCCAGAGAGATGAAACAACGAGGAATTAATGCCTGTGCTTATCACAGTTTCTTTCAATGGAAAGGTGACGAATGGACTCCTGAACGAATGTGCGAGAAATTTATTCCTGAAGTCGTTATTTGGGATGAAATATGCATGGTGTCGTTAGATGTATTACAAAGATTTCTTGATTGGTTATTGTTAGCGAATACAAAAGTAATAATGTACGGCGATCATGGTCAACCACCACCATTTGTCGGTTTATCGCCACATGATTAGCTAAAGAATTTTGTAGACTATTATGAAGAAATTAACACCGATCATAGAGCACTTGATGAACAATTACGCGAGTTCAAAAAACTAATCAGATTACAACCTGATAGAATTCAGTATGAGATAGCGCGTGAAATAATTTCAGAAACACCATTAAAAGATTTCTGGTAAGCGTGGAGACCAAACGATTTGATAGTAGCGAGTAGAAACATAGTCAGAGACACACTTCAGATGAAGTTATTTGAATTGCATAAAGAAAAATTTACAACACTTCCAGTACCGTTGTGTTATAGGCCTTCGGATACACGAAAGCAGAATATTGAAGTTGATATTCCAGGACAGCGTGAAAAGCAGAATTTAGTGTTAAATTATATTGTGCTGTTTGATATCAGCGTCGTCGGAGATGCATTGCGCGCTGATAAATCCCCATGGACGTTAGGTTACGCATCCACGATACATTCTTCACAGGGATTGACTATATCAGATACAATTGTTTGGATGGTGGATAATCACATCGAGTGGTCAAATTTAGTTTAACTCGCAGTGACCAGAGTACGAAGAATAAATCAGCTTCGAAGAGTTGTTTTAGATGATAATGACACTACAATAAGTGATATTGTCAGCGATGATATAATCAGAAAAAAAACTTTCTGGTTATAAACAGCAGGATAAAAAATAATAGAGAATTTGATATTGATGCTGAATTAATAATTACGCTGAAGCAACAACAGAATAATCACTGCGTGAGTTGCAATTGTATAATGTGTTGGTATTGGTCGGATAAAAATCCTCGACAATTTAAAGTAGACAGAAAAGATAGCAGCGTAGGTCATACCAGCGATAATGTGATGCTGACTTGTCTTGAGTGCAACAGACGAAGAGGTGATAGTTAAGACCACGCGGCGGTAATTGAGTATCCTCGGGTATCATTTGCAGTTGTTCACGAGTAAATCCTCGCTGAGGAGCAGTCAAATCCAATCTATAGATTGCTGGTCTGCCTGTAGATCGTGTTATACTAGATATTTTATGCGCGGTAATACTCCAAATAGGATCAGTAGCTCTTTTTGTGCCACCTTCTAGCTCTCCTGGTTCATATAAATACCTAACAGTGACATTGCCGAGTATTGGTTGTTTTGAAAAATCATTTTGCGGTTGTACGGGTATAGACTTCTTTTTAATGGCATTGTTAGGTTTCATGTTGATTGTTCTAGTAATCTCGTTATTTAGCGTGGTACTTACGCCTGGTAATCTCTTGACCCATTTACGAGATCGTTTATCCTGAATGAATTCCTTCGCGTATTGATATCCAAATAACCGCTCAGCAAGTGTACGATTAAATCGTTCAACAATTGCCTGATCGCGATGTAGTACAGTATGTCCTCGTCTGATAGTAACATTATGATGCTTCATTGTTGATAACACTACACCCTGAAATTCCTTGCCAGGATCAACTTGTAATAGATTTGGCCAACGCAGAGGACCCCTTCGGTAAATCCTTTCAAATGCAGAAGCAACTTCAGTTGATGATTTTGTCTTTAGCGCTTCTGCTTGTTTGTATCGACTCGCAACATCAACTACAGTTAACGCGTATTCGTAACCACCATCATGTGGCAGAAATAATATATCAGCTTGATGAACTTCATTAGGAACGGTCACATCAAAATGCGAGTAGTTAATTCGTTTAGGCGGTGGTAGATAAATTCGCCATATCGCCTGTGTAGATAACCAGTCCGCTGCAGTGGTAAATTTCACCGCTGCGGCGCTAGCGAGTTTACTGATTGCTGCTTTACCCTGCCAGTATCCTTTTTGGAGAATAATAAATAGATTCCATGTTGTTATTAATTACCGGCACCTAACATCAATTTACTTTTCATCGCCGATTTTACTAACCATGAAGCCAGCTTTTCTTTGAAGGATTTATCAGTGATAGAATCCAACGCATGAATTAATTTTACATCTACGAGATGTCTGTGTTGCAGATTACTGCTTTTATAAGCAACATCATGAGCATGACACGCTTTATCAATGGGGTTTATTGGATATTCGCCGGGTCGGGGTTGGTTATGAGCATCGAGTCTGATATCGAGTCTAGTCCCGGGTCCACAATAACTATACCCTGGAAGGTGTTTTTCTCCTGGATACTTTGTCCATGGTGTTTTCTGGTAGTTTAGTTAGCTTGGCTGAAATATCACCTCCTCGTTTTTTTTTTAAATTCTTGGAAACAAATCTAAATTTTTTTGTACTACATTGTACACACTTACCAGAAAGTGTTGATCTGTTATTGCTAGTTGTAATGGTAGTCAAGTCATCTGTACCAGTACGCTTCTTACAATTCACACAATATAGATCCATAATATATTTATAATAGCATGAATGTAATTGATTATTCAGCTACCCAACGACGGGAACCTATTAAACACCATGCGATGTTGCCGAATTCAATTAGAATGATTATAATCGGACCATATGGAAGTGGCAAGACACAATTGTTACTTAATTTAATAACGATATGGATGAAATGGGACAAGTTGTATTTGATAGCTCCAAGTCTAGATGATAAACGATGTTACAATGTGTTAAAAGATTTTAACGACAAAGAGGTAGAAGAATCCGGCGAGGGTATCATTGAGTTAATAACCGATATGGATGAAGCACTGAGCATTGCTGATATTGATGGAGATATTAACAATTTAGTCGTATATGATGATATCATGTTAGACAATCAAAAGAATCCCGCTAGGATATTTTCCAGAGGTAGGCATAAAAACACTGACGTGATATATATCACTCAACGATACACACAAATAGCAAACGTAATCAGAGATAACTGTAATATTCTTGCCGTATTCAACGGAGTTGATACACATACTCTTAGAAATATTCACCAGACTTGGTGCAGTGGAGATATGGATTATAATTTCTTTAGAAATTTCTTTAGTCGTTCTCAGTCAATCCCACATGGATTTGTGACGATAAATTTATCAGATCCACGGACGCGATATCGTATCGGACTTGATCAAATATTCGGGTAAAATCGTTTATTGAATCTCGTAAAAGAATTGTTAACCAATAGCAACAGAGAGGGTGAATTCCAACGACAATGGCGTTTGTTTGCCAATTGGACCCTTACGAGGAAGCGTTAGTTTACCAAATAGACCATTCTATTAAATATTTACTAGAAAGCCTCAGTTTGTCAAATAGACATTTCTATTAAATATTAACGAGAAGGAAGCCTCGTAGACGCCTACAAAGTTGGTCTGTTCACCCTCTCTGCCGCTGTTTACAATAATGTAATAGGAAGCAAATAAATATATTGATTCCGTAGGATAACATAAAATTCAACAATGTTAAACTATAAAATCAAATGTTCTAGTTCTAATTAAAACTGATATTACATATATTAAAGCTAATTTTTGGGATTAAAACGAACACAAACACTCATTGACAGCGATTCATGTACTACTTAAAATCATGGTAAATTCTCCCATGTTGTATAAACAAATACTAATTAATATTAAATAGATAAACTCAGAGAAATTAGAAGGTATCACACAAGAGAATAACTGCACGTGACCTTTAGAATGTACAAATGATTTGCTTTTTAAATGCTGTCCCTGCAGTTTGAGATAAAATTGATATAAACGTTTCAAGTCAATCTAATTTACTACTGCGGTTCAAATTGTCTCCCGATAAAACCGATTTACCCTATATACAAAAGGCCAATGTAATTTTTTTTAAAAAAAATCCTCTTATCTCGAGACCTACTTATATTATCTAGAATGTTTAATTGACGGCCTGATATATTGCAATCAGTGATCAATACATACTTTCAAATCTGTAGTTTTCGTTTACAGCTCGACATATTATAGACAGCAATAAATTCATACCGTATGTATTCTAAAATGGGTTTCGGTATGTTTGTATATTTTTCATATTATGAATAACATAGGTTAAAACTTTTATTATTATTATAATTATTAAGTTTATTTTTATCATTATCATTATTATTATTATTATTATTAAGTTTATTTTTATCACTTTTATTATTATTATTATTATTATTATTATTATTATTATTATTATTATTAGTATTATTATTATTATTATTATTATTAAGTTTATTTTATTATTATTATTATTATTATTATTATTATTATTATTATTATTGTTGTTGTTGTTGTTGTTGTTGTTGTTGTCTAAATAAATTAAATTTTTCAGTCCGGACACTTGTCTAATGTGTTGGATAATAATGCAAACAGGCATCATTAGGCCAGACTCAAAATTGCTGATGTTTTTGTGATATGCAGTCCAAGTTTCTTTGTGGAACTTTTGTCTTTTTGCATCAAACACATAACTAATACGTTGTATTGAATCAAACAAAAGGCATCAAAATGAAAGAAAGTGCACGGAACTTTATTACTGTAATAAGACCTGGCGATATATATATATATATATATATATATATATATATATATATATATATATATATATATATATATATAAATGAGAGAGAGACAGAGACAGAGAGAGGATCCGCACACAGCGTCTGCATCTGTATAGGTACCCACGGCAAACAAATTTACGCTTGTGCAAGAAAACCTGCTCAAGATATTGTAACCACTTATTCATGGAATCGCAATACCAATGGTTGTAGCATTAAGATAAGGTACAACAACATGGAACAATAAGTAACGTTTAGGCTAGGCGAGCTATATTTCTTTGGCTTTCCTAATACGAGCTGAGCTAAACTCGTTCATTGTCTTAATTGCTACTCGTGCAGGTAATGGCATTACCCATGATAAATATGAGAAAGTTCTGATTTCTTAAGGAGCAAAGAATCTATTCCTCTGAGTACATTAGCCACTGTAAAGGTTTACGGAAGCAAATTTGCTGTCATTTGATAATTTGTATTTGTCGCTGTGTGGAAAAGGTAGATCCGCCAAGGATTACGCGCACGCGAATGGAGATATTGCGATTCTAATTTACGCACTGTGTGGTGTTATTCGCGGATGTTTTCTTAGACTATTCTTCTTATAGCCACGCACCTGTAGGAGCTCAAGAACGCATATTACTTTTCTCATAGGCATCTATTGATTGAACTCAGCATCTGTTGAGAAATTTCCATGGCGAGGTATTGTTACCCTTGGACGAACAGTATTTTCTGTGACTGATACGACTTGCTGTTCCAAAGATCATCTCGTTTCTTTGTGATTAGAATTTGCATGGTTACGTGACAAATATTATTCTGTCAAAGAATCTTCGCATATGTGTACACCTTTAGCAGCACGGTAAGTTTTGCCCCCATTGGATACCAAGCTATGGAGTTTCCCTAATGGAAAAACTACTTACACATACAGGCACTCGTATACACCAAAATAAATATTTTCGCTAGTCACGTACTTGTGGAATAACGGTTTTTTTTTCTTCTAGTACATATGGCACTAAGATGATTCGTTCCCCGTAATGACAGGGCCTTAGTTACGGCTGTCGTCACAATCATAGCTCGCTGGTTTCCTAGGTTTCAGATTGTACATGCATTGACGGACTATACCGGATCAGTAGCACGACGTTTTATGGCTTTCTAGCTTCCTCTGTTATAAAGATACAGAATTAATTCACTTCCAAGTGGATCCGGGTGGTTGTGAAACCACTTCATAATTGATACATTTGTTTCATGTGGCTATGCAATCTTCTGCAGAATCACATTATCTGGTTTTAACCCTATCAGACTTAGAGTCGCATTATTCATTTTTTGAGGCTGCTCTGCCACCCTGAAGCAGGTTTTACTATTCAATATTGATTTATATACGTGATGGTTCAGAGTTAATTAGGTTTACAGTTAAATCGTTGTCCAATAGTTTGATTGTTTTGAATTATGTCGTGTCTACGTAGCACCCTCACGTGACGTTTCTTTAGCAATGCAAGAAAGATTGCATGAAATTATTTGCCTTGATGACGTACAGAATACGCGACCACATTAGCGGTCTACATACTTAGATCCGCATTTGAACGTCAACAGTTCGGCGTCTTGTTTATGTTGGCAACAACTATGGATGCCTACCCGATCATGTGGTAGAAAGAAACGAACACTGGTGAAGTTCATTGGGATCCTCGCATCAAAACCGTTAAACGGGGAAACATTCTTGACGTGAGTAGGTAAATCTGCCAATTCTTGATGAGCCATTCATGCTTTGATAACATATGGGGCAACATCGGTATCGATATCTAACCTTGTCTTAATCTTGCTGCGTCACCCTTCCAATAATGTTTGGACCTGTATTACATGATATGTAATTTGTTGTGCACGTTTGTTACATCGAGGAATCGCCTCCAGTTGCACGCTACTGACTAACACATACACTTTTAGTCTTTATATATGCTTTAACAATGAATATGGCGACTCTTTCTCTGACTGCTAGTCCCGCAAACAGGTTCACGTTATGGTTGACACACTGTGATAACGTTTCATGTTTAATAAGCGAGATAATATCTGTTATATACGGCATAGAAACATTGTAAAGGTTAGTTTCCAGGCTCCGGTAGTGTATTAATAGCAAGTCACACAGTAATTCGTGTTCCAGTCCAGCCATTTATGTTTTGAACCTGAAACATTCAAGTGACCTCTTGACACGGAGCGTTTCACGAAGGCAAATTTCTTTTGATCCATTTTGAGAACTGTTTTTCAGTGACTATCGACCTATTATTATATTATTGCGTGTCGCAAAATGAGCTGGATTTGCAGTGTGAGTGTTCCTGTCGCATAGCACACAGTACGAAGCATGAAGATAAGTGAAATAACAATTACCATTCAACATGGTGAAATGAGAGATTAAAGATGTGAACACATCTGCTTTCACTGTCATCGTTTGCACTACTTTGGTGAACCGGCAACTCGTGCAGCACAATATACCATGCATTGTGCTCTTAGAGTAACGTAACATGTATAACTATTTGCTGGACATTATGTGTGCTGCATAGATTAAGCTAGGTGTCTATACGAATGTGCAGTCATATTTTATTTTGACATCCATTTCGTTGTTAGCAATCGTTTGAAACATAACACTGACTAATGATAATATATGCGACGCAAACACTAAAGTTAGACTTAATCAACAAAAGCATCCTAACTTTATTAAACAGCGCACGTGAATATCGAATAATGTTGAGACAATATTATCGGACTCGCCACGTCCAGAGCGGGTTATGCAAAAGCAGCTGCCCAGTCTATCACAAGGATGGATTATTATAGTTATGTGGACCATTGCAATGATCTCTGATGTTTTATTTTCGAAGCTACACAATCAGTATTGCTTAAGCGAAAAATAAAAACGACGATACCAATACGATTTGATGGTACTGATAATGGTAACGTCGAGTGGTTGAATATATATATATATATATATATATATATATATATATATATATATATATATATATATATATATATATATATATATATATATATATATAGACAATAACGTAGTTATATTAATTTAAATATTTAGAGTAATATATATATATATATATATATATATATATATATATATATATATATATATATATATTACTATCAAGCCTAGTAAGGGGGGCCCCGAGTGGCCGAGTAGTCTAAACCACTGTCCGTTACGGAGCACTGCCATCTCACCTCTGTCTGCGTGGGTTCGAGTCTAAGATTCGGCTGTGAGAAATCTTGCCAGTAGCTTCTCGTGGGTCGGTGGTTCTTTCCGGGGTTTATCCGGGCTCTTCCTCCACTATTAATACTGGCCGCCATGTAGAGCCTATATTGTGCTTAAAAATGGCGTTAAACCATAAAAAACAAACAAAAACAAGCCTAGTAATACAGTGTTCATAATTGTATATACAAAAACAACTACTTGGCTGGAAGTGCATATGTGTATTGCACCCGTTCAGGTAAGACAATCAAGTAATTATACACCGTGGCGAGAAAATTAACAGGGACACTAAAGCCCATCTTCTGAAAAGACTGCTAATCGAATAGAAACAACAGTTATGACATAATCACCAAAGACTCGCAAAATATAAACGCGCGAATGCTTTCGTAGATTCCGTTGGAGGATACGCAGTGGTAATAACTTTGGTATGGCATATCTATAAACGAACTTACTCTAGAGTTATATCTATATTGACAGATGCTACAACAACGCTGATAAATAAGAAATAATAATCATGGTTGTAGTACATAAAATATAAGTAGTCTTGTTTGTATTTGTAAATAGTTTTTTTTATTCTTCTGAGCTATATACAAAGTCACTTTTATAACCTAATCAACATGAATAAATCTCACTTTTAATTTACACATCAATGCTTGATTTATTTGAAATACACTTTCAAACAAAAACTAAAGTGGAGAACACAGATAAAACCAATAAATTATGGGCATAAAATGAAACGATCGCAAACCTTATCTAGACAAACAGAAATGTCTCAAAATTGCCCGTTTCCACAATGCAAGTTTCATTTAGAACTTCCAATATTTTTTATTTTGTATTAAGAAGATAAATGAATGTCAATAATTAACAAATATTTCCTGAAAACTACGTTCAAACTTGGGTGTGTTTGTTGTCTCGTTAATGGAATGAGCTTTATTAGCGTCTTGGAACCGGCAATAATGTAGTATATTAATTCAAATATTTAGAGTAAGTTTGTTGCATTTTATAAAAGAAGGATGGCAGAACATAATAGATTATTTTCTACGTTAAGGATAGAACAAACACTATCAACTAAACCTTGACAAACAAAGGTTAACAAATCATATTGGTGGAAACAGTGCTTGTCATGTTTTAGTTAATGTATTCCAGGTAATTATTTCAGGTAATTATTTCATGTTCAGTTTCATTTTAATACGCATTGTTCCTACTTTTCATGTTATTGCCTTCTCTGTTAAAATTGTATGTGAGTGTATCTAAGTACGTACCTATGAAGTGAGACCCGACTTAAGCTAGCTTTGTACGAAATGTATATGATGGAAAGTTTATATCTTTAGAAGTACGTTTGTTCTATCAAATCATACAATATAGTTCCTTGATTTTTCGATCATGAATTGCACAATCATATATATATATATATATATATATATATATATATATATATATATATATATATATATATATATATATATATATATATAAAGAGAGAGAGAGAGAGAGAGAGAGAGAGTGGGAGAGAGAGAGTAAAGTATCATTTGAACGATATGTAATATTGATGTATAGCACAATATGGGAACAATTATTGCATCCTTTCAGTGATAAGTGTTATTGAGAACTGGTTTGTAGAGGTTTATAGTCATAAACCACTAAACAACATTTCATATCTTAACAGTGTCACAATTTGTGGTTGGTTCGCGCTCTTTTCCTCCTGGATTCAAGTTCAGACAAGTATAGGAAAACCATCGTCTTCACGTATATGTGTTACTTATTTACTTATCACATTGATATTGTTGTTTGTTTTGAGAATCATATATGTAAATTCAATTTTTTTCTTAAACAGTTTTCATTGCCAAGAACATAAATCATTAAAAGTAAGAAAATATAAATTTGCGCTATTGTAATAGCCTGAAAAAATGCTGATCAACGCCTTAGAACGGTGCATATCAGCAATGAGGTAAGCTGCAGCTAAACTGAATCATCTCAAAGTCATTACCTTTGAGTGCATTTTAAATTCACTATACACCATAACGCAGTGCAATTGAGAGTCAAATACTTCGTTACACGTCTGTAAAAGTTTTTTTTTATGATTTAACGCCATTTTAAAGCACAATATAGTCTATATATGGCGGCCATTACTAATGGTGGAGGAAGACTCTTAGACTCGAATCCAAGCAGAGGTGAGATGGCAGTAACGGACAGCGCTTTAGACCACTCGGCCACTTGGGTCCCCGTTTGTTTAAGTCTCAGGATGATGAAATATATAAGAATGAAAACATTGAAAGGAGGTGTGAAAAGTATGCAGAAAATTTACTTGATGAATGAAGATGCTCAAAGGCATGCGCGAGACTTGAATTAACTACACATACGTGAATTAGTGTCCACAACAGTGCGAAAACATATTATAGCCAAAAGATGTAGCTAACATGTATTTAGATATGTACTTAGTAAAGACATGTGGAAATATGTAAAATAAAAAAATCTAGTAGCTATTATCAATTACAATACACATATTAGTCATTTAATTCAGTACTAAATTTAATTCAGATTTATTTTAATTTAAATTAAATTTAATCTGTCTCTTAGTATGACATGAACAACCAAGAATCCTGACTATTTAACCGTATTGTTTATTTTTTAAAGTTAACCTTTGTATGAATTATTCATATAGTAGTGTGTTGTATTATAATTCAACACTGTAGTTGTATATTATAGAAATTTTACAATCATGAACGGTCAGTTTAGCTGTTAACATTTTTATCTGACATTTTGTGGATCTTTGAATGTTGATACCACTGATTGTTTCAAAGTAAGAACCAAAACATTCTCGATCATTGATTTTCATATAACTTGAAAATATGTAACTAAAATGTTAAAAAACAGTTTCAATTTTGAACTTCTATTTAAAGACTAAATGTCCAAACGAATTTTAAAACAATTCGATAGATTACAATGCTGTGTCAGCTGATAATTATGGCTTTCATCTGAGAGAATAATATGCCTGGTACGGACATTACATAAACTAATTTGCGGGGCTTTTCTATCTTCAGTGCATAGTAAATTGCATCTCAAGATCCGTAAATCTGCCAGTTTGTCATCAATTGGAAACATATCGATCCGTATCGTATCTATACTAATGATAGCAAGGTCTAATAACATGAACTTATTACTTTAAAATCATTCTCCTTTCACTTAAACATTTTTCATAGCATGTATTTAAAGTAATAAGTTTTCATAGCATGTATGAACCACTCCGGTGGCCTAGTGGTTAGAGCGTCCGTCGCGGAAGCGGGAGGTCGTGGGTTCGATCACCGACTGAGTCATATCAAAGGCGTACAAAAATGGTACTAACAGCTGCCTCGCTTGGCGCTCAGCATTAAGAGGTTAGTGTTAGAACTGGTCGGCCTGGTTTCAGGATAATGCAACTGGGTGGTACATCACGCTACATATCTGAGGCATGATGCCCCAGTGCTGGACACCACTATAAACAGTCTAACTGCAGATCTCGTAGCGATATGACTGACAAGTAATTAAAAACTAAATAAAACAATAATCTAGCAAATAACTAACACTTTATTAATGTATGTATGTAATATATCCCAACTAAAAAACGTTGTTAAAACTCTACTCTTGTTTCTTTCTGCTTCCTTTTTTAAAATTATTTTTATTTATCTCATGCTCGTTTTATTAGCCAGCACTGCCTATAAAAGGGTGTAACAAACATATTAATCTCCTATGTCATATATTTTGTGGTGTTTGTCATTCCGTAAGTACTCTACAAATAGTACACATCATGAATTCGGTGGTGTCGTTTACCGTTAATATCGACATGAAATAGACACCAAATGCATACAGTAAATACGATAATATCGACATGAAATAGACACCAAATGCATACAGTAAATACGATAATATCGACATGAAATAAACACCAAATGCATACAGTAAATACGATAATATCGACATGAAATAAACACCAAATGCATACAGTAAATACGATAATATCTACATGAAATAAACACCAAATGCATCATACAGTACATATGATGACTCGCAATGAACTTACGCTAATGAAACTTTGCATGCCCAACGTTTATTGCACTCTTGCTAATGTAATCATTGGTTTAGATTCTCATATAGCATTGATGTAATTGTACATTTTCTCAAGCAAACGTTATTTCAAGTATAATTAATTCCTCACATTTAACATTAAGAATGAAACATGTATGAAAATACCTTTCTGAACAGGTATGCAACCAATTCTAATTGCGTTTTTGTTTTGTTTTTTATGGTTTAACGCCATTTTTCATCACAATATAGTCTATACATGGCGGCCAGTATTAATGGTGGAGGAAGAACCCGGACAACCCCGGAAAGAACCACCGACCCACGAGAAACTACTGGCAAGCTTTCTCACATAACTACCTTAGCCGAACTCTTAGACTCGAACACACGCAGACAGAGGTGAGATGGCAGTGGTCTGTAACGGAGAGCGCTTTAGACCACTCGGCCACTCGGGGCCCCTTAAGATTTGTGTCCTACAACATCAATCCGTCTCTTTTGCTTTCATTCTATCTGCATATATCTCTATATTTATTTATGTCTGACAATATGGACCTTAACGTTACTAACAGTATATATCTAGGGTATGAAAGACTGGTTCGCTTATATACAACCTACGAGATCGTTGGCTAGTATAGTGACGTTAAATAATTCAATATAACACGTTACATTTTTTCTGTATCAAAGAAATGAAAATTAACTCAATACATGGCCATTAAAAAGGTGCACATATTATTTTCTCAATAAAGGCTCGTATACATGAAGTGTAAATAGTCAAAATATGGGCTTAGTGTGAACGTTAGAGATCAGGGAATATCACCATGCAGACGAGATACCTGCGTAAATAAACATTAAATTGGCTTGGAGTTCATTAATCTGCGACATAGTTACTATACTGAAATAATAGTCTTTAATTAACATAATACTTCTTTTCGTTTTACATAATTAAAGTGCCTATTCATTTAGTATCATGTTCGCAAGAAGATTTATTATACTATTAAAATGTAGATAGCTGTTGCATATGGCTGATTTTATCTAGCTCATACGAACATGCCCACAAATGACCTTCATTTCAAGGTCAGTGGTTAGTGGTCCGATCCATGACTGAAAGGATGCGGGAAGGATTCCTACCATTGCATCATCTTTCGGTCAGAAAATGTGGTGTATCCTTGTATAATGCATTTTACTCAGATTTTCTTATCCACTAAACAGCCTAACCAAATCCAAACGGTTTGTTTCATTATAAGTGTTTCATTAACCGATGATTAAAAATAAAGTAGTAACGACTAATGTCTTATTCTTCAATATAGCACACATTGGATGATAGCTCCATGGCAAGGATGACTAGAAATATTACTTTCAAACATGGCAAGGAGGGGCCCCGAGTGGCCGAGTGGTCTAAAGCGCTTTCCGTTACGGATCACTGCCATCTCAGCTCTGTCTGCGTAGGTTCGATTCTAAGATTCTGCTAATGTAGTTATGTGAGAAAACTTGCCAGTAGCTTCTCGTGGCTCGGTGGTTCTTTCCGAGCGAATCTCTGGTTCTTCCTTCACCAATAATACTGTCCGCCATGTATAACCTATAGTGTGCTGAAAAATGGTGTTACAGTCTATAACAACTTATTCTTCATAATACAGTTACGTTTTACACTATACCAAATTTTTTTTTATGGCCACAAAGAACATTATAGCTACGTTCAGTCATCCTCATAAGTGAAAACTATTCTCGAAATACAGCCGTGATTCAATGTCATGTACATTTGTTTGAGACTACCCTTTGCTTGGACTAAATTCGTGAGTCGAAAATTGGTTCATGCGAAAATAGGAATAGCACAATATATCTTCAGTTTTCGTTCCCCTTTTCATGCAAATGAGTTTATCTTTAGCACCACACGCTACAGGAATAACTCGTCGCTTTAGATATATAATTAATATTCAAAATAAAACCATGATCTCATTAGCTTTTTCTAAATACATTGACCATATTTTAGGCGCGAGAGACTCTACAACATGGATGAGTTGCATCGGGGAAGATTAGTAACTCTAGAATGAGTTAGCACTGAGTGCTTTATCTTACGAGTCAACCGTAATTTGTAATTAGACATATACAAGAATAAGACTAAAATAGAAAGTAAAATTATCACACATTTCATAAGAGGAAGCAGCAAATATCAGCCCTAAAAGACCTTTGGAAATTGCTGATGTATTTAACTACAGTAAAGCATATACATGCGTGTTGCGCAGTACAATTGATTTTACTGTTTATTCACATGTTTATGATCCTGTCTTTATGTAAACAGGAGTATTACAGAATAGATTATACAGGATACTAAATGCATACAGCTCATAACTTCCGTTGCAGAAACCATTTATATCTCTGTCACCTTTACTATTCAGCCAGCATAGAAGAAAATAAACAATAAATTAAAGAATAGTTGATTTTTTAGACGAACACCGATTATAACAAACCTATTGTATAACCGGCCTATAATCATTCAACTATTGTTTTCATGGACACATCTCAACATATAACTCAGAAATGCCATTATCAGTGCTTTGGTAAATTCAAATTAGAGTCAGAGATTTTAATATCTCCAAATGTATGTGTATGAATCTGTAGCACATATAATATATGCTCGAATGTGTTTTCGATATTGTTGAATATTTAATATTTACATATATAAATGTTTATTAATTATGTTTGTCTTCATTTTGGTGAGATGTAATGTATATATTTCACATTTTGTATAGCACAATTAATTAGTTACAAAACAGGTGATATGAACATACTTGAACACGAGAGCAATATAACTTTCAAACTATAACCAGCATAACATGGCCATATAAATAGGAACATACATGAATTATATGGTTCAAAATGTGCTAATGTCCCAACTATGTTACATACATAAAGTACAAACTATGTTACATACGTAAGTCCGAACTATGTGACATACATAAGTCCAAACTATGTTACATACATAAGTCCAAACTATGTTACATATGTAAGTCCAAACTATGTTACATACGTAAGTCCAAACTATGTTACATACATAAGTCCAAACTATGTTACATCCGTAAGTCCAAACTATGTTACATACATAAGTCCAAATTATGTTACATACGTAAGTCCAAACTATGTTACATACATAAGTCTATCCTTTCATTTATTAATGATTAATTAATACAGAGACAAACACCTTTATAAAATCACAAACACGATAATGAAAAGCCCATAACACTCTAGATACTAAAGTGTACGTAGTTGATTCTAGACATCAAAGCTCATACGATCCATGGCCTATTTTTGCGATTGTTTTCATCAGAAGAAATAACTCTACTTTTCATCAAAATGTGTGCTTATTTAATTCCCGGTGTTGTTTCCCAGGAGTCAGTGAGAGATCCTTGGTCACGCTGATACCATAAAACGGACGACAGCATGTATACTAAAACCCAAGAAAGATGTAACTAACTCGTGAATGTAGGCATTCGCGAGTATCAATCACACTTTCTTACGCTATCAAGTAATACATCTCTTTTCGAATCACTCACTCAGGATTGTAATGGGGTGGGGGTGGGGTGAAGTGTATTGACACTGACATTGATATGCTTCCTAATAGGAATTAAATTCATATACGTGTATGGTAGATCTACGGATAAATTTGTAGTTATAACCCAAGGCCAGTATAAGGAGTATGATATACTTAGTGGTCAAAAGAGTGTAGATCTTACTTGCCATAAAGTTATGACTTTGTGTCAATTTCGACTTAAAAGTAATCTTAACAGTCTGATTATACAATATTCCAAATATGGAATAAGTGTCTCGTTTCTCTCTATATTGACATAATCGAATGATTTCTCATATCGTGTTGCCTACCCTCATGCCATAAACGATTGATTTTCAACTCATGATCAACAAAAAACCCTTAAAATGAACTTTTAATAACAGACGCTATTCATAAAGTCAACAAATTAACTTTTATTAACATTCATGTTAGATACTGAATGTATTATTTTCAAATTTATATTGTTTATATAAATTTTAGTATAAATAACACTCGTGTTTCGTTGAAGACTAAGCATTACTTGAATTTTTTAAAAAAAATTAGTTAGTGTATTAATAGTTTTAATGCGAAATGGATACTAAGAGAGCCGCTTACATAATGTGGTATTCTGAAGAAAGATATGCTATTATAAATAATATCGAGCATGCCTGTCCGTAAAAATACTATCTAGTTATCAATATATATCATGCTTACACTAATAAGCGAAAGCCAGGTGCACACGTAGTACTGCAATTATATCTTTATAATTCTAGTAAGTATTCAGTATATACCATGATTTAGGCTAAGTAACATATTTTGTCATTGCAGATGCAGGCTGCATGAATATATATATATATATATATATATATATATATATATATATATATATATATATATATATATATATATATATATATATATATATATTGTAACAGAATTGTTACCGAGAGGAGGGTGGATTAAATGAACAATACAAACACAATTTGTGAAAGAAAATATAAATTTATGTAATAAATTATAAATAAAGAAATACAGATGTATTAACACAATAACTCATGCACTCAACCCACAATTACACTCACAACCATTCACAATACGTGAACAAATTAAATAACAATACAAAAGGAATCTCAGATGTAAAAGGATCTCTTGGATTATACACAGATCCAAGAATCCTTTTCGAAAGTTAAATAAATGCAAGTATGATTTACGAAAAAAATAAACACAAACGACAAACTATCTATCGCACGATGGATTGCGATAACTAGCACGATCATATACTTGTATTCAACCAAGTTGCTAGCTTTTATTGATATCTATGTGATCACTTGAAATATTATTGCGATCTGACATAAGCATGCAAATACAACAATGTATTAAATTATATTACAATTTCAATACACCTATGTGTCTCCCCTGTATAACCGCAGGATTCAGCAACAGTTGAATCGTCTCCCAGTTTCCCCGAGAACCGAGGGTTGACCAATACTATTATCGGACGTTTCCCTACACGGATCCACCACAGTTATACGTTCAGACAGCATACAACATCTACCCAAACCAACGGTTCCTCACTCCCCTAGATGTCTACCCGGACGTTTTACAACTCTAAGACAGCTCCGACACTCGGACTTCTAGCTTTCCGGATATTTGCACGTTACACAGATGTTGACAAACAGACAGTTCGACACACAGACAGATACTTCAATTCCGTTTGCACAAATTAACGGCACAATCACATTCAGATATTTATACAGAGATGTTCCAGAACAAACAATAGATGTCCCACAACAAATCAGACGATATCAAAGACGTTTATCAAAAGATGGTATCAGATGTGTTAACAGCTACGGTATCAACGATGTTATTAGCAGCTACGGTATCAACGATGTTATTAGCAGCTACGGTATCAACGATGTTATTAGCAGCTACGGTATCAACGACGGAATCAGCTATAATAAACAAAACCAGACTAATAATAGTTGTCTCAAAAATAATCTAAGCTGTAGATTACGATATTTCATTTAAAGTCTAAAAGTGACTAGTAATTCCAAATATTCCACGTTCATTGCAATAAAGGCATCATTATACGAAATGATAATCTGAATAAAATTCACAATAAAACGAAATGTAAATTTAACACTCACCCCTTTGGCTGGAGATTTGCAAGACGAGGTTATCTATCCTTCGATTAGATATTTTGGTTCCCGTAAATAATAATGAGAAATCCTTAGCCTTATATACTCTCAATAGGTGAACATAAATCACATCGAGCTTGACGTGCACCACGTACAACGAGTATTTCGGATTTCATGTAAATTACAAATTGGCACATGCAAATCGTTACACGCCACTTAATCACCCCAGGTAATGCGTGTACGACGAAATCAAGAAAATGGTGAGTTTCGTTTGCAATTCAAGTAGAACAAAAATTAGTTCAATTTTCGCCTAATTCTGTGACAATACCTCCCCCCCTAAGAGTAAAAATGTACACATTTTTAAAACTAACACAGAATAGAAGAAAAATAACTACTAATGATATCTTACAACATTTACACTGGTTATACTACAAACTGGATTTTATTACTGGGCAAATTCATACAAATTTCCCATCATGCCCTACTCAAGTAGTCTGCGCCTATATTTTCAACTCCCCTTATTGCTTCTACACGGAAACGATAAGGTTGTAGTGTAAGCGCCCAACGCATCAACCGAGCGTTAGCGACCTTGGCCTTGTTTAAATACAGTAGGGGTTGGTGATCAGTCTCAAGAACGAAATCTCTCCCAAATAGATATGCGTGATACTTCCCAATTCCCCATACTACGGCCAAACATTCCTTTTCTATAACGGAATAATTTTTCTCCCTGGGTAGCAATTTTCTACTCGAGTAAGCTACGGGTAACTTACTGTCGTCCTGCTCTTGCAGTAAAACTGACCCCAACCCAGTTTCAGAAGCGTCTGTTCTTAGAATAAACGGTTTGCTGACATCTGGCAATTTCAATATAGGTGCACTAACCAGTTTCTCTTTCAGAGTACAAAATGCTTTATCTTGTGGCGGTCCCCATTCAACTTTGTTTGGTTGCCCCTTCTTGGTCAAATCAGACAGCGGGCTAGCAATGGCTGCAAAGTTCGGTATAAACTTTCTGTAAAAACCTACTAGACCTAGAAATGATCTTACCTGCGTTTTGTTGGTTGGCTTCGGTGCGTCTCTGATTGCTTCAATTTGCTTGGGATGAGGTTTTAACTGACCCATACCGCTGACCCTATGACCCAAACAATCTAAATCTGTATAACCAATACTGAATTTAGTGGGTCTCACTGTAAGGTTCGCTTTGCGGAGTCTATTGAAGAGCTCGCTCAGGACGGACACGTGCTCACTCCAAGTATTCGTGTACACGAATATGTCGTCTACAAAGCTATCAACGTTTGTTAAACCTTTAAGCAATTTACGCATCAAACGACAACAGGTGGCGCTGGCTCCAACTAACCCGAATGGCATCACTTTGAATTGATACAGTCCTTTCTGGGTTGCAAATGCTGTCAATGGTCGGGATCCTGGGACAATGGGAACCTGCCAATATCCCTTGGCCAGATCTAATTTGGAAATCCATCGGTTTCCCGACAACTTCGCAAATAGACCCTCCATATCTGGCATTGGTTCTGCATCGAACACAGTGATTTTGTTTAACTGCCGAAAATCAATGCAGAATCGGTTCGTCCCGTCCTTTTTCCTGACAAGCACTACTGGAGAAGAATATGGCGAGTTGGAGGGTTCAATCACCCCCAAATCCAACATTTTACCCACCTTTTCGTCTACAGCGTCACGTGCATTGTATGGCACCGGATATCCCTTGATTCGAATAGGGTCAGACGTATTCAGCTTAATTTTGAGGTCCAACAAAGTTGTACAACCTGGTCTGTCAGTGAATACATAAGAATGTTTAGCCAAGAGCGCATTAATCTGTTGACGCTGGTCTTTCGTCAACTCCGCACTCACATCGACTTTATCTATCCCCTCCCCCGCAACTCCCAAGGGACATTCAAGGGAACTCTCTATATTCGAATCAGCTTCATCATCGTCTATGACTGCCGTACAAACGACATTTAAGACCCCCTTTCCAACATTGTCGCTCTGTCTCTTAATATACAACTTGAGCATGTTCGCATGGAATGTTTTTACATTACCGTCCATGTCAATTTTATAGTCCATGTCACCTTTTACTTCTTTAACTTCATATGGACCTTTCCACTGGACTAATAACTTATTCGAACTCGTTGGAAGAAGCAATAGCACCTGATCTCCCACAAGATATTTCCTATTACGCGCTCTGCGGTTGTAATACTTGGCATATCTGCGCCCCGATTTAATCAATTCGTCACGTGCCATCTGGCATGTACTCTCAAGTTTGTTTCTTAAATCTAACACGTATTGGTAAGTTGTTTTTATTTCCTCGTTCGCGACATCACCAGTCCATAGTTCGCGTAGTATCCGCATCGGGCCTCGAACTGTTCTACCATACAACAGTTCAAAGGGTGAGAACCCTAAACTTTCCTGCGGTACTTCACGGTACGCGAACAGAACAGCGTTTAAATAACGGTCCCAGTCTTGCGGACGTTCCGCGCACATCTTTCGCAGCATGCTTTTGAGGGTACCATTAAACTTCTCTACCAGTCCATTGCACATCGGATGGTATGGGGTAGTGTTCAGCTGTTTGATGGATAACAGCCTACTTATTTCACCCATGAGGTCAGAGGTGAATTGGGCACCACAATCAGTGAGGATTTCTTCTGGCACCCCTACCCTACTGAAGATATCAACTAATGCTTCAGCTACCCTTTCCGTTTCAATAGTTGGTAACGCTACGGCTTCAGGGTATCTGGTTGCGTAGTCAACCAGAGTAAGAATATACCGATTCTTTCTTTCGGTAACTGGATGTATTGGTCCTACAATATCTACTGCCACTCTTTTAAACGGTGTATCTATTAATGGCATCTGTCCCAAGGGCACCCTTGTGACCCTTCCCTTACAGACGGTTTTCTGACATACGTCGCACGACCTACAGAACCGTGTGACATCGCCATTAACACCTGGCCAGTAGAATTCAGCGACTACCCTGCTAGTGGTCTTAGCCTTACCTAGGTGTCCTGCCATGCTTGACTCATGCGCCACCCTAAGTACTTGAGATCTATATCTCTGGGGTACGACCACTTGCCAATACTTCTTACCCTCCCTAGCGCTAAACTCCCTATGAATTAATCCGTTCTTGCGAACGAATCTCGAGCTACCCCCACGCTTGCAATGTTTAATCGCGCCGGACGTGATTTTCTCAACAATGGATTCATCACGTTCTTGCTCTTGTTTGAAATCATCAGGCGAAATTCCGGAGATCGATTCAGGGACTATTAATTTATGAAACGCGGTTTTCTCTCGCCGTGTTTGCGCTCGCGTTTCGACTGCCTGGGCCAAAGGTATTTTAAAATCGGCCATGGTTGGAAGACGGGAACCTTCAACATTACCGATCGTCAGATCGTATATAGGATTGTCCATACAAAGGGCATCAACAGTTCCCGTTAAGAAAGGTGTTTTTACTGTGATCCTTGCTACGGGAATGCGACCCATCGTCTGATCAAGTAACATACATGGGGATTCCCACCCGAGCATTTGGTTATCCTGCACGAGACTACGTTTGATCACTACGCCCGTACAACCAGTGTCACGCAATACCACGACTTCTCGACCGTTGACAAACCCTCTCGCGGTTGGTACACGCGCTTCAGGAAATAAACACGTGCCAAGCGAATGAATACAAGGTTCTACCTGTACGATGTTATCAGTTATACCTTTACTTTGTATAGCCACTGCTACCTTATGTATAAGTGCCTTTCTTTTAGGACAGTCTTTTTGAACATGACCCAATGCATTACACAAGAAACACCGCACACGCTGAAAAACTGGATTCCCAACTGACCTTTTTACCTCAGCTGATTTTACAGGCTCCCTAGGCATAGGTCTTACAGACTGGTTTCCAGACTTAAAATCTTTTAAAACCACGTTCTGGGTTCCCCCATGAGCTTCGGCAAATAAATCGGCTTGCTTAGCCATATCTTTTACGTTCGTGAAGACTTTCTCCTTCAGAAATTGATCTAATTCTCGCCCAACTGTATTAAATAATTGATCTCTGAGCAAGAAATCAGTCAACCCTTCAAACGTTTTCACCGCTTTGCCGCATTCAATCCACCGCTCAAAATAGTTCGCAATTCTGACGGTGAACTGACCAAAGGTTTCTCCCTTATCGGGCTTGCTATACCTGAACTTTTTACGAAAACCTTGTTCAGTGAGCTCGTACCTTTTGAGAAGTGCTTCCTTGAGGACGTCGTACTTAAACACATCGTCCCTAGGAAGTCGAGAGTATACATCCAGTGCTTTACCTTTTAATAAAGCACTCAGATGCAGCGCCCAGTCATTTTGACTCCACTTCTGGTTTTCGGCATACCGCTCAAACCGATGAAGATAACTATCTATGTTATCTTTTTCATCGTCAAAGGGAGGTAATTTGGGGCCCCTTAATTTGTTAGTGGCAGAATCGTGTTCTCTTCCAGATGTCGCTAATTCTACCTTACGCTCATGATCCCGTTGCTTTGCTTTTTCATCTAACTCTATTCGCTTTTGCTCCGCTTCCATTTCCCATCCTATCCTATCCTTTTCGGCCTGCTTCTCTAATTCTATCTTTTCCCTCTCGAATTCTATCTTTTCCCTTTGGGCCTGCTTCTCTAATTCTATCTTTTCCTTCTCAAAGGCCCATTTCCTTTCATCGGCTACCCTTTCTAATTCCTGTTTCCTTTCATCGGATTCCCTTTTTTCCTTTTCGAATTCCCTATCTAATTCCCGCTTCCTTTCATCGGATTCCCTTTCTAATTCCCTTGCCCTTGCCCTTTCTTCCTTTTCTAATTCCCTTGCCCTTGCCCTTTCTTCCCTTTCCCGGGCTTGTTCTTCTTGAATGAATTTCCTTAGACTTTCACCTTCATACCCAAATTCTTTGCCTAAGGCAACCAAGTCCTTAAGGGATGACATGACAATGACAATTGTAATATGAATATAGATATATAACCAAACCAATACTTTAAACACGTTTATACTGGACACACGGACCTAGATAAACTAAAAAAATAAACTCCAACTAGAGTATTATCTTAACAGAAGGTCACGCTCAAATATAAACATTAAACGTTTACCTTCACAAAAATGATTGACAGTTCACTTAATCCAACGATCCCACTTCTGACACCATTGTAACAGAATTGTTACCGAGAGGAGGGTGGATTAAATGAACAATACAAACACAATTTGTGAAAGAAAATATAAATTTATGTAATAAATTATAAATAAAGAAATACAGATGTATTAACACAATAACTCATGCACTCAACCCACAATTACACTCACAACCATTCACAATACGTGAACAAATTAAATAACAATACAAAAGGAATCTCAGATGTAAAAGGATCTCTTGGATTATACACAGATCCAAGAATCCTTTTCGAAAGTTAAATAAATGCAAGTATGATTTACGAAAAAAATAAACACAAACGACAAACTATCTATCGCACGATGGATTGCGATAACTAGCACGATCATATACTTGTATTCAATCAAGTTGCTAGCTTTTATTGATATCTATGTGATCACTTGAAATATTATTGCGATCTGACATAAGCATGCAAATACAACAATGTATTAAATTATATTACAATTTCAATACACCTATGTGTCTCCCCTGTATAACCGCAGGATTCAGCAACAGTTGAATCGTCTCCCAGTTTCCCCGAGAACCGAGGGTTGACCAATACTATTATCGGACGTTTCCCTACACGGATCCACCACAGTTATACGTTCAGACAGCATACAACATCTACCCGAACCAACGGTTCCTCACTCCCCTAGATGTCTACCCGGACGTTTTACAACTCTAAGACAGCTCCGACACTCGGACTTCTAGCTTTCCGGATATTTGCACGTTACACAGATGTTGACGAACAGACAGTTCGACACACAGACAGATACTTCAATTCCGTTTGCACAAATTAACGGCACAATCACATTCAGATATTTATACAGAGATGTTCCAGAACAAACAATAGATGTCCCACAACAAATCAGACGATATCAAAGACGTTTATCAAAAGATGGTATCAGATGTGTTAACAGCTACGGTATCAACGATGTTATTAGCAGCTACGGTATCAACGATGTTATTAGCAGCTACGGTATCAACGATGTTATTAGCAGCTACGGTATCAACGACGGAATCAGCTATAATAAACAAAACCAGACTAATAATAGTTGTCTCAAAAATAATCTAAGCTGTAGATTACGATATTTCATTTAAAGTCTAAAAGTGACTAGTAATTCCAAATATTCCACGTTCATTGCAATAAAGGCATCATTATACGAAATGATAATCTGAATAAAATTCACAATAAAACGAAATGTAAATTTAACACTCACCCCTTTGGCTGGAGATTTGCAAGACGAGGTTATCTATCCTTCGATTAGATAATTTGGTTCCCGTAAATAATAATGAGAAATCCTTAGCCTTATATACTCTCAATAGGTGAACATAAATCACATCGAGCTTGACGTGCACCACGTACAACGAGTATTTCGGATTTCATGTAAATTACAAATTGGCACATGCAAATCGTTACACGCCACTTAATCACCCCAGGTAATGCGTGTACGACGAAATCAAGAAAATGGTGAGTTTCGTTTGCAATTCAAGTAGAACAAAAATTAGTTCAATTTTCGCCTAATTCTGTGACATATATATATATATATATATATATATATATATATATATATATATAATGACATTTGTCAAATTCGAATACAAATAATGCAATCGACAATTCCCAAAACGTCTCTATCAGTACAGAAACACATTTGTGAGCGGCCAAATTTCTCTTCCAGAAAGCATGTGTGCTATTAACATAGCAATTCATTCCATTGAACGATGACAATAAATTTAAGACGGTGGCGTATTATTGGTTAAAGGCATATATACTATTGCATATCTGAATTGAAAAGATGACAAAGAAGAGAATCACGACAAAGTACAGATTGAAGAAAAAAAAACATCAGGGCGCCCAATGTATATTGCGGGTCTTTGAGAACCGGCTTCATACAATTTCCATTTCGGCATAGACAGCAGTCATTCCTTACTTTCAGGTGCACATTATCATCATTTCTCATTATGCAGCAGCAGTAAAAGTTGTTATCGTCATCAAATTCGCAGCAGCAGAGGCAATGGCAACAGTCACGGCAGATCATACACTCATCCCGTTTTTGTTCCTCACGGAACTGACACCAACACTCCATACATTCACAGCAACTGCAACAATACCTCTTTTCGGGGTCTTTGAGGCACGTTACCCAGCGTACTTTTTTGTTTATTATTGATATACTACTTACTCCAATTGCAATTTCGAACCCGATGGGCTTGTCCTGACATACACCTTTGTCGACTACAATGGCACAGAAAATCAATATGTAATGTGGCAAGTCTCCAAAGATAATGGATAACATCACCTCTTTCCAGCCATGAAGGATACGAAATCCATGTTTTCCTTTGGTTGCCTCAAATATTGTTTCCCCAATGGAGTTGGCGATCTGTAAGAAAGCAAAAAGAGTGGTGATAGCACTACTGATCCTAAAAATTAACTTTATGACACGCCCTCTGTTAGAGTCCAGTCCACGGGCAGGCAACTGAATGTTATAGAGGATAAGCCAGTCAATGGAGAGCTCTGCCATCGCCAGTAAAATCGACATAACCCTTTTTACGATTAATGTCTTCAAACTGACATTTTGTGGTAGTGTGTATATAAACGTCGTTCTTCTTCCCATATTCCCTCCGTCCTCCAAGGACGACACATGAACCGGTTGCACTGTAATAGTCTCTTCTCGATTCTCACGCCGTTCCTGTATCCCGTTGTTTCTTCTCGAAGTAGCAAAAATATCGAAACCATGGTCTCGATTTGGTCGTCGATAAGAACGATATGCATATTTGTTCTTATGCCGTTTCGTATCGCCTCTTTCGGTCGATATACTTTCTATAGCTGTGTCCATTCCTTGCGGTTCTGCTATTATTCCATCCAATGTGTTTGTAGGTCCCCCATCGCAATAAATAATTTTTAAGCCATTGGAATTAACTTCGGAAACCTGATTCTCTTGCTGTCCCAATGCAGCATTGTAACACATTTCTTTACACGAAGCATACTGAATCGATCTGCTCACGATTTTTCTTAGGCGTTGGATTCCTAAATAGCGTTATATGGGCCAGATCTTGACTATGATGATATATGACATTGGTTGGTATCCACGTGGTAGGTAATATGCTAACGGGAAACAAAGATAACTAGGCCTTACCTGTTCTAAATGTTATAAAATAAATTTATCTTATAATTTTTGCGTGCGTGAATACACAACATAATTGCGATTCCATCTTTCTCAGTTTTCACTGAGGTTGTTACACCTGCAATTGTATGGGTGAAAAAGATGATCATTCGAATAACGTTAATGGATTATAAAACTAGCGAACGAATGAAATAGTCTGAAACAAGTAACAATGAAATAAGATTTTACATGAAACAAAGTTTCATAGTTATATGACCAAAATAGAGAAAATCTAAAAATAATGTGATCCAGTTATAAAAAAATTCAATAAATGCATATCTCACATCAAATGAATTCTTAGCGTATTATACTCTCCCCAGTCCATGCTTCATTTTCTAAGATAGTTTCTTCATTTTTGTTTGTCGTTACTGAACCCATTTACTATCAAAACTGTCTATTACTCACAATCTCAAATTAAAATAAACTTTTGCAATTTCCTCAGCAGCACAACAATGTAAAAGTGTAGAAACCAAATTTGGCCTGTGGCATATTTTTTATAGTAATTCTTTTGACGTACCCTAGCATACGCAAAACGGTTATAATTTTTTCCTTTGGTCTTTCAGTATGCATCAGCTTTTGTAAGAGACTGTGTTTTAGAGTATTTTGTGTTTTAAAATTATTCCTATTATACTCTCGTCAGCTCATGAACACAGAATAAAGAGATAGGAAACGAAAGAGCATAGAAGATGGAAATGACCAGCAAATGATGGGAACATGTTAATTGCATGCAATAATTCGTATCATCGATACATTTGTTTGTCAGACCTTCAGATATTTTCAGATAGCGTAACGGACATGCATACCTATCACATTCATACTTCCTGAAGAAGTACTGTCAGTAAAGTATTTATAGTCGGTAACCTGTATCTACATCCAATATGTACGATAAAAATATCTGGACCTGAACTGTACGGAAACACTCCTTATAGTGAGATATATCCTGCGAATATCTCAATGTATTCAATAGTTACATTTAGATGGATTTATGCTTCAAATTTTTTTATACAATTCTTTCGTTTTACACGATTTTTGAACTCCACCTTGAATTGATATCCGAAAGAATAGGTATCTTCAGTTTGTTCTCACAGAGATTACCTTATCAGTCGGAGTTTAAATTTCAACTGATAGAGCTGGTTTTAAGTTGTTCATATATAAACATATTTATTGAACCTTGCATGGTTTACTTTTCACTTACATAAAATACATCCAAACTGCCGGGGAAAAGAAACGAACGAGGGAATAATTTGTTCAATTTAACTGCAAACAGTATTCTGATTTGAATATCTGGATGACCGTTGCTTAAGGACGCTAGGTTTGCATATGTCCTTACCGATGACATTTGCACATTAAGTATGAATCGGAAAACCATGTGCATGGAGTGCTAGGTGATAGTGTGTCTCTTGGATGCAGCTTGTTTTATCGCGTCGTTAGAATAGCTTATCTGAGGAACGTCTTATGGCACTTCTACTCTGTGGGACACGAATATCTGTATCGATCCCTTTTCTCCAGTTTAAACCCAACATACGTGATTTTACCACCTTACACAATCACTGTACTAAATGTTATGTCCATTTGCATATATTTCTTTTAACAAAACACAAGTACTGACCGCTGATAGACAAGGAGCGTTTTGTTTTTGTTTGTTTGTTTTATTATGATTTTTACGTAGCTTTAAGAATTTTTTAGTCATATCGCTACAATGTCTGCAGTGATGTAGTTTATAGTAATGTCTTTCACTGGGCCGTCATTCCGCAGACATGTAGCATGATGTTCCACCCAGTCACATTATCTTGACACTAGTCTGACCATTTCTAACACTAACCTCTTAATGCTGAGCGCCAAGCGAGGCAGCTGTTAGTACAAATTTTGTAATTATTTGGTATGACTTGGCCTCGTATCGAACCTACGACCTCCCGCTTCCACGGCGGACGGTCTGACCATATGGCCACCGGAGCAATTAGAGCGTTTTGGACCAGCCCATGGAAGACTTGTTCAAAATCAACACCTTTATGGCCTCATTATCATTTTTGCTTTCAGGCGGACCAAATATACATGGTTTACATTTGTTGCTCATCTATAGTTTGAAAATGTGTTTTTAAGACCAATTGTTGATCAAGGCAATGAAGTTGAATTCTAATTGAGACGTTTTCAATAATGTAATAGGAAGCAAATAAATATATTGATTCCGTAGGATAACATAAAATTCAACAATGTTAAACTATAAAATCAAATGTTCTAGGACTAATTCAAACTGATATTACATATATTAAACCTAATGTTCGGGATTAAAACGAACACAAACACTCATTCACAGCGATTGATGTACCACTTCAAATTATGGTAAATTCTCCCATGTTGTATAAACAAATACTAATTAATATTAAGTAGATAAACTCAGATAAATTAGAAGGAATCACACAAGAGAATAACTGCACACGTGACCTTTAGAATGTACAAATGATTTGCTTTTTAAATGCTGTCCCTGCAGTTTGAGATAAAAATGATATAAATTTTTCAAGTCAATCTAATTTACTACTTCGGTTCAAATTGTCTCCCGATTAAACTAAAACACGAATTACCCTATATACAAAAGACCAATGTGTATTTTTTTAAAAAAAATCCTCTTATCTCGAGACCTACTTATATTATCTACAATTTTCAATTGACGGCATGATATATTTCATTCATTGATCAATACATGCTTTCAAATCTGTAGTTTTCTTCGTTTACAGCTCGACATATTATAGACAGCGATAAATTCATACCGTATGTATTCTAAAATCGGTTTCAGTATGTTTGTATATTTTTCTTATTATGAATCACATAGGTTAAAACTTTTATTATTATTATAATTATTAAGTTTATTATTATCATTATTATTATTATTATTATTATTATTATTATTATTATTATTATTATTATTATTGACAGCCCCGTATATTTAAATAATGATCGAGATGAGAAATATTGACAAAAATGAATGTGGAATGTGTTAAACTCATGAATAATGCCGAGTTAAGCATGTGATATAATGGAGAGACTTAATAAAATAACCAGAGCTGACCTTGTCCGGTTCAGCGAACAACATCTTTTCGAGTTTATTTCCGACCAGACATTCACGTCAAGCAAGATATTAAACATCAGCCTAGTTGTCTTACACATCAAGTAAGCCAAGATGAATTTGACCAAACCTCTTTACGTTGTTGCGTCAGTGTTGGATTTATCAAAGTTGCTTAAGTAGTAGTTTAACTGCGTTGCGATCAACCGAGTGCGGTGATAACAGCAATATGTTGAACACGTATATGACTCTTAGCTGACGCATATTACCAGTCAAAATGTCTCTCAGGTCATGACTGATTCATCGCATTTAAAAGTGCTTGATACTTTATATAAGCGTGTACCCCATGCATCATATACTGTTTATCAACGTTAAGAAATACGTTGTGGGACAATTCATGGATAAATTCACTGGCAAGGTTATTGATGAGTACGTGGGTCTGAAAGCAAACTATTTTTCTTTGAACTATTTTTCATTAAACAAAGAAAGCAAATAGAGTTTCACAGTACGTTTTTGCACCAGATCTCATGCACATCATATATATCAAGATTAGTAGTCAACACATGCGCTCAAACGTGACAAATCTTATTCTGTCAAATAATCTTTGCATAGGTGTATATCTTTTGCAGTACGGTAAGTTTGCCCCCATTGGATACCAGGCGATGGAGGTTCCCTAATGGAATAACTACTTACACATACAGGCACTCGTATACACCAAAATAAATATTTTCGCTAGTCACGTACTTGTGGAATAACGGTTTCTATTTCCTCTAGTGCATATAGCACTAAGATGATTCGTTCCCCGTAGTGACAGGGCCTTTCTTACGGCTGTCGTCACAATCATAGCTCGTTGGTTTCCTAGGTTTGAGATTGTACATGCATTGACGGACTATACCGGATCAGTAGCACAACGTTTTATGGCTTTCTAGCTTCCTCTGTTATAAAGATACCGAATTAATTCACTTTCAAGTGGATCGTGGTGGTTGTGAAGCCACTTCATAATTGATACAACATTTGTTTCATGTGGCTACGAAATCTTCTGCTGAATCACATTATCTAGTTTTTACATAATCAGACTTAGAGTCGCATTATTCATTTTTTGAGGCTGCTCTGCCACCCTGAAGCAGGTTTTACTATTCAATATTGATTTATATAAGTGATTTTTCCTAATTAATTAGGTATACGGTTACATCTTTGTCGAAAAGTTTGTTTTGAATTATGTCGTGTCTACGTAGCACCCGCTCGTGACGTTTCTTTAGCAATGCAACAAAGATTGCAAGAAATTATTTGCCTTGATGACGTACAGAGTACGCGACCACATTAGCGGTCTACATACTTAGATCCGCATTTGAACGTCAACAGTTCGACATCTTGTTTCTGTTGGCAACAACTATGGATGCCTACCCGATCATGTGGGAGAACGACACGACCACTGGACAAATTCGTTGGGGTCCTCACATCAAAACTGTTAAATGGGGAAATATTCTTGAAGTGGGTAGGTAAATCTGCCAATTCTTGTTGGGCCATTCACGCTTTGATAACATATGGGGTAACCTCGGTATCGATATCAAACCTTTTCTTAATCTTGCTGAGTCACCCTTCTAATAATGTTTGGACCTGTATTACCTGGTAAATAATTTGTTGTCCATATTTGTTACATCGAGGAATCGCCTCCAGTTACTGACTAACACATTCAATCTTGTTCTTTATACATGCTTTAACAATGAATATGGCGACTCTTTCTGTGACTGCTAGTCCCTCAGTCAGGTTCAAGTCGTGGTTGACACACTGTGATAACGTTTCATGTTTAACAAGCGAGATAATATCGGGTATATACAGCATAGAAACATTGTAAAGGTTAGTTTCCAGGCTACGGTTGTGTATTAATAGCAAATCACACAGCAATTCGTGTTCCAGTCCAGCCAAATTTTGTTTTGAACCTGGAACATTCAGATGACCTCTCGTCGCGGAGCGTTTCACGAAGACAAATTTCTTTTGATCCAATTTGAGAACTGTTTGTCATTGATTGTGGACCTATTATTGCGCGTCGCAAAATGAGCTGGGTTTGCAGTGTGGGTGTTTGGAATAACAATTGCCATTCAACATGGTGTCACGAGAGACTAAAGATGTAAACATCTGCTTTCACTGTCATCGTTTGCACTACTTTGGTGAACCGTCAACTCGTGCAGCACAATATACCATGCATTGTGCTATTAGAGTAACGTAATATGTATAACGTTTTGCTGGACATTATGTGTGCTGAATAAATTAAGCTAGGTGTCTATTCGAATGTGCAGTCATATTTTATTCTGACATCCATTTCGTTCTTAGCAATCGTTGAAACATTACACTGACTAATGATAATATATGCGACGCAAACACAAAAGTTAGACTTAATCAACAAAAAACATCATAACTTTCTTAAACAGCGCACCTTATTTTATTGACGTGAAGAAAATCGAATCTTGTTGAGACCATGATATTATCGGACTCGCCAGAGCTTGTTATGAAAAGCAGCCGCTCAGTGATGGATTATTGTAGCTATGTGGACCTTTGCAATGATCTCTAATGTTTCGTTTTCGAAGCGAAACAATCAGAATTGCTAAAGCGAAAAATAAAAACGACGATACCAGTACGATTTGATGGTACTGATAATGGTAACGTCGAGTGGTTGAACATATATATATATATATATATATATATATATATATATATATATATATATATATAATACTGTCAAGCCAAGTAATATAATTTTCATAATTGGATAAACAAAAACATCTACTTGGCTGGAAGTGCACATGTGTATTGCACCCGATCAGGTAAAACAATCAAGTAATTATACACCCACCGTGGCGAGAAAATTAATAGAAGACCATTAAGGGACACTAAAACCTATCTTCTGAAAATACTAATAATCGAATAGAAACAACAGTTATGACATAATCACCAAAGACTCGCAAAATATAAACGCGCGAATGCTCTCGTAGATTCCGTTTGAGGATTCGCAGCAGCAATAACTTTGGTATGGCATTTGTAATTTTTACATCACACAGACTGGAGTCCCCTCCCAAGGATGTCTGTCTTATTAGCAAGAATGAGGTCGCTGTGTGTCTGGGTCTGTACGGCAGGGTTGAAATCCTGTCATTGAAATCGATAGATGACGTAAAACGCGTCAAAACTTTAGAGACATATCTATAAACGAACTTACTCTAGAGTTATATCTACATGAATACATGCTACAACAAGCGGATAAATAAGAAGAAATAATAATCATGGTAGTAGTACAAAAAATATAAGTAGTCGTGTTTGTATTTGTAAATAGTTTTTTATTCTTCTGAGCTATATACAAAGTCGATTTTATAACTTAATCAACATGAATAAATTTCACTTTTTATTAACACATCAATGCTTGAATTATTTTAAATACACTTTCAAACAAAAACTAAAGTCGAAAACACAGATAAAACTAATAAACTATGGGCATCAGATGAAACGATCGCAAACCTTATCTAGACAAACAGAAATGTCCCAAAATTGCCCGTTTCCACGATACCAGTTTCTTTTAGAACTTCCAATATTTTTTATTTTGTATTAAGAAGGTAAATGAATGTCAATCATTAACAAATATTTCCTGAAATGTACGTTCACATTTGGATGTGTTTGTTGTCTCGTTAATGGAATGAACTTTGTTAGCGTCTTGGAACCGACAATAAAGTAGTTATATTAATTCAAATATTTAGAGTAAGTTCGTTGCATTTTATATAAGAAGGATAGCAGAACATCTAGATTATTTTCTACGTTAAGGTTAGAACAAACACTTTCAACTAAACCTTGACAAACTAACGTTAACAAATCATATTGGTGGAAATAGTGCTTGTCGTGTTTTTGTTAATTAGTTAATCCAGCTAATTATTTCAGCTAATTATTCCAGCTAATTATTTCAGTTTCAGTTTCATACGCATTGTTCCTACTTTTCAGGCTATTGCCGTCTCAGTTAAAATTATATGTGAATGTATCTAAGTACGAACCTATCAAGTGAGCCCCGACTTAAGCTTTGTTCTAAATGTATATGATGGTCAAGTTTATATCTTTAGAAGTAAGTTTGTTCTATCAAAGCATAACATATAGTTCCTTGATTTTTCTATCATGATTTGCACGATCATATATATATAGTAAAGTATCATTTGAATGATATGTGATATAGATGTATAGATATGGGAACAATTAGGGCATACTTTCAGTGATAAGTGTTATTGAGAATTGGTTTGTAGAGGTTTATAGTCATAAACCACTAAACAACATTTCATATCTTAACAGTGTCACAATTAGTGGTTGGTTTGCGCTGTTTTCCTCCTGGATTCAAGTTCAGACAAGTGTAGCAAAACCATCATCTTCACGTATATGTGTTACTTATTTACTTATCACATTGATATTGTTCTTTGTTTTGGGAATCATATAATATATAATCAAATTTTTTCTTAAACAGTTTTCACACAATTGTTGAATCAAACGTTTTGATTCTCTTCATTATCAAGCACATATATCATGAAAAGAAAGAAAATATACATTTGCACTATTGTAATAGCCTGAAAAAGGCTGATCAACGCCTTAGAACAGTGCATATCAGCAATGAGGTAAGCTGCACCTAAACTGAATCATCTCAAAGTCATTGCCTTTGAGTACATTTTAAATTCACTATACACCATAACGCAGAGCAATTGAGAGTCAAATGCTTCGTTACACGTCTGTTTAATTTTCTTTTATGATTTAACGCCATTTTAAAGCATAATGTAGTCTATACATGGAGGCAGTATTAATGCTGGAGGAAGACTCTTAGACTCGAACCCACGCAGACAGAGGTGAGATAGCAGTGAACCGTAACGAACAGAGCTTTAGACCACTCGGCCACTCGGGGCCCCGTTTGTTCAAGTCTCAGGATGATGAAATATATAAGAATTAAAACATTGAGAGGAGGTGTGAAAAGCTTGCAGAAAATTTACTTGATGAATGACAATGCTCAAAGGCATGCGCGAGACTTGTGTGTGAATTAACTACATATGATTTGAATTAGTGTCAACAACAGTGCGAGGACATATTATAGCCAAAAGATTTAGCTAACATGTATTTAGATATGTACTTAGTAAAGACATGTGGAAATATGTAAAATAAAAAAATATGAATCCTGACTATTTATTGTATTGTTTATTTTTTATAGTTAACCGTTGTATGAATAATTCATATAATAGTGTGTTGTAACATATAATTCAACATTGTAGTTGTATATATACGAACTTTTACAATCATGAACGATCAGTTTAGATGTTAACATTTTTATCTGACATTTTGTGGATCTTTGAATGTTGATACCACTGATTGTTTCAACGTAAGAACCAAAACATTGTCATTCTTTGTTTTCATATAACTTGAAAATATGTAACTAAAATGTTAAAAAACAGTAGCAATTTTGAACATCTATTTAAAGACTAAATGTCAAAATGAATTTTAAAACAATTCGATAGATTACAATGCTGTGTCAGCTGATAATTATAGCTTTTATCTGAGAGAATAATATGCCTGGTACGGACATTACATAAACTAATTTGCGGGGCTTTTCTATCTTCAGTGCATAGTAAATTGCATCTCAAGATCCGTAAATCTGCCAGTTTGTCATCAATTGGAAACATATCGATCCGTACCGTATCTACAATAAGGAAAGCAAGGTCTAAAAACATGAACTTATTACTTTAAAATCATTCTCCTTTCATTTAAACATTTTTAATATCATGTATGATTCTATGCAATAATTCCACTGAATTCGGTGGTGTCGTTTACCGATAATATCGACATGAAATAAACACCCAATGCATACAGTAAATACGATAATATCGACATGAAATAAACACCAAATGCATACAGTAAATACGATAATATCGACATGAAATAAACACCAAATGCATACAGTAAATATGATCACTCGCAACGAACTTACGCTAATGAAACTTTGCATGCCCAACGTTTACTACACTCTTGCTAATGTAATCATTGTTTAGATTCTCATATAGCATTTATGTAATTGTACATTTTATCAAGCTAACGTTATTTGAAGTATAATTAATTCCTCACATGGAACATTAAGAATGAAACATGTATGAAAATACCTTTCTGAACAGGTATGCAACCAACTTGAATTGTGTTTTTTGTTTTGTTTTTTATGGTTTGACGCCATTTTTCATCACAATATAGTCTATACATGGCGGCCAGTATTAATAGTGGAGGAAGAACCCGGACAACCCCCGGAAAGAACCACCGACCCACGAGAAGCTACTTGCAAGCTTTCTCACATAACTATATTAGCCGAAATTTTAGACTCGAACACATTTAGACAGAGGTGAGATGGCAGTGGTCCGTAACGGACAGCGCTCTAGACCACTCGGCCACTCGGGGCCCCATAAGATTTGTGTTCTACAACATCAATCCGTCTATTTTGCTTTCATTCTATCTGCATATATCTCTAGATTTATTTATGTCTGACAATATGGACCTTAACGTTACTAACAGTATATATCTAGGGTATGAAAGACTGGTTCGCTTATATACAACCTACGAGATCGTTGGCTAGTATAGTGACGTTTAAATAATTCACTATAACACGTTACATTTTTTCTGTATCACAGAAAAGAAAATTAACTCAATACTTGGTCATTAAAAAGGTGTACATATTATTTTCTCAAGAAAGGCTCGTATACATGACGTGTAAATAGTCAAAATATGGGCTTAGCGTGAACGTTAGAGATCCGGGAATATCACCATGCAGACGAGATACCTGCGTAAATAAACATTAAATTCGCTTGGAGTTCATTAATCTGCGACATAGTTACTATAATGAAATAATAGTCTTTAATTAACATAAAACTTCTTTTCGTTTTACTTAATTAAAGTGCCTACTCATTTAATATCATGTTGGCAGGAAGAGTTATTATACTATTCAAATGTAGATAGCTGTTGCATATGGCTGATTTTATCTAGATCATATGAACATGCCCACAAAAGATCGTTTTTTCAAGGTCCGTGGTTAGTATTCCGATCCATGACTGAAAGAATGCGGGTAGGATTCCTACCATTGTATCAACTTTCGGTCAGAAAATGTGGTGTATCCTTGTATACAGCATTTTACTCAGCTTATCTTATCCACTAAATAGCCTAACCAAATCAAGACGGTTTGTTTCATTATAAGTGTTTCATTAACCCATTATTCAATATAGCACACACTGGATAATAGCTCCAAGGCAAGGCTCACTAGAAATATTACTTTCAAACATGGCAAGGAGGGGCCCCGAGTGGCCGAGTGGTCTAAAGCGCTGTCCGTTACGGACCACTGCCATCTCAGCTCTGTCTGCGTAGGTTCGAGTCTAAGATTCTGCTAATGTAGTTATGTGAGAAAACTTGCCAGTAGCTTCTCGTGGGTCGGTGGTTCTTTCCGGGGGTTTCCCTGTTTCTTCCTTAAACCAATAATACTGGCCGCCATGTATAACCTATATTGTGCTGATAAATGGCGTTTCAGTCTACAAGAACTTATTCTTCATAATACAGTTACGTTTTACACCATACCAAAGTTTTTTTATGACCACAAACAACATTATTGCTACGTTCAGTCATCCGCATAAGTGAAAAATATTCTCGAAATACAGCCGTTATTCAATGTCATGTACATTTGTTTGAGACAACCCTTTGCTTGGACTTAATTCGTGAGTCGAAAATTGGTTCATGCGAAAATAGAAATACAAGCACAATATATCTTCAGTTTTCGTTCCCCTTTTCATGTAAATGAATTTTTTTTAGCACCACACACTACAGGAATAACTCGTCGTTTTAGATATATAATTGATATTCAAAAGAAAACCAGGATCTCATTAGCCTTTCCTAAATATATTGATCTTATTTTAGGCGCGAGAGACTCTACAATTTGGACGAGTTGCATCGGGGAAGATTAGTAACTCTGGAATGAGTTAGCACTGAGTGCTTTATCTTACGAGTCAACCGTAATTTGTAATTAGACATATATGAGAATAAGACTAAATTAGAAAGTAAAATTATCACACATTTCATAAGAGGAAGCAGCAAATATCAGCCCTAAAATAACTTTGGAAACTGCTAATGTATTTAACTACAGTAAAGCATATACGTGCGTGTTGCGCAGTACGATTGATTTTACTGTTTATTCACATGTTTATGATCCTGTCTTTATGTAAACAGGAGTATTACAGAATAGATGATAGAGGATACTAAATGCATACAGCTCATAACTTCCGTTGCAGAAACCATTTATATCTCTGTCACCTTTACTATCCAGCCAGCATAGAAGAAAATAAACAATAAATTAAAAATTATTTGATATTGTGGACGAACACCGATTTTAACAAACCCATTGTATAACCGGCCTATAATCATTTAACTATTGTTTTCATGGACACATCTGAACATATAACTCAGAAATGCCATTATCAGTGCTTTGGTAAATTCAAATTAGATTCAGAGATTTTAATATGTCCAAATGTATGTGTATGAAACTGTAGCACATTTAATATATGCTCGAATGTGTTTTCGACATTGTTGAGTATTTAATATTTACACATATGAATGTTTATTAATATATGTTTGTCTTCATTTTGGTGAGATGTAATGGATATATTTCACATTTTGTATAGCGCAATTAATTAGTTACAAAACAGGTAATATGAACATACTTGAACACGAGAGCAATATAACCTTCAAACTATAACCAGCATAACAAGGCCATATAAATAGGAACATACATGAATTATATGAAATTGAAGTTTCCTCCTGACCAAACTATGTTACATACATAAGTCAAAACTATGTTACATACATAAGTCAAAACTATGTTACATACATAAGTCAAAACTATGTTACATACAAAAGTCAAAACTATGTTACATACGTAAGTCAAAACTATGTTACATACGTAAGTCCGAACGATGTTGCATACATAAGTCTATCCTTTCATTTATTAATGAGTAATTAATACAGAGACAAACACCTTTATAAAATCACAACCACGATAATGAAAAGCCAATAACACTCTAGATACTAAAGTGTGCATAGTTGATTCTAAACATCAAAGCTTATATGATCCATGGCCTCTTTTTGCGATTGTTTTCATCTGAAGAAATAATTCTACTTTTCTTCAGAATGTGTGCTTATTTAATTCCCGGTGTTGTTTCCCATGAGGCAGTGAGAGATCCTTGGTCACACTGATACAATAAAACGAACGACAGCATATATACTAAAACCCAAGAAAGATGTAACGTAGTCGTGAATGTAGGCACTCGCGAGTATCTATCACACTTTCTTACGCTATCAAGTAATACATCTCTTTTCGAATCACTCACTCAGGATTGTAATGGGGTGGGGGTGGGGTTAAGTTTATTGACACTGACATTGATATGCTTCCTAATAGTAATTCAATTCATATACGTGCATGGTAGATCTACGGATAAATTTGTAGTTATAACCCAAGGCCAGTATAAGGAGTATTATATACTTAGTGGTCAAAAGAGTGTAGATCTTACTTGCCATAAAGTTATGACTTTGTGTCAATTTCGACTTAAAAGTAATCTTAACAGTCTGATTATACAATATTCCAAAATAAGAATCCGAAGTAAACCGTAGTGGTAGTAAACGTGTATTGAAGTTTGCGAAAAGATGTAGATAATCGGTGAAGATACAAAATGATCTAAAGCTTCCCGAATGTTGCGAAGTTCTTCTTTGCATGACAAGAACAAACCTTGCTCTTCAAACATTATGTGCTGCAAATTTTATGAAGTTCTTACTTGTAATGACATAATTATGGGATTGCGCAAAAGTTATATCCTTGAGTATATGCTGCTGTCGACAACTAGGAATGACTTCATGATTGCCTTGTCAGAGAAAGGCGAGATATTGAGAAATTGTTTCCTTGCTATATCACACGAGTTCACATTGATTATGTTTAATTGGCATAAACAATATATAAATTGTCTCGCTTCTCTCTATATTGACATAATCGGATGATTTATCATATCGTGATGGCTATCCTCATGCCATAAACGATCGATTTTTAACTCATTATCAGCACAAAACATTTAAAGTTAACATTTCGTAACGAACGCTATTCAGAAAGATATCAAAATAAATTTTATTAGCATCATGTTAGATACTGAATGTATTATTTTCAAATTTATACTGTTTATATAAACTTTAGTATAAATAACACTTGTGTTTCGTTCAAGACTCAGCATTACTTGAAAATAAATTTTTTACATTAGTTAGTATATTAGGAGTTTTAATTCGAAATGGATATAAACAGAGCCGCTTACATAATATGGTATTCTGAAGAAAAATATGCTATTATAAATAATATCGAGCATGCCTGTCCGTAAAAATACTATCAATTTATCAATATATATCATGCTTACACTAATAAGCGAAAGGCAGGTGCGCACGTAGCACTACAATTATATGTTTATAATTCTAAGAAGTATTCAGTATATACCATGATTTAGGCTAAAGAACATATTTTATCATTGCAGAAGCAGGCTGAATGAATATATATATATATATATATATATATATATATATATATATATATATATATATATATATATATATATATATATATAAACAGAGCCGCTTGTCACATCAGAATACAAATAGTGCAATCGACTATTCCCAACACGTCTCTATCAGTACAGTAACACATTTGTGAGCGGCCAAATTTCTCTTCCAGAAAGCATGTGTGCTATTAACACAGCAATTCATTCCATTGAACGATGGCAATAAATTTAAGACGTTAGCGTATTATTGATTAAAGGTATATACACATTAGTGCACATCTGAATTGAATAGATAACAAAGAACAGAATCACGCCAAAGTACAGATTGAAAAACAATTATAGGGGGCCCAATGTATATTGCGGGTCTTTGAGAACCGGCTTCATACAATTTCCATTTCGGCATAGACAGCAGTCGTTCCTTACTTTCAGGTGCAAATTTTCATCATTTCTCATTATGCAGCAGCAGTGAAAGTTGTTGTCGTCATCAAATTCGCAGCAGCAGAGGCAATGGCAACAGTCACGGCAGATATTACTCTCATCCCGTGATTGTTCCTCATAGAGCTGAAACCAACACTCCAAACATTCAAAGCAACTGCAACAATACGTATTTTCGGGGTCTTGGAGGCACGTTACCCAGCGTACTATTTTGTTTATTATTGATATACTACTTACTCCAATTGCAATTTCGAACCCGATGGGCTTGTCCTGACATACACCTTTGTCGACTACAATGGCACAGAACATCAATATGTAATGTGGGAAGTCTCCAAATATAATGGATAAAACCACCTCTTTCCAGCCATGAAGGATACGAAATCCATGCTTTCCTTTGGTTGCTTCAAATCTTGTTTCCCCAATGGAGTTGGCGATCTGCAAGAAAGCGAAAAGAGTGGTGATAGCATTAATGATCCAATAAAGTAACTTTATGATATGCACTCTGTCAGAGTCCAGTCCACGGGCAGGCAACTGAATGTTATAGAGGATAAGCCAGTCGATAGAGAGCTCTGTCATCGCCAGTAAAATTGACATAACCCTTTTAACAGTTTAAAGTCTTCAAACTGACATGTTGTGGTAGTGTGTATATAAACGTCGTTCTTGTCCCCATATTCCCTCCGTCCTCCAAGGACGAAACATGTATCGGTTGCACTGTAATAGGCTCTTCTCGATTCTCACGCCGTTCCTGTATCCCGTTGTTTCTTTCTGTCGATATACTTTCTATATCTGTGTCCATTCCCTTCTGTTCTGCTATTATTCCATTCAATGTGTGTGTAGGTCCCCCTTCGCTATAAATAATTTTTAAGCCATTGGAATTAACGTCGGAAACCTGATTCTCTTGCTGTCCCAATTCAACATTGTAACACATTTCTTTACACGAAGCCATACTGAATCGATCTGCTCACGATTTGTCTTAGGCGTTGGATTCCTAAATAGCGTTATATGGGCTTGATCTTAATTATGATGATATATGACATTGGTTGGTATCCACGTGGTAGGTAATATGCTAACGGGAAACAAAGATAACTAGGCCTTACCTGTTCCAAATGTAATAAATAAATTTATCTTAAAATGTTTGTGTGTGTGAATACACAACATAATTGCGATTCCATCTGGCTCAGTTTTCACTGAGGTTGTTACACCTGCAATTGTATGGGTGAAAAAGATGATTATTCGAATAACGTGTAATGGATTAGAAAACTAGCGAATGAATGAAATAGTCTGAAACAAGTAACAATGAAATAAGATTTTACCTCAAATAAAGTTTGATAGTTATATGACCAAATAAGAGAAAATCTAAAAATAACGTGATCCGGTTATAAAACATATTTATTGAACCTTGCATGGTTTACTTTATCAAGCCTAGTAAGGGGGGCCCCGAGTGGCCGAGTGGTCTAAACCGCTGTCCGTTACATCCATCTCTAAGATTCGGCTAATATAGTTATGTGAGAAATCTTGCCAGTAGCTTCTCGTGGGTCGTTGGTTCTTTCTGGGGTCTATCCTCCACCATTATATATTTCATATCTTATCTTATATATTCTTATAACCTTCTCTCAATCTTTTCATTCTTATATATTTCATCATCCTGAGACTTAAAAAAACGGGGCCCAAGTGGCCGAGTGGTCTAAAGCGCTGTCTGTTACTGCCATCTCACCTCTGTCCGCGTGGGTTTGAGGCTAAGAGTCTTCCTCCACCATTAATACTGGCCGCCATGTATAGCCTATATTGTGCTTAAAAATGGCGTTAAACCAAAAAAAACAAAACAAACAAAAACAAGCCTAGTAATACAGTTTTCATAATTGCATATGCAAAAACAACTACTTGGCTGGAAGTGCATATGCGTATTGCACCTGTTCAGGTAAGACAATCAAGTAATTATACACCGTGGCGAGAAAATTAACAGGGACACTAAAGCCTATCTTCTGAAAAGACTGCTAATCGAATAGAAACAACAGTTATGATATAATCACCAAAGACTCGCAAAATATAAACGCGCGAATGCTTTCGTAGATTCCGTTGGAGGATACGCAGTGGTAATAACTTTGGTATGGCATATCTATAAACGAACTTACTCTACAGTTATATTTACATTGACAGATGCTACAACAATATATATATATATATATATATATATATATATATATATATATATATATATATATATATATATATATATATATATATATATATATATATATATAGAGAGAGAGAGAGAGAGAGAGAGAGAGAGAGAGAAAGGTATTATTTGAACGATATGTAATATTGATGTATAGCACAATATGGGAACAATTAGGGCATACTTTCAGTGATAAGTGTTATTGAGAACTGGTTTGTAGAGTTTTATAATCATAAACCACTAAACAACATTTCATATCTTAACAGTGTCAAAATTTGTGGTTGGTTCGCGCTCTTTTTCTGCTGGATTCAAGTTCATACAAGTGTAGCAAAACCATCATCTTCACGTATATGTGTTACTTATTTACTTATCACATTGATATTGTTCTTTGTTTTGGGAATCATATATATAAATTCAAATTTTTTCTTAAACAGTTTTCACACAAGTGTTGAACCAAACGTTTTATTCTCTTCATTGCCAAGAACATATATCATGAAAAGTAAGAAAATATAAATTTGCGCTATTGTAATAGCCTGAAAAAGGCTGATCAACGGCTTTGAACGGTGCATATCAGCAATGAGGTAAGCTGATCAACGCCTTAGAACAGTGCATATCAGTAATGAGGTAAGCTGCAGCTAAACTGAATCATCTCAAAGTCATTACCTTTGAGTGCATTTTAAATTCACTATACACCATAACGCAGAGCAATTGAGTCAAATGCTTCGTTACACGTCTGTTTAAGTTTTTTTTTAATGATATAACGCCTTTTTTAAGCACAATATAGTCTATACATGGCGGACAGTATTAATGGTGGAGGAAGACTCTTAGACTCGAATCCACGCAGAGGTGAGATGGCAGTAACGGACAGCGCTTTAGACCACTCGGCCACTCGGGGCCTCGTTTGTTTAAGTCTCAGGATGATGAAATATATAAGGATGAAAACATTGAGAGGAGGTGTGAAAAGCATACAGAAAATTTACTTGATGAATGACTTGTGTGTGAATTAACTACATATGCGTGAATTAGTGTCCATAATAGTGCGAAGACATATTATAGCCAAAAGATTTAGCTAACATGTATTTAGATATGTACTTAGTAATTACAGGGATGTGTGGTGAAATATGTAAAATAAAAAAGTCTAGTAGCTATTGTCAATTACAATACACATATTAGTCATTTAATTCAGTACTAAATTTAATTCAGATTTATTTTAATTTCAATTAAATTTAATCTGTCTCTTAGTATGACATGAACAACCAAGAATCCTGATTATTTAACCGTATTGTTTATTTTTTAAAGTTTACCTTTGTATGAATAATTCATAAAGTAGTATGTTGTATTATAATTCAACACTGTAGTTGTATATACACGCAATTTTACAATCATGAACGGTCAGTTTAGATGTTAACATTTTTATCTGACATTTTGTGGATCTTTGAATGTTGATACCACTGATTGTTTCAACGTAAGAACCAAAACATTCTCGATCATTGATTTTCATATAACTTGAAAATATGTAACTAAAATGTTAAAAAACAGTAGCAATTTTGAACTTCTATATTTAAAAACTAAATGTCCAAACGAATTTTAAAACAATTCGATAGATTACAATTCTGTGTCAGCTGACAATTTTAGCTTTTATCTGCGAGAATAATATGCCTGGTACGGACATTACATAAACTAATTTTCGGGGCTTTTCGATCTACAGTGCATCACAAATTGCATCTCAAGATTCGTAAATCTGCCAGTTTGTCATCAATTGGAAACATATCGATCCGTACCGTATCTATGCTAATGAAAGCAAGGTCTAATAACATGAACTTATTACTTTAAAATCATTCTCCTTTCACTTAAACATTTTTCATAGCATGTATGATGCTATGCAATGAGAATTGTTTAAAGCGAACGAGAATGATTTTAAAGTAATAAGTTTTCATAGCATGTATGAACCGTTCCGGTGGCCTAATGGTTAGAGCGTCCGTCGCGGAAGCGGGAGGTCGTGGGTTCGATCCCCGACCGAGTCATATCAAAGACGTACAAAAATGGTACTAACAGCTGCCTCGCTTGGCGCTCAGCATTAAGAGGTTAGTGTTAGAACTGGTCGGCCTGGTTTCAGGTTAATGCAACTGGGTGGGACATCACGCTTCATATCTGAGGCATGATTCCCCAGTGCTAGACACCACTATACACAGTCTAACTGCAGATCTCGTAGCGATATGACTGAAAAATTGTTAAAAGCTAAATAAAACAATAATCTAGCAAATAACTAACACTTTATTAATGTATGTATGTCATATATACCAACTAAAAAACGTTGTTAAAACTCTACTCTTGTTTCTTTCTGCTTCCTTTTTTAAAATTATTTTTATTTATCTCATGCTCATTTTATTAGCCAGCACTGCCAATAGAAGGATGCAACAAACATGTTAATCTCCTATGTCATATATTTTGCGGTTTTTGTCTTTCCGTAAGTACTCTACAAATAGTACAGATCATGAATTCGGTGGTGTCGTTTACCGATAATATCGACATGAAATAAACATCAAATGCATCATACAGTAAATATGATGACTCGTAATGAACTTACGCTAATGAAACTTTGCATGCCCAACGTTTATTGCACTATTGCTAATGTAATCATTGGTTTAGATTCTCATATAGCATTGATGTAATTGTACATTTTCTCAAGCAAACCTTATTTGAAGTATAATTAATTCCTCACATGGAACATTAAGAATGAAACATGTATGAAAATAAATTTCTGAACAGGTATGCAACCAATTAGAATTGTGTTTTTTGTTTTGTTTTTTATGGTTTAACGCCATTTTTCATCACAATATAGTCTATACATGGCGGCCAGTATTAATGGTGGAGGAAGAACCCGGACAACCCCGGAAAGAACCACCGACCCACGAGAAACTACTGGCAAGCTTTCTCACATAACTACATTAGCCGAAATCTTAGACTCGAACACACGCAGACAGAGGTGAGATGGCAGTGGTCCGTAACGGACAGCGCTCTAGACCATTCGGCCACTCGGGGCCCCTTAAGATTTGTGTCTTACAACATCAATCAGTCTTTTTTTGCTTTCATTCTATCTGCATATATCTCTAGATTTATTTATGTCTGACAATATGGACCTTAGCGTTACTAACAGTATATCTAGGGTATGAAAGACTGGTTTGCTTATATACAACCTACGAGATCGTTGGCTAGTATAGTGACGTTTAAATAATTCACTATAACACGTTACATTTTTCTGTATCACAGAAAAGAAAATTAACTCAATACGTGGTCATTAAAAAGGTGTACATATTATTTTCTCAAGAAAGGCTCGTATACATGAAGTGTAAATAGTCAAAATATGGGCTTAGTGTGAACATTAGAGATCCGGGAATATGACCATGCAGACGAGATACCTGCGTAAATATTTAAATTCGCTTGGAGTTCATTAATCTGCGACATAGTTACTATAATGAAATAACAGTCTTTAATTAAAATAAAACTTCTTTTCGTTTTACTTAATTAAAGTGCCTACTCATTTAATATCATGTTGGCAGGAAGAGTTATTATACTATTAAAATGTAGATTGCTGTTGCATATGGCTGATTTTATCTAGCCCATATGAACATGTCCACAAATGATCTTTTCAAGGTCAGTGGTTAGTGTTCCGATCCATGACTGAAAGAATGCGGGTAGGATTCCTACCATTGTATCAGCTTTCGGTCAGAAAATGTGGTGTATCCTTGTATACAGCATTTTACTTATCCACTAAATAGCCTAACCAAATCAAAACGGTCTGTTTCATTATAAGTGTTTCATTAACTCATGATGAAAAATAAAGTAGTAACGACTGTCTTATTCTTCAATATAGCACACACTGGATAATAGCTCCAAGGCAAGGATCACTAGAAATATTACTTTCAAACATGGCAAGGAGGGGCCCCGAGTGGCCGAGTGGTCTAAAGCTCTTTCTGTTAGGGATCACTGCCATCTCACCTCTGTCTAAGATTCTGCTAATGTAGTTATGTGAGAAAGCTTGCCAGTAGCTTCTCGTGGGTCGGTGGTTCTTTTATGGTGGTTTCCCTAGTTCTTCCTTCACCAATGATACTGGCCGCCATGTATAGCCTATATTGTGCTGATAAATGGCTTTACAGTCTACAAGAACTTATTCTTCATAATACAGTTACGTTTTACACCATACCAAAGTTTTTTTATGGCCACAACAACATTATTGCTACATTCAGTCATCCGCATAAATGAAAACTATTCTCGAAATAGAGCTGTAATTCAATGTCATGTACGTTTGTTTGAGACAACCCTTTGTTTGGACTCAATTCGTGAGTCGAGAAACGGTTCATGCGAAAATAGGAATACAAGCACAATATATCTTCAGTTTTCGTTCCCCTTTTCATGTAAATAAGTTTTTTTATAGCACAAAACGCAACATGAATAACTCGTCGTTTTAGATATGTATTTGATATTCAAAAGAAAACCATGATCCCATTAGCTTTATCTAAATATTTTCACCATATTTTAGGCGCGAGAGACTCTACAATTTGGATAAGTTGCATCGGGGAAAATTAGTAACTCTGGAATGAGTTAGCACTGAGTGCTTTATCTTATGAGTCAACCGTAATTTGTTATAAAACATATAGAAGAATAAGACTAAAAAAGAAAGTAAAATTATCACACATTTCATAAAATGAAGCAGCAAATATCAGCCCTAAAATAACTTTGGAAATTGCTGATGTATTTAACTACAGTAAAGCATATACGTGCGTGTTGCGCAGTACGATTGATTTTACTGTTTATTCACATGTTTATGATCCTGTCTTTATGTAAACAGGAGTATTACAGAATAGATGATACAGGATACTAAATGCATACAGCTCATAACTTCCGTTGCAGAAACCATTGATATCTCTGTCACCTTTACTATTCAGTCAGCATAGAAGAAAATAAACAATAAATTAAAGCATAGTTGATTTTGTAGACGAACACCGATTATAACAAACCTATTGTACAACCGGTCTATAATCATTTAACTATTGTTTTCATGGACTAATCTGAACATATAACTCAGAAATGCCATTATCAGTGCTTTGGTAAATTCAAATTAGAGTCAGAGATTTTAATATCTCCAAATGTATGTGTATGAATCTGTAGCACATTTAATACATGCTCGAATGTGTTTTCGACATTGTTGAGTATTTAATATTTACATATATGAATGTTTATTAATTATGTTTGTCTTCATTTTGGTGAGATGTAATGGATATATTTCACATTTTGTATAGCACAATTAATTAGTTACAAAACAGGTAATATGAACATACTTGAACACGAGAGCAATATAACTTTCAAACTATAACCAGCTTAACACGGCCATATAAATAGGAACATACATGAATTATATGGAATTGAAGTTTCCTACTGTCCAAACTATGTTACATACATTAGTCAAAACTATGTTACATACATAAATCAAAACTATGTAACATACACAAGTCAAAACTATGTTACATACATAAGTGAAGACTGTACCAGACATAAGTCAAAACTATGTTACATACATAAGTCAAAACTATGTTAAATACATAAGTCTATCCTTTCATTTATTAATGAGTAAATAAAACAGAAACAAACACTTTTAGTGTGAAATTAAAATCAAAACGACGACAGGGAGAACCCAATAACACTCTAGATTTTAAAGTGTACGTAATTGATTCTAAAAAATCAAAGCTCATACGATCCATGGCCTCTTTTTACGATTGTTTTCATCTGAAGAAATATTTCTACTTTTCATCAGAATGTGTGCTTATTTAATTCCCGGTGTTGTTTCCCAGTAGGCAGTGGTCATTCTGATACCATAAAACGGACGACAGCATATATACTAAAACCCAAGAAAGATGTAACTAAGTCGTAAATGTAGGCATTCGCGAGTATCGATCACACTTTCTTACGCTATCAAGTAATACATCTCTTTTCGAATCACTCACTCAGGATTGTACTGGGGTGGGGGTGGGGTGAAGTTTATTGATACTGACGGGAATATGCTTCATAATAGTTATTAAATTGATATACGTGTATGGTAGATCTACGGATAAATTTGTAGTTATAACCCAAGATATAATAATCATAATTAGATTTCGGCTAAAACGAGCTGTAAGTCACATTGATTATGTTTAATTGGCATAAACAATATATAAATTGTCTCGCTTCTCTCTATATTGACATAATCGGATGATTTATCATATCGTGATGGCTATCCTCATGCCATAAACGATCGATTTTAACTCATTATCAGCACAAAACATTTAAAGTTAACATTTCGTAACGAACTCTATTCAGAAAGATATCAAATTAAATTTTATTAGCATTCATGTTAGGTACTGAATGTATTTTTTTCAAATTTATATTGTTTATATAAACTTTAGTATAAATAACACTTGTGTTTCGTTCAAGACTCAGCATTACTTGAAAATAAATTTTTTACATTAGCTAGTGAATTAGGAGTTTTAATTCGAAATGGATATAAACAGAGCCGCTTACATAATCTGGTATTCGGAAGAAAAATATGCTATTATAAGTATTATCGAGCATGCCTATCCGTAAAAAAAATATATCTAGTCATCAATATATATATATATATCATGCTTACACTAATAAGCGAAAGCCATGTGCACACGTAACACTGCAATCATATGTTTATAATTCTAATAAGTATTCAGTATATACCATGATTTAGGCTAAAGAACATATTTTATCATTGCAGAAGCAGGCTGCATGAACATACATACATACATACATACATACATACATACATACATACATACATACATACATACATACATACATACATACATACATACATACATACATACATACATACATACATACATACATACATACATACATACATACATACATACATACATACATAATGACCTTTGTCAAATCAGAATACAAATAATGCAATCGACTATTCCCAACACGTCTCTATCAGTAAAGTAACATTTGTGAGCGGCCAAATTTCTCTTCCAGAAAGCATGTGTGCTATTAACATAGCAATTCATTCCATTGAACGATGACAATAAATTTAAGACGATAGCGAATTATTGTTTTGAAGGTATATTCACACTAGTGCACATCTGAATTGAATGGATAACAAAGAATTCAATAACGCCAAAGTACAGATCGAGAAACAAAGATATGGCGCCCAATGTATATTGCGGATCTTTGAGAACCGGCTTCATACAATTTCTATTTCGGCATAGACAGCAGTCGTTCCTTACACGACGGCTATATGTGGAACATAGAAAGGTGGCTCTGTGGATTTTGGCATTTATGAGTGATTTTTTCTACAGTGAGATGATTCATGATTGTTGGAATGATGTGTGAGTGTTCGAGGAGTGCAGGGTATATAGCATTATTGGTGGATCACATGCAATTTTGGAGAAACAAGTGTTTATTCATTCAAAAATTTGATTATTTACGTCATGATGACGTCATGATCAACAAACATGGAGGATTTGTTATAATTGTGTTTATGTAACAAATTTGAGTCGCAAACTGCCGTTTGTATGAATGTTGTAAACTGCAGCTATCTGCAGTATGTAATTTTTGTAATTTAAGTTTGAGTAATCAGAATGCTCATCATATATAGTTCTGACTAATTTCCTAACAATTAGAGGCGATTGAGTGATATATGAAACATGGAGGATTTGTTATAATTTTTTTTTTTTTTTTTTTTTTTTGGTTAAAATTTGGGAGATTTTCATCAGAAAAGAACCAAAATGCTTTATCAGTAGGATATTATAGATGATGTGAACTACGGCCATGGATGACGATCTAGAAATAGGTGAGCGGTACAGTGGTGATGAAAAGTCAGATTTAGAAGAAGACTTGATAGCAACTCAGACTGAGAAAAATATATACCTTCAAATCGATTCTAAATTTGGAACTTTGGACAGAGATGATTTCAAAACGAAGATGTGTTTGGAATTGGATGAGCAGAATTTAAAAGATATCAGACTATCACTACATGACCTGGCTAAATTGGAAAACAGTAATTATCCTGTGACTTGTATAGTTGAGAGGACAGTAAGATGTGATAGTGCGCCTCTAGAGGAGAGATTAGCTGAGGATATATTTATTCTATACCATTTCTTAGCAGGAGATAACAACTTATCTGAAGTGAAAAGCCTCGCGTCGAGAAAGAAACCACGCACGGGTATGCATGATAGTAGTACATATGGGAGCCGAGTATCTAAAAGAAAAGGATCTAACAAACAGTCACAGCGATCAGAATCAGAACCAGAACAGGTGATGCAGAACTCCGAACGCAATTCAGTATCATCTCTTTTAAATGATAAAAATGACAGTTCCGTAACAATAGAGAATTTATACAAGATAATAGATCTAAAACATTTTATACAAAGCAGTATTCAACAAATGAAAGATGACATCAGAAATGAATTGAAAACTGAGCTTGACAAGATACGTAAAGAATTGCACACTAGAGATGTTGACGTTACTAGACTACAATCGGAATTAAAAAGATGCAAAGAGGAAGAAAATAAGTTATCTAAAGACAATCTGGCCTTGAGAATATCACTCAGGGAGAAGAATAACCAGTTGGAAAGTATTAAAGGTCACCAACTGTTTTTACATCAACTGCTCGAAGATAGAGTATGTGATAAGGATAAAGAAAATGTAAGCACGAAATGCGATGCACAGACTCAAATAACACTAGCTGATATAGTGCGTATGGTCAAACCTTCAACTGAAACAGAAACAGCAAATATGGTGAATGTGAGAACTGCTCTAAATCTTGATCGTACAAAACGACGGAAGTATTTATCGGACCAAACGGAATATACGGCGAAGAACAAAGGCGGTCGCTTGAAATCCACTGATTCAAGGGAAGGAGTGGTTCTGACTCCGTCCACAATACCCAGTACCCCAACTGAAGAATTGACAGTAATTGAAGATAATGGAGAACGTGGTTATCATCATGATCAGAAATACTCAGTACGGGAAAATGCAAGATACATCAACAGGGAAAGAAGATCATCATTCAAAAAAAATTCAGCCACCTCATCAAAAGACTTGGATAAAGGAAGCAAAACAATCGATGTCATCACAACTAACAGAAACTGCAGACCTCAAAAAAGAGTGAGGAACTCTTATGAACGTCGAGTTCTAATGTCCAGGATACCGGTTGACAGAACGAGAGAGGAGATGAGAACTTGTATAAAAAAGCACGCCAGAAACAAAGGAATAGAAATAATTGACTCTCAGATCTTAAAGCACTGGCGTGTAAGAGGAGGAAAGGACACTTTTACTGCTTTAGTCACGGTAGATGACTTAGACTTTGAGAAGGTTTTAGAGAAAGGTTTTTGGCCAGATTTTGTATGGGCAAGAGAATGGTATGAGAATTACGGTGATAAGGACGCCAAGAGGTTCAGGTGGAACTATATAAAGGGGTAGTAAGTCGCATATATATGCATAAATTATGGTCAACTACTTTATAGTCATTGTACTACTTGTGTTGAAAATCTATTTTTTAAGTCAACAAATGTCTAGTCATACATTTCGTCTGATGACATGGAACGTAAAAGGAGCCATGTATGGTGCACCATATTTGTACTCTTTGCTAAATGAGGTAGATATTGCAGTGCTTACTGAGCACTGGCTTCTTCCGGAGCAACTCAACTTTCTAGACAATTTACATCCACAGTTTAAATCTTTCTCACGCTCTGACAATAGGTTAAAAGTGAATTTCGAAGAAAGGATAAGACATACAGGGTTTGGGGGAATAGCAATCCTATATAGGAAGTCACTCTGCGTTAATCCTTTGATGAGCGTCGGCAGTGATAGAGTCTTAGGGATAGAAGTGATATGTAATGATAAATTGAAATATTTTGTATTCGGAGCACTTTTGCCATCAACTAATTTTCCTATTGCAAGTTACTATGAAACAATGGAAGAATTAAAGGACCAGTTTGATATGTTCTGTAAAGAAGGCATTCCCATACTCGCGGGTGATTTCAATGGCCAGTTAAGTTCACTGCTTAGCTTCAAAACGAACTGTCTAACAACAAACGCTAGAGGTGCTATTCTAGAAAAGTTTCTGACTGATAGGCACTTAATATCCGTTAATAGTCAATCTATTTGTGAAGGACCTGACTTTACATTTTTCTCAATCGATGGTAAATCCAAATCGTTGATAGACCATATACTATTGCCAAAAGACAAATTCGATTTAGTGGTTAAGGCCGAAATAATTGATGACCATCCTTTGAACATTTCAGATCATCATCCTGTAAAAATAGAGTTGGTCATTCCTCTTGCATATAATATAATCATGGCTGACAAGTATATAATTCCCTCCATAAAATGGAAGAAAGCATCGGCAGAACAAATAAATAGTTATAAGGAAGCAACACGCAATGAATTTTTAGCGCAACTGCATAAGGCAGAACTAGAGACAAATGTCGATATTGATAGTATTATTCAAGACACGGTAAAGATTTTACATGACGCAGCTTCTAGGTTTCTGCCCATAAAAAGGTTTTACCCATACGCTAACCCTTATTGGAAATTGCTAAACGTAAAAAAGTTTCATACAGAAATGAGGCTGAAACGTAGGGTATGGATCTCTGATGGTAGGCCAAGAGGATGGGAATTTCAGTCATACGCGAACTATAAGAAAGCGAAGAAATGTTTTGGAAAAGAGTTACTGAGAGCAAAAGAAATGTATGACAGAGAACAGTTCAGTGAGCTTGAAAAGGCTGCAGAGCTCGATATTTCTACTTTCTATAAGTTTATACGGAATAAAAGACATAAACGTGATTACATATACGAAATTGAATCTAACGGAAAAATTATACGTGACCACGACTCTATAAGAGACTTATGGGCAAATCATTTTTCAAATTTGTCACTACCTGACAATACCTATTTGTACGATAAGAATCATTGCCAGATGGTCTTAGCAGAGGTTAAAAAACAGAGTATAGAAACCCATTCCCATTTTGATGAAGTTGTTGACAAAATTCCCACTAGAGAAGAAATCAGTAGTGCAATTAGTTCTCTCAGTAAAAATAAGGCATGTGGTCACGACGGTATTGTTGCCGAGCATTTACTGTTTGCGGACACTCAAAGCAGTGTACAGTTACTTGAAACTGTCTTCAAAAAAGTGTACGAGGCCGAGGAGTACCCATGCCATTTTAAACAAGGTTTAGTAATACCAATATTTAAAGGAGGGGGAAAAAGCAAATTAGATATGAATAACTACCGTTATATAACTATAGTTCCAGTGCTTCAGAAAATCCTAGAGCAAATTATATATAATAGACTACTTATATTTTCTAAGCACATTAATTTTCCAAATCCAATGCAACAAGGTTTTAGGAATAATTGTGGCAGTATCACTGCAGCGTTTTGTATCAAAGAATCTATATGCTACTATATGGATAAAGATACACCTGTCTATGCAACATTTCTTGATAAAGCTAAGGCATTCAATACAGTCTGGCACAATGGGTTATTTTACAAGCTGTACAAACTTGGCATTAAAGGGAAGACGTGGCGCATCATGAAAGACTCGTTTAAGGGAGTAACTAGTTCTGTTTGATTTGCGAGCAAATTGTCCAAATATTTCAATATTAAGCAGGGTGTAGGGCAGGGTCGTATCTTGTCCGCTTGGTTCTTTCTCGTTATGATAGACGATTTGATCACTGATTTAGATCACACTTTGCGAGGCCTAAATCTTGTCAATCTCCACCTGCCGTGTGTCTTATTAGCGGATGACACAACTGTAATGGCTAATTCGCATCATTCGATGCAGCATCTGCTCGATACAATCTCTAATTATGCGAAAAGGTGGAGATTGAAATATAACGCAGATAAAAGTTGCAGCATCCTCTTTACAAACAAAAGAAGAAATGATATCCCTTCTTTTCTATTCGACAAATCGCCAATTCCAGTAGTCAAAAGTAAGAAATATGCCGGCATACCTCTAACGTACAACTTTAAACCTAACGATGCGATAAAAGAAGCATGCGATAAAGGTAAACACTTATTAAACTCTTTTTATTTTATTGGTATCAGAGACGGAGGAACGAACCCTCTAACAAGTATGAAAATCTGGAAAAGAATCATTCTACCTTCAGTCCTATATGGATGTGAATTATGGTCGAATATGACAAACACCAATATAGAAGAACTTGAGCTATGTCAGAGAAATGCAGCGCGACGTATGCAAGCTTTCGATAAATATTCGCCCATAGAGGCAACGCGTAGTACCTTAGGACTCTGGTCAATGGAAGCATACATTGATAAGATGAAATTGTGCTTTTTCAACCGGCTGTGTAGGGGCGATTGGACTCTTATCTGGAAAAAGATTTTCATTTTGCGTTTATGTCAGTACTTGACCAACCCAATTAGACAGACGGGGTTTATAGCAGATATTGACAAAATATTCAAGAAATATGGTATGGGAAGTGTTCTCTTAGACTATGCAGTAAGAGTACAAACCGAAGGTAAACTTGTTTGGAATCGGAATATTATTGATAATATTCAAAACATCGAAGAATCTACCTGGAATACAGATATTGGACTAAGGAGCGATTTCATTCACTTCAGAAACATTCATTTGGACTTAAAACCAAGCAGAATATGGTTTCTTGGACGTAAATTTCCATCTATGTTATGGCCTCTCTCTGAAATAGTGAAACTATATATCATGCCTGTTGGAAAAGTTATGATATGTAAACTCTGTGGAAAAGAGACTGATGACAGAGCGAAACATCTTATCTTAGGTTGTGAAAAGCTCCTTGAAGAGCGAAACGTCTTCTTTGAGAGGGTGATTGACACTTTAGAGGAGAGAGACGGGGTTAATTTATTTAATCAAGAAGACGATATACTATTGGAGACACTTCTTGGAAGCAGAGTAGATTGCTTGTCGTCTATTGACGATGATGTATGGGATAAACTCATGTTGGTAACGGCAAAAAGCATAACCTCATTTTACAATAAAATGCATGCCCTACTTTCAACCAACATGTCATAACATAACAGCAATAATAAGTAGTTAATCTAGATGAATAAATAAATTAATTTAAAAAAAAAACAAACAAAAACAAATATTCTGCTGTTGTCAAATTCCGCAATTTTGATGTATTACAGATCACGGAGATATAATGCTCTCTGGCTCATATAATATACGAGTGTCACCTTTTGCTATCTTTATTCCTTTGAGAAGGATTTCATGCTGTTCCTCCTATATATGTATAAATGTGTGTATATGTGTGTATATATGTATGTGTAAATATGTGTTTGGGTGTGTAAATATATAGGTATGTGTATGTGTGTACATTCATATGTATGTGTGTGTGTGTGTGTGTGTGTGTATGCATAAACATATATGTCATGTAGAAAGAACTACATTGATAATTACACTGGTATACGTTTCCATATTGTTTCATTTATATTCTTTTGTGTTGTATTTCATGATTTTGTATTATCCTGAATTTGATTAATCTGATGTAATCTCTATTGAAGAGGAAATAAAGTCAGTCAGTCAGTCAGTCAGTCAGTCAGTCATACATACATACATACATACATACATACATACATACATACATACATACATACATACATACATACATACATACATACATACATACATACATACATACATACATACATACATACATACATAATGACCTTTGTCAAATCAGAATACAAATAATGCAATCGACTATTCCCAACACGTCTCTATCAGTAAAGTAACATTTGTGAGCGGCCAAATTTCTCTTCCAGAAAGCATGTGTGCTATTAACATAGCAATTCATTCCATTGAACGATGACAATAAATTTAAGACGATAGCGAATTATTGTTTTGAAGGTATATTCACACTAGTGCACATCTGAATTGAATAGATAACAAAGAATTCAATAACGCCAAAGTACAGATCGAGAAACAAAGATATGGCGCCCAATGTATATTGCGGATCTTTGAGAACCGGCTTCATACAATTTCCATTTCGGCATAGACAGCAGTCGTTCCTTACTTTCAGGTGCACATTTTCATCATTTCTCATTATGCAGCAGCAGTAAAAGTTGTTATCGTCATCAAATTCGCAGCAGCAGAGGCAATGGCAACAGTCACGGCAGATATTACTCTCATCCCGTGGTTGTTCCTCACTTTTCTGACAGCAACACTTCATACATTCAGAGCAACTGCAACAATACCTATTTTCGGGGTCTTGGAGGCACGTTACCCAGCGTACTATTTTGTTTATTATTGATATACTACTTACTCCAATTGCAATTTCGAACCCGATGGGCTTGTCCTGACATACACCTTTGTCGACTTCAATGGCACAGAAAATCAATATGTACTGTGGCAAGTCTCCAAATATAATGGATAAAATCACCTCTTTCCAGCCATGAAGGATACGAAATCCATGCTTTCGTTTGGTTGCTTCAAATATTGTTTCCCCAATGGAGTTGGTGATCTGCAAGAAAGCGAAAAGAGTGGTGATAGCATTACTGATCCAAAAAAGTAACTTTATGACACGCACTCTGTTAGAGTCCATTCCACGGGCAGGCAACTGAATGTTATAGAGGATAAGCCAGTCGATGGAGAGCTCTGTCATCGCCAGTAAAATCGATATAACCCTTTTTACGATTAATGTCTTCAAACTGACATTTTGTGGTAGTGTATTTATAAACGTCGTTCTTCTTCCCATATTCACTCCGTCCTCCAAGGACGAAACATGCATCGGCTGCACTGTAACAGTCTCTTCTCGATTCTCAAGCCGTTCCTGTATCCCGTTGTTTCTTCTCGAAGTAGCAAAATATCGAAACCATGGTTTTGATTTGGTCGTCGATAGAAAAGATATGCTTATTTGTTCTTATGCCGTTTCGTATCGCCTCTTTCGGTCGATATACTTTCTATATCTGTGTCCATTCCTTGCGGTTCTGCTATTATTCCATCCAATGTGTGTGTAGGTTCCCCTACGCTATAAATATTTTTTAAGCCATTGGAATTAACGTCGGAAACCTGATTCTCATGCTGTCCCAATGCAACGTTGTAACACATTTCGTTACACGAAGCCATACTGAATCGATCTGCTCACGATTTGTCTTAGGCTTTGGATTCCTAAATAGCGTTATATGGGCTTGATCTTAAGTATGAAGATATATGACATTGGTTGGTATCCACGTGGTAGGTAATATGCCAACGGGAAACAAAGATAACTAGGCCTTACCTGTTCTAAATGTTATATAATAAATACCTCTTATAATGTTTGTGTGCAACATAATTGCGATTCCATCTGGCTCAGTTTTCAATGAGGTTGTTACACTTGCACTTGTATCGGTGAAAAAGTTGATTATTCGAATAACGTGTAATGGATTAGAAAACTAGCGAATGAATGGAATAGTCTGAAACAAGTAACAATGAAATAAGATTTTACCTCAAATAAAGTTTCATAGTTATTTGACCAAATAAGAGAAAATCTAAAAATAACGTGATCTGGTTATAAAAAATTCAATAAATGTATCTCTCACATCAAATAAATTCTTAGCGTATTATAATTTCCCCAGTCTGTTTCATTTTCTAAGCTAGTGTCTTAAATTTTGTTTGTCGTTACTGAACCCATTCACTATCAAAACTGTCTATTACTCACAATCTCAAATTAAAAGAAACTTTTGCAATTTCCTCAGCAGCACAACAATGTAAAAGAGTAGAAATCAAATCTGGCCTCTGTCATATTTTTAGAGTAATTCTTTTGACGTACACTATCATGCGATAAACGGTTATAATTTTTTCCTTCGGTCTTTCAGTATGCAACAGCTTTTGTAAGAGATTGTGTTTTAGAGTATTTTGTGTTTTAAAATTATTCCTATTATACTCTCATCAGCTCATGAACATAGCATAAAGAGACAGGAAACGAAAGAGCATGGAAGATGGAAATGACCAGCAAATGAAGGGAACATGTTAATTGCATGCAATAATTCGTATCAGCGATACCTTTGTTTGTCAGACCTTCAGATATTTTCAGATAGCGTAACTGATATGCATACCTATCATATTCATACTTCCTGAAGAAGTACTGTCAGTAAAGTATCTATAGTCGGTAACCTGCATCTACATCGAATATGTAAGATAAAAATATCTGGACCTGAACTGTACGGAAACACTCATTATAATAAGATATATCCTGCGAATATCTCAATGTATTCAATAGTTACATTTAGATGGATTTATGCTACAACTGGTATTAAAAATTCTTTCGTTTTACACGATTTTTGAACTCCACCTTGATTTGATATCCTAAAGACTATGTATCTTCAGCGGTATCTTTGATACCTTGTTGAGTGAGTGAGAAAGATTAGAAACGAATATTTGCGCACACGGGTAGAGTTGGTTCTTATAGGGATTACCTTGTCAGTCGGAGTTTAAATTTCAACTGATAGAGCTGGTTTAAGTTATCCATATTTAAACATATTTATTGAACCTTGCATCGTTTACTTTTCACTTGCGTAAAATACATCCAAACTGCCGGGGAAAAGAAAGGAACGAGGGAATAATATTGTTAAATTTAACTCTGTGCAAACAGTATTCTGATTTGAATATCTGGATGAACGTTGCTTAAGGCCGCTAGGTTTGCATATGTCCTTACCGATGACATTTGCACATTAAGTATGAATCGGAAAACCCTGTGCATGGAGTGCTAGGTGATAGTGTGTCTCTTGGATGCAGCTTGTTTTATCGCGTCGTTAAAATAGAATAACTGAGGAACTTCTTATGGTACTTCTACCCTGTGGGACACGAATATCTATATCGATCCCTTTTCTCCAGTTTAAACCCAACAAACGTGATTTTACCACCTTACACAATCACTGTACTAAATGTTATGCCCATTTGCATATATTTTTTTTAACAAAACACAATTACTGACTGCTGGTAGACGAAGAGCGTTTTGATTTTGTTTGTTTGTTTAATTATGATTTTTACGTAGCTTTAGAAAATGTTCAGTCATATCGCTACAATGTCTGCAGTGATGTAGTTTATAGTAATGTCTATCACTGGGACGTCATTCCGCAGACATGGAGCATGATGTCCCACCCAGTCACATTATCCTGACACTAGGCTGACCAGTTCTAACACTAACCTCTTAATGCTGAGCGCCAAGCGAGGCAGGTCTTAGTACTAATTTGTAAGTATTTGGTATGACTTGGCCTCGTATCGAACCTACGACCTCCCACTTCCACGGCGGATGGTCTAGCGGACGGTCTAACCAAATGGCCACCGGAGCCGTTAGAGCGTTTTGGACCAGCGCATGGAAGACTTGTTCAAAATCAACACCTTTATGACTTCATTAGCAATTTTGCTTTCAGCCGGACCAAATATACATGGTTTACATTTGTTGTTTATCTATAGTTTGAAAATGTGTTTTTAAGACCAATTGTTGATCAAGGCAATGAAGTTGAATTCTAATTGAGACGCTTTAGCAGTAGAGAGGGAGAACAGACCAACTTTGTAGGCGTCAACGAGGCTTCCTTCTCGTTAATATTTAATAGAAAGGTCTATTTGACAAACTGAGGCTTCCTAGTAAATATATAATAGAAAGGTCTATTTGGTAAACTAACGCTTCCTCGTAAGGGTCCATTTTCACCCCAAAAAAGACGCCATTGTCGTTGGAATTCACCCTCTCTGCTACTATGGGTTAACAATTCTTTTACGATGAAAGTTCTTTAGGATTTCACAAACAGACTAATTTGTAGGACCTCACCTCGTAGATCAATTAGATTATTGGACTGGTCAGTGAGTCTGAAATTAAGTATCATTAACGAATTATTATGACATTGCATATAAACTGGATTAATTGGATCCTCAATGATTAGAAACCCTAGAGCAGTTGTTGGTGCAAATGAATATAGAATATATCCCTGTTGGGCTTGATTTGATCGTTCAAGATTTATTTGATAGCTTCCTTCGATAAAATCACATACTAAATTCAATGCTATCACCAAGGATATATTCACATTTTGAGGAGCGATATGCCTACCACCGCCGTCTGGGTCATTATTATATTTGAGGATTATTGTTTTTTGTGATTGTGGCGATTTCTTCCATGCGTCATGGATTTTCTTGAAACCTTCATCGATGGCGTATCTAAGAGATTCTTTTATCACTGGGACATTATGTCCTAGAATCTTAAAATGAGGAATATATTCTATGTCTATATTATACTTCATTGCAAATTCTGTTCTTGTTTTAGGATTATCGTCACCTAATACCTCTTGAATAATTTTTAAATTATTTTCCATGTCGTCGATGATTTTATTACATGTTTCTACAATGCTGAAAAATTCATCTCGGGTGAGAGTACCAGACTCGAGAGATACTAACAACAGTGAAACATCATTCGTCATCGCTGTGAAATTTTTAACGATTTCATCTTGTCGAGTTTGATAATTTCTATTAGCGCGATCGTCTATCATTTCAGTGAAAAATTTCAACTTATTGTATTCGTCATAACTTTTTATTGGATTATCGGGTTTTATTCTGTTGGTGACATAATCAGATTTTTGTGGTTCGGGTATTTGATAAGCTGTCCGAGGTGGGATTTCAGGCCACCCAATATTGTCTTATTGAACTCTGATAAATATTTACGACATACCCGGGCGAATTTATTTCAATCGCGGATGATAGTGTTGCCTCATGATCCGTTGTAGCGATGTTCGATTCTTTTCCAGTAATGGATTTTATTCTACGCTGTAATTCAGCATTGATTTGTTCGATTTGGTATGACCCTGATGGTAGCAAAACAACGTTCCAGTCTGGAGTTCCGTCTTTGCGATTTTTATATGCGAACACCAAGGAATTATTCGGTTGTTGACCACCAAATGCTACCGACCTAATATTAGGCCAACTGTGATACCCTCGTAGTTTCGCCAACGCGATTTCCTTCACCGGAAACGGAGTAGAGAAATTCACACTGAATTCAGGATTGGTTGAGGTTATTGAGATCATACTTGTTTTCACCGGATTTGTGTTCTCTACTGTTCGTTGAAGTAGTTCTTGCGGTGTTGTTATTGTTATTATTATTGTCCTGTTCTAATTTCGATATCTCGGAATCATAAATATGTAGCATCGCTGAAAATTCACTATCTGATATAAATGTGCTATCGAGCGACGATGATATCATCGAGGATAATTGTGATTACGTGGTTGACACAATATGAAATTTAACTACGTAATCCTGCAGTTTACGCTGGCTGCATGATGATATTTTTTTTGTTATTATCGAAGTAATTCCAGCGATTGTTGTCGCTGCGGATATACAAATTGGAACAGCTATCGGAACAATCATTGTCACCGAGGATAGTATTATCCCTGCTCCGGCGATTACACCACTCACAGAGTACACAGTAACATCAACTGCGGTGATTCTTCGTCGGCATTTTTTTAATTTTTGTTTGATACTCCTCAGTGAGTGTTTTGAGTTTAGTTTGAATCTCTCTGACCTGATCATAGCGATATTGAGATACCGAAGGTACCGTTGATGACGAAGTCAACGGTGATGACATTTTATTTCCAAATCAGTTTAAGATTTCAATTTAGTTGTTTACTTGAATCCGCTACGAATTCCTTATACCATGTTACTGAAACCCTAGCCAAATTTTTATCAGTGGATGTTATCGTGAACTGTTCAGTTGTATCCTTGTCGATGATCGTTGATATCGTATTATTGACCCCAGATGAACTCGACGATGATAGATTAAATTGAGTTGGCGTCACTAGTGTTAATCGATAAATACCTTTACGGTCGCAGTGATATTTAATATATTAGTGGATGGTGTCCACGCAAATGATCCGTATTGAATTGTGTATTCTATATTGTTGGTTCTCTCATGAGGAATTTTTGTTTTTTCAAGTATTTTTATCATCTTCGGCATATCATCCTTGATAATATCATTGGTTATTTTAATATCAGTGTTGATAGTTTCTATTTGGCGGTTGATCGCGGTTATTTCATCTACAGAGTTTTTTTTATATCCTCTACTTTCATTGTGACCGTCGGTGGAGTAACAAAAAATTCTCTAACAATTTTATTTCGAAGTTTGTTAAAATCCTTTTCATGCTTCTCATACTTGTTTTCAAATTAGTCAATTTTATAATCAAGCTCAATTAATCTATCCATGCTTTTTTATTGATGGTAAATTCGGTGATATTACCGCTGGTTCGCCGCAGAAAGCCATAATTGATTTTAATTCGTCATTGACAGTCTTTATATTGTCCATAGAGATTTTTTATTAATGATAAATTCGGTGACGTTGTCGCTGGATCACCAAAAAAGTTAGCATGAATTTTAACTCATCGTTGAGAGTTTTTAATTTATCTGTAATCGTCGAAACGAGTATGCCGGGTTTGAGTTTACCCTGATCGGAAAATAACGCAACGGTGTTCTCGGTTACGCCGCTTTGTTTAACTAAAATATGATTCAGAGAAGTATTACTGGTTTTCAATTTACCCTGACGATCTTGAAATACAACTATTTCGTTGGGATCGACACTTGTTAGGTTCAACGTCTCAGCTATTTCACTTTCGATTATTTTTTTTTTATATCACTGGTTGCAACGCCATCGGGTTCGGGTTTCTCCAGCGCTGATAAAGATCTCCCCCAAATATCAATCATGTTATTCTATATAATCTCTCTCTCTCTAAAATCTCTTCGTTGACGACTTCGTCGTTACCAGCAACTGCTAGTATATTCATTTACGACAACATGTGGTGGTTTTCCAGATGTTGAAATAGCATCAAGGACATTTAATACTTCGTTGCCGCATATTGGTGGGTCATTCATTTGTTGTGTTGGTAGCGTAGAATACCAACGAGGAGTTTTTCAGCGGTTGATATAACGCATGAATTCTTTCGGCGGCACTAACCCATATGAATCGAAATAAACAATTGCACGTGGATCAATCGCGTATGCAACCCAGTGGGTTCCTTGTCCTGTGCTGTTATCGAGATTAATAATACCGGTTTTGGCGCTGTTTGGTTGTGTTGGCAACTGATCTTTCATAAAGACACCTCTGAAGTATTTTATCGCCAATTTTTTAGCAGCATCAAGTAAATCAAAATTGGACATAGAAATTAAAGATTCCACATCCAAAGGTTCTCGAGTTAGTAAACTGTTTCTGGGATTCTCAGACCCTTTCCGCTGTACCATGAATACGGGGTTCCTGGTAGTCTAAGACCCTTTCCTTTATTTTTTTATATCCCTTCCCAGTTGCTTTCTTTAGTGCCATTCCTGCTGCGGTACCAACGGCTCCTAGCGCCGCCGCTTTAGCTACCGCTAGGGCCGCTGCTGCAATCAACGCTGGAATTGCATCTAACAACGGGAATATACCGCCTGATTTTATCATGTTTTTGATAGCAGCCGCAGAGAGAGTGATTTGATCGCCTTTTTTATCTTTGAGCGCGTCATTGAAGTGTTTTATTTGACGAGTTGTCAGCGACAATATATTCTGACCGCCAGTCATCTGATTGGGTTTTTGCGTTATTGCGTTTCCGCATTTTTTAGCTGATTGTGATTGTAATTTTTTAATCTGACCAAGAGTTAATGAAACACTGATATGATTATATAACATTATACAATAACAGATTGATCTAATTGTTACATGTTTTTGAAAATCATAGATTTTCTACTGGTGCATCAATTACTCTCATTCGTCCACCAGCACCTTCGAGTAGGATTGATTTATCGCTGAGAATGAGAGCAACCGCTCTGTAGTTGAGAATAGCATCAGGACCCATAATAACTCGGTTTACATTAGCTCTAAAGTGTTTATCAACGACTGATTGTCTTGTTAAATCAAGATGTTCCAACGAAAAATAGTAGATCGGATATAAATTCTTAAAATTTTATTGTGATATTTGCAAACCAGTATCAACATTTTGATCACGCGCCATATATGACAACAACCGATGACACACACGGGCAATACGGTTTTCACCGTAATTAAGTTGTATATCCTCGGATGGTTCTTGCTGGCTGTGTATTGTAACGTAGGCGCTGCGGGTGATCAAAGTGTTATTAGTACAATATTGCACAAGGCCTGGTCAGAGGTATTACGCAACTTGGAAAACAACACTTGAAGACCGCCTCCCACTAATTGTCGTTATCTAGGAGATGATCGCTACGGTGTGATATGCCCGGTCAGTGAGTATAGTAATCTGAGATGGTACTTTGAACAAGACAATACACGAGCCCCCGTAAAGATAAAATATGAATTTAATTGAAAATACAATTAAGAAAAGAATGACACTGTGAATTACAATTTCTCTCTTTCTGAATACACTTAGTTCAGAAAAATACAAATACTGAAGCTTTAAAATAATGGATACATTCAAAGAATCCAAACACTAATGAAAATAAAGGAAGTTAACCGTTAATACTGAGAGTAAATTTCATCAAGGAATCGAATGTTCATTTAACATTGGACTGTTGAGTGATTCAACATGACCTTTTCCGTCGACTGGTTTTTCTTTCTTTTCCCTGCGTGCGTCCGTCTCCAGCTTGCCCTTTAATTGAACGGGAATTCCACACTCTGACTTCTCGCTGATTCTCACTCTTGCCAAAATAAACTATTGCCTTTGACTTCTCGCTGATTCTTACTCTTGCAAAAAGTAAACTATTTTTCCTTTCAAAAGAAAAGGGTAAAATGCCCTAAGTATCTCGTTACTTTCAGCGTTGCGATTGTTCGTCCGTCTTCATGATCGAACAATCAGATCTTACTATCAGTGTTATCATTTCTACGGCTAACAAATTCTATACATGGTTTCAGATCAATAGAGCTATACTGCTAATTATCGACATCAGAATTCGGGAAAGTCATATATTCCCGTAAATCATTACGTAAAGTGAGGCAATATGACATAACACAAAATCCATATTTACTAATATGATAAATTCAAATTAATGTAACACTTCCCAATCATAAATGTACACGGTGGGTTTTGTACACCACCCATTTACCTACGTAAGTATATAAGGTAAAATGCTAATTCAGAATTCAAAATACATCATTAAATCACTGTAAAACCGACTATCCATACAAAATATGAACACATCATGCATCTGTAACTAAGCAACATATCAAAGTACGTTTATTAAATCAATGTAATGCTGAACTAGTTGTAGCGTAGTATCGATACATGATGCATCTAAGACAAAGATAAACAGCATACACATTACATCATAATAAAGGTGAATTTGAGTTAAATACCTTTGTGTTTTTGGCGTCTTACAATCGTTCCACATTCAGTTTAACTGGAACCCAATTTTACGAAGTCGTTCTTGCAACGAACCCTCGGAGTCCTAGTGGCAGTTCTCTCTTGCAGAGAAATTTTTAGACTGACTAACCTCGTTTGATACATAGTATATATTCCTTGATTCTGGAGTCTGACACACCCCTTTCCCTATGCATTCGCCCAATCGGAATAAATGCTATTCTTACTGACCTTATGGAAACCGTCTATCAAGATGCCAAAAATGCCACTTAGGATCGAAATATCCTTTATCATTTGTCTCAATCATTTTTGAAAGCTCTACGTGAGTAATCCCATAATTTTACGTGTCAAACACTCAGTCCGTTTTCACTTTAATTATTGTACCAAGTCTGACCAAGTTAAACTAACATTCTTTCCGTTCCAAACTCTGCCCCAAGACAGTTGATTGTCGGCTAGCCTACGAATTAATTACTGGATGTCACTGACGAAAAATTTGGCACTTGACATGTATTCTCAGTGAGACGTCACTAATACCATGTTGATCAAATATCATATGGCTGCGTAATTGTGAACCATCTCGCGCATTATCCTGTAACGCAATAAATATATGACGTGGGGATGAAACGCCTTGTTGTGATGCTAGGTTCCATGTAAATAACCCATTAACAGCTGATTGTTTAACATCTGTAGTCGTTGTTAGCCAGCTTATCAGTGATTTTCTTCCTTGGTCCATAAATGATAGTAATCGTTCTTCTGCGGTGATTGATGGAGTCAACACTGGCCTCCACAGTGATAGTTTTGTTAAATTGACTTTACTGGGATCAGCATCTGGATGTGCTGGATCTGCTGGAATTCTGCAAATTACGTCATTGTTGCGTGCTTTGCTCCATAAATAACTTTTCGAACATTTCTGCAGAATCCAAATATATGATGTAGTGGAATTGCGCATGAAAATGATCTATGCGCTCCTTCCAACATTGACATACGTGTTGCAGCTCCTAAGTTGAAATTGGGATTATTACCAAAAACTACATCCTCAACATCAGCATCAGCATTACCAGCATGATTCCTTGGTCGTCTCATAGTAAATTGAATTTTTCCAGCCGTATCCTTACCATCCTTTGCAAACATCATAGAAGGGTCTGCTGATCTTGTATAATCGTCGGAATATCTTGCTAACCCGATTATTGTTGTGGCCACATCAACATCACGATCTATCGACTCAATCTCTTTTCCATCGGTGAGGTATTTTGCACTCTCAAATAACGCCATGATCCCATTATTAACAAATCCGACTTGGGTATCAGGTGGATATGTTGGATCATTATGAGCAGCAGCATTTAATACAATTTCTCCTTCCACTTCAATAAACGCTTCACAAGGCAAAAAGTATTTACTGGCATCAGTATCATGAACTTGAAGTTCAATTATTGTTCAACTATTTGGTTGTATTGCGTGATAGGCATACAATTAATAATCGCGTACAGAATCATCCTTGCGCACTGGGGCGTCCATATCAAACGCTGAATCAGGTGACCGTTTGAAGATTTTATTATATATTCGTTGATCTAAATCATCGTCGTGATCGTTGACGACCAGCTCGTGTTTTTTTAAGCCACTTCCCGCTATCATATTTGCGATGTTGCTTTGGTCGTTGGTCACCAGCGACGCTAGTTTTTGATCTACTGCATTATTTATTTTTTTACTAACCCGCGCAGGCATTTCCGCTGTAGATGGTAGTGGTCCCAATTGTGGTTTTCTTCGCCGCCGAACTAGCGCTATTAGTTTATCCTTCGCGGCTAAAACGCTTTCCCGGCAGCATCTCCAAAAGCGCTAATACCCTTATCACGAATAACATCAATGGCTTTCATTGATAATTGTTTTGCTAGCGGCGCCACGTTTGGAGCCATTCTTGCAAATAACTCTGCAATGGTATCACCGAGACCATCACCATAGTACGCTATATAAACTGGAAACCGTGAGTTTGCTACATAGACGCTGGTTGGTTTATCATGGTTGTAGTGTTTGATCATATTATTTAATTGATATTTATCTAATGCGATGACTTCGTCATCAGATTAATCACTATGATAACCATGATGGTGAAAATCCGTTGGATTTTCCACTAACTCGTTAATGAAATCTCGATATATACCAATATCCATGATACCACCGTCAAATAACCGCCTACAGATATCAGCTGCTTCATTAATTATTTCCGGTGAGTTATTTCCAGCTCGTTTTCCTCCAATGAGAACGTCTAACCGTGGTATATTGCTGAGAATATTACCAGGACAATGAATAAGACCACTACCTGAAATTCCACTGGAAAATCTTTGATTTGTAAAAAATCCCTCTCCTTTTGTTTTTTTAGTCGCACCTTTTTCAGGACCAGCTTCTGCCATTATTTGTATTTCACCTGGGATTGGATCTGCTGTATATGGTGGTGGTGGTTCTACAACACCTCTTAACAAGGCTTGAAATTTGCGAAAACCAGGATGTCTCTTTCGTGTGATTCTAGTTCCACCATATTTTGCTAAATATACTTTTGTTTCCCAAGTGTCACTGTCTTTTATAAACCGGTTAAATTCATCATGCATATAACTTTTTCTTGTTTTAAATTTAGTTTTGATAAATTTAGCTAATTCATTATCGTCAAGAGTATTTCTAATTTCAGTTAACGCATCATTCGTAAATATCTTTTCAGGTGGATATTCTTCTCTTGCAACAGCGCCTTGTTGTTCTTCTTGTTGAAATTCAGGTGGTGGTGAGATAATAGGAATATCACCTGGTAGTTCATTTTCTTCTTCTTCTGCAAGTGATGCTTGGAGTTCAGGTGGTGGGGATCTAATATCAATATCACCTAATCGTTCTATTTCTTCTCGAAGTTGTCTTTCTTGTTGTTCGTGTCGTGTTACGGCAGTTACTATATCACCAGGAAGTGTTTTTAAAGATATTTGTGTTTGTTTGGATCTTCTTGCTAATTTTTCAGTTTCCGTTGCTATTTTTCAAGTTCACCAATAAGAGGCTTTTCTTTTCTTTTTTCCCCCGTCACGGGGTCATCCCCCCATATAGCTCGCTCTACCCCTTTCGTTGCTTTGATAATTGGTCGAAATAACTCTTCAGATCCCTCAGAAAAATCGGTCTGAAGATTCTGTCTGGCTTGAAATTTACTTCTGACAGAGTCGCGTATTGGTAGGAATTTCCTAATTGAAGACAATCTCTCTCTCGCTAATAGAGTAGTCAATGCTTCATTTACCATTATTCAAATTGTTTACATTTTTCCAATTTGAATCCAAAATCAAGGATTTTCCGGAGATTTTAATCTAAATGTAATGACGAAGTCACTATAAATAACTTTTAATAAGAAAACCTCTTTAATCAGTCAAAAAAGTGTTTCAGTACTATGAAATCTACAGCTTTGTTATAATACACGTTCATTGATTGTTAACTAAAACCGCTAACCAACAGCATCTATTGATTATACATACATACATTTAGTCCACAGCAGCTGGGCTATGACGTTTGGGGAAATTTTGATCGTATGAGCGCATCACACCTGTTACCTATCGATGCAGTGTTTTGTATTCTGTTCAATAGACGCGCATTATAGCCTTGTATAAACACGTAGTAGACTTATAGGACATAGTAGGGGTGGGATAATGTCGAAGATACATATTTTCAAGTTTTTCTAAGTGATTTCAATCCCGAGAACAATTCTTTATCAAATCTAGAAACTGTTACACAAAGTGAGGATTATTTACTCGGCCGAAGGGGGATTATCGTTTAGTTTGATTAGCGTTTTAATCTCTCTGATTTTTTAATTAAGTGCGCGTTTCAATTCATATTGGTACCCCAATTGTCTTCTGATCCTTTCTACGACAGTGAATAACGGGACAAATTTACTGACGTCGCTACAGCATGCAAGTGATTCACGAATGGAATTCTGGATTCTTTTAATGAAGGCATATTATTTCGGTAAGACATTTGTGTTATTCATAACACTGAATTCTATATCCTCAAAGTCCGACTTAATTTGTTCACAGTTTAGACTATCTGATAATTGAAATCCCTGGCTTTTCAAACTTAAAATTTCAGCTATGATATCATTGATATCTTCAGAATGAATTATTATACATAATAAAAATGTATTTTTAATATAACATAATATTTTTTTTTAAAAACAATTTAGGGTCATAATGCCACCGTAGACATCATTCATTAATCCATTCATTGTCGTATATATATATGTAACGTGACGTAATTCGCCAAGCATATCTTCTTGGTGGTCTAATCCGCTATTTGGTGAGTTAGGCCATCCTTTCAGGAGATAATGTTTTGTAATATACTCTAGGCCCGATCAGATGAAAACACCTGAAAGGGACCCTACGAGATGTATTGTCTTATATATGTAACCTTTGGACTTCTCCGATGAAAACACCTGAGTAGTACCAATGAGGTCATCATCATAATCATCATAACAAAAACCTTCAAAATTGACCCAAGTTTTTTGAAAAATATATCAATGCCGTATCAGAAACATTTTTTATTATATACGATATGAATTCTAAAGATATCAATGAGATTATAGATGAAATTTTAAATTTGAAAAGCCAGGGATTTCAATTATCAGATAGTTTAAACTATGATCAAATTACTTCGGACTTTGAAGACATAGATTTGAGTGTCATGAATAGCAAAAATGTCTTATCGAAACAATACACCTTCATTACGAATCCAGAATGCCATTCGTGAATCACTTGTATTCTGTAATGACGTCAGTAAATTTTTCCCGTTATTCACTGTTGTAGAAAGGACCAGTTGACAGGGGGCAGCACAGGACATAACTGAAACAACCATACTTTCATAGGCCGAGTTATCTCCGCTGGTGTTATAACGAATAATGCTGAAACATGATTCAGACATACCAAAATTGAATTCTTTGTCCAGTCCTTTTTGAAATAGCTGATCGATAAATTCCCTCTGCAACAAATCCGCTATTGATTGAAATATGTTTTGTTCGTTATTTTCAATATCAAGGGATTTTATACATTTTGCATTTTTCACTTGTTTCCCAGTCTTTCCTCGTTTTAAATTCTCACTGAGTGTAACAGCTTGTAGATTTGATTAAAAATTGTTCTTAGGATTGGAATCAATGTGATTGATAACAAAACCATCTTCGATCAATCCGTTATACACTTCATATACGAAACGATGGTAGCAATATTTCTTCCCTCCAGCACTAAATATCAAATACCTCATATTAATCACAGAACCAACCGGGTTCTTCAGTCCACGGTTTCTGACAATGCCATCAGGGGATGCCTCATAGTTTGCAATCACAGGGTGTGGTCGGAATTCTTGGTTCATTTATATACTATACTATTGTCTGTCTAATTCATTGTTTGGTTGAATTTTTACATTACTTGGAAAACTCTCAATGTAGTCTTGGTGTGTTCTTATAATTTTGTCGTTGACACAGTCAGAGGTAGAGTCATTGATGGAATTCTTGGCTCCTTTATCATTGTAACGCTTCAACTCTCTGTATCGTTTGCCACCGCAACTGAGACACCACTGAGATTTTCCTCTCACCCCTACCCCACATCGTAGGCATGGAATTGTGCCAAGGTTTCCGTTGCGAACGCTTTGCATATGATACCCACATAACTCCTTTCTGCATGATTTGTTACACGGGGTTTCTGATCCAATCATAAGCCATTTGCAATGATTCATTATATAATACATTCTCTATTTAAATACTTGTTTTAATTATAGCATGAAGGAGTTCGAGAGATTATCGAAAATTACGCCTTGGAAAAATGCTAAATTCAATCTCGATAGAGTCTCTGATAAACCAAAGAGTCAAATAGGTGATAGAACCATGATGAGTAAAATTCGTGACTGTTTTAATGAATTCAAACACGATGGAGCATCTCACTGTTGGTCAACATTTCGAATTGATGGTAACGTTGATGCTACCATGAATGACCAAAGAGCAGCCAAGATTATCTCACATCTTGGGCGAAAAAGGTATTTTTTTAGAATAAAATTCATTATCCGTTCAGACACTGGAGATTGGATTATCAGAGATAAATTTGAACCCATCTTGAAGGATAAAAGAACTGTCACTGTGAGTCAAGATTCAAAACCAGGAATTCTGATCTTATCCTGCAACAATAGTTGTTTATGTGATATATCCGCTAAACGATAAACCGAGTATTGAAAAACTGAAACCCATGAAATATTTGTCAAGAATGAATTGTGTAGCAGAACGAATAATAGAACACTTCACAAATGCTCTGCGTGGAAACAAACTGACTGATCTAAGACGCCAAAAAATAAATGAATGGGGGTTAACAGTTAGGAACGGAGCAACGATTCAAAATGTGGCAGCGTTAGAACGGATACTAAAATTCCCAATATCAGTAATGACGATAACAGGCGAGATATTATACGAACCGAAATATAAATCGAGAGGAGCTCCAATCAAAATTATTGATCACAATAAACACGCATGGACATCTGCAGTAACAATATTTCCGCGGGATAGAACCATAAAATATATACCCGCAGAGTTCTCCGGAGAAGAAAAATTATTTGATTTTATTCACCAACTGAGTAAAAACGATCCTGTGTCAGTGTGGTTACTTTACAGTTTTGAAAACGAGGTGGGCAAGTTCGATCAATTTGTAAGACCCAATGGAGAATTATACCGCACTGAGGCCCTCCAACACGCAATGAAAAAACTAGCTAGTAGTTTCTCGAAAAGTTTCGATGACGAACAATTACTAACAAACTGTTTTACAATTCCGTCAGTTGCAGCTCATTTTGCGAGAAAGAAAAACACGTGGAAACCAACGCGAGCTGAATTTATCACAGACATCAAATCAAGCTGTATAGAATTTACCACGGTGGATTATGGAACACAAAATACACCGCTGAACTATTATTTCAGTTGATATAGTCGCGTGTTATCCGGCGAGTTTTCTCGGGTACGGAAAATGCGCTGAATACTTTAAACGATTTGGACATCCCACACACGAGATGGCCCGTTTTGCTATTAATGGACCACTGCCTGATTTTGATTTAACCGGATTCGTTCGTGTGGTATCATTTGAATTGGCTACAGGACTTCATCCGTGCTGTTATATTTGGATTGGTAGACATATATCTGAAAAACACTGGATGCCAATAGTGTTATTACGGTATATGATTGATTGTAGAATGCTGATATCGCTGATTGTCAGTGAAGCGATTATATGATATCGAGCTCAGACTGAGACTGAGTCTGGTTACCACAACCCGATAGTCTACATAGTATAATCAGCGAACAACGAAAACAGTTTCCCGATCTTGACGAAGAAATGGTCCAAAAAGTTATTTGAAGTTATAAATAAAGACGCAAAGGATCTCGGTAGAAGAATAATTTGTAAATTTACTCAAGGTGGAAAATACGACAATAAACGATATTCTTCACGGTTGATTATAGATAGCGTTGAGTACGATTTTATAATCGCGGGTATAACATCAAAGGGTATATATGTCGATCGTAAAGACGCTTTCTTGCCCGATGGAACAAAATTTGGTACAATTGTTACTTACGCAGACGGAGAAAATCTTCAGCATACACATTTGAGGGCGTCTATGCTAGCTTATGCTTCTATCTATTTATTTTCGATGATGAATAGATTTCCTGACACCACAGTTAGAGCAGCCACTGATTCATTTTATATAGACGTGAAACATCGAGAAGCAGTGGCCAAACTCACTAATTCCGACGAGAGTTGGGGATCATGGAGAATTAAGCGGGAAATACTGCCTGATTATTCCAAATCAGCAGATGTTATGATTGAAGATAAATATTTGAAAAATAATCAGATATCAGAACTATCTAATGTACCGCAGATATCTGAACCAATATGTAGATATAAAACAGTTTATTTTAATGGCTGTGGCGGGTCAGGAAAGACGACTCGTGCGATTGAGTTATTTCGTGGGAAATCAAATATGATTGTACTAACACCAACACACAGACTCGCCAGAGAGATGAAACAACGAGGAATTAATGCCTGTACTTATCACAGTTTCTTTCAATGGAATGGTGACGAATGGACTCCTGAACGAATGTGCGAGAAATTTATTCCTGAAGTCGTTATTTGGGATGAAATATGCTCGGTGTCATAAGATGTATTACAAAGATTTCTTGATTGGTTATTGTTAGCGAATGCAAAAGTAATAATGTGCAGCGATCATAGTCAACCACCACCATTTGTCGGTTTATCTCCACATGATTGGACTTAGAATTTTGTAGACTATTATGAAGAAATTAACACCAATCATAGATCACTTGATGAACAATTACGCGAGTTCAAAAAACTAATCAGATTACAACCTGATTGAATTCAGTGTGAGATAGCGCGTGAAATAATTTCAGAAACACCAATTAAAAGATTTATGGGAAGCGTGGAGACCAAAAATTTTGATATTAGCGAGTAGAAAAATAGTCAGAGACACACTTCAGATGAAGTTATTTGAATTGCATAAAGAAACATTAGCTGTCTACATACTTAGATCTGCATTTGAACGTCAACAGTTCGGCTTCTTGTTTTTGTTGGCAACAACTAAGGATGCCTACCCGATCATGTGGGAGAAAGAAACGACCACTGGTGAAATTCGTTGGGGTCCTCACATCAAAACTGTTAAACGGGGAAATATTCTTGATGTGGGTAGGTAAATCTGCCAATTCTTGTTTTTGCCATTCACGCTTTGATAACATATGGGGTAACCTCGGTATCGATATCTAACCTTTTCTTAATCTTGCTGCCTCACCCTTCCAATAATGCTTGGACCTGTATTACCTGGTAAATAATGTGTTGTCCACGTTTGTCACATCGAGGAATCGCCTCCAGTTACAGACTAACACATACAATGTTAGTCTTTATACATGCTTTAACAATGTATATGGCGACTCACTCTGACTGCTAGTCCCGCAATCAGGTTCAAGTCATGGTTGATACACTGTGATAACGTTTCATGTTTAACAAGCGATAAAAAATCGGTTATATACGGCATAGAAATATTGTAAAGGTTAGTTTCAATGCTACGGTAATATATTAATAGCAAGTCACACAGCAATTCGTGTTCCAGTCCAGCCAAAAATTTTGTTTTGAACCTGGAACATTCAGGTGACCTCTCGACTCGGAGCGTTTCACGAAGGCAAATTTCTTTTGATCCAATTTGAGAACTGTTTTTCATTGATTGTGGACCTATTATTGCGTGTCGCAAAATGAGCTGGATTTGCAGTGTGAGTGTTTCTGTCGCAAAGCACACAATACCAAGCATGCAGATAAGTGAAATAACAATTACCATTCAACATGGTGTCTCGAGAGACTAAAGATGTGAACACATCTGCTTTCACTGTCATCGTTCGCACTACTTTGGTGAACCGGCAACTCGTGCAGCACAATATACCATGCATTGTGCTCTTAGAGTAACGTAACATGTATAACTATTTGCTGGACATTATGTGTGCTGCATAAATTAAGCTAGGTGTCAATACGAATGTGCAATTATATTTTATTTTGACATCCATTTTTCTTAGCAATCGTTTGAAACATTACACTGACTAATGATAATATATGCGACGTAAGCACTAAAGTTAGACTTAATCAACAAAAACATCATAACTTTGTTAAACAGCGCACCTTATTTTATTGACGGGAATAAAATAGAATCTTGTTGAGACAATGATATTATCGGACTCGGCACGTCCAGAGCGGGTTATGCAAAAGCAGCTGCCCAGTCTATTACAAGGATGGATCATTATTTCTATGTGGACCATTGCAATGATCTCTAATGTTTCGTTTTCGAAGCTAAACAATCAGTATTACTTAAGCGAAAAATAAAAAGGACGATACAAATACGATTTGATGGTACTGATAATGGTAACGTCGAGTGGTTGAGTATATATATATATATATATATATATATATATATATATATATATATATATATATATATTAAAATCAAGCCTAGTAATATAGTTTTCATAATTGCATATACAAAAACATCTACTTGGCTGAAAGTGCACACGTGTATTGCACCCGTTCAGGTAAGACAATCAAGTAATTATACACCGTGGCGAGTAAATTAACAAAAGACCTTTAAGGGACACTAAAGCCTATCTTCTGACAAGACTACTAATCGAAATAAAACAACAGTTATGACATAATCGCTGAAGACTCGCAAAATATAAACGCGCGAATGCTTTCGTAGATTCCGTTTGAGGATTCGCAGTGGCAAAAACTTTGGTATGGCATATCTATAAACGAACTTACTCTAGAGTTATATCTACATTGCTACAACAACGCTGATAAATAAGAAGGAATAGTAATCATGGTAGAAGTATAAATATAAAAATATAAGTAGTCGTGTTTGTATTTGTAAATAGTTTTTTTTCTTCTGAGCTATATACAAAGTCACTTTTATAACCTAATCAACATGAATAAATTTCACTTTTTATTAAAACATCAATGCTTGATTTATTTGAAATACACTTTCAAACAAAAACTAAAGTGGAAAACACAGATAAAACCAATAAACTATGGGTATCATATGAAATGATCGCAAACCTTATCTAGACAAACAGATATGTCCCAAAATTGCACGTTTCCCGATGTAAGTTTCATTTAGAACTTCCAATATTTTTTATTTTATGTTAAGAAGATAAATGAATGTCAATCATTAACAAATATTTCCTGAAAACTACGTTCACACTTGGATGCGTTTTTTGTCTCGTTAATGGAATGAACTTTATTAGCGTCTTCCAACCGACAATAATGTAGTTATATTAATTCAAATATTTAGAGTAAGTTCGTTGCATTTTATATAAGAGGGATCGCAGAACATATAGATTATTTTCTCCGTTAAGGTTAGAACAAACACTATCAACTAAACCTTGACAAACTAACGTTAACAAATCATATTGGTGGAAATAAATGCATGTCATGTTTTAGTTAATTAGTTAATCCAGCTAATTATTTCAGTCAATTATTCCAGCTAATTATTTCTGTTTCAGTTTAATACGCAATGTTCCTACTTTTCAGGCTATTGCCGTCTCAGTTAAAATTATATGTGAGTGTATCTAAGTACGAACCTATCAAGTGAGACCCGACTTAAGCTAGATTTGTACGAAATATATATGATGGAAAGGTTTATATCTTTAGAAGTAAGTTAATCATATGTTAAGCATAACATATAGATCCTTGATTTTTCTATCATGATTTGCACGATCATATATATATATATATATATATATATATATATATATATATATATATATATATATATATATATATATATATCATAAAGTATCATTTGAACGATATGTAATATAGATGTATAGTACAATATAGGAACAATTAGAGCATAATTTCAGTGATAAGTGTTATTGAGAACTGTTTTGTAGAGGTTTATAGTCATAAATCACTAAACAACATTTCATATCTTAACAGTGTCACAATTTGTGGTTGGTTCGCGCTGTTTTCCTCCTGGATTCAAGTTCAGACAAGTGTAGCAAAACCATCATCTTCACGTATATGTATTACTTATTTACTTATCACATTGATATTATTCTTTGTTTTGGGAATCATATATATATATAATCAATTTTTTTCTTAAACAGTTTTCACACAAGTGTTGAACCAAACGTTTGATTCTCTTCATTATCAAGCACATATATCATGAAAAGTAAGAAAATATAAATTTGCACTATTGTAATAGCCTGAAGAAAGGCTGGCCAACGCCTTAGGACTGTATATTATCAGCAATGAGGTAAGCTGCAGCTAAACTGAATCATCTCAAAGTCACTGCCTGTGAGTGCATTTTAAATTCACTATACACCATAACGCAGAGCAATTGAGAGTCAAATGCTTCGTTACACGTCTGTTTAATTTTGTTTTATGATTTAACGCCATTGTAAGCACAATGTAGTCTATACATGGCGGCCAGTATTAATGGTGGAGTAAGACTCTTAGACTCGAACCCACGCAGACAGAGGTGAGATAGCAGTGATCCGTAACGGACAGCGCTTTAGAACACTCGGCCATTCGGGGTCCCGTTTGTTTAAGTCTCAGGATGATGAAATATATAAGAATTAAAACATTGAGAGGAGATGTGAAAAGCTTGCAAAAAAATTTACTTGATGAATGAAGATGCTCAAAAGCATGCGCGAGACTTGTGTGTGAATTAACTACATATGATTTGAATTAGTGTCAACAACAGTGTGAGGGCATATTATAGCCAAAAGATTTAGCTAACATGTATTTGGATATGTACTTAGTAAAGACATGCGGAAATATGTAAAATAAAAAAAATCTAGTGGCTATTATCAATTACACTACACATCCTAGTTATTTAATTCAGTACTAAATTTAATTCAGAATATTAATCTGCCTCTTAGTATGTATCCTGACTATTTATCTGTATTGTTTATTTTTTATAGTTAACCTTTGTATGAATAATTCATATAGTAGTGTGTTGTAACATATAATTCAATATTGTAGTTGTATATACACGAAATTTTACAATCATGAACGGTCAGTTTAGCTGTTAACATTTTTATCCGACATTTTGTGGATCTTTGAATGTTGATACCACTGATTGTTTCAACGTAAGAACCAAAACGTTGTCATTCTTTGTTTTCATATAACTTAAAAATATGTAACTAAAATTTAAAAAAAAACAGTAGCAATTCTGAACATCTATTTAAAGGCCAAATGTCCAAATGAATTTTAAAACAATTTTAAAACAATTCGATAGATTACAATTCTGTGTCAGCTGATAATTATAGCTTTTATTTGAGAGAATAATATGCCTGGCACAACATAAACTAATTTGCGGGCTTCAGTGTATAATAAATTGCATCTCAAAAGATCCGTAAATCTGCCAGTTTGTCATCAGTTGGAAACATAATAAATTGCATAATAAATTGCATCTCAAAAGATCCGTAAATCTGCCAGTTTGTCATCAGTTGGAAACATATCGATCCGTACCGTATCTATACTAATGAGTGGTCTAAAGCGGCCGAGTGGTCTATCAGTGGCCGATCAGTACCGTATCTACAATAATGAAAACAAAGTCTAAAAACATGAACTTATTACTATTAGATTCTCATATAGCATTATGTAATTGTACATTTTCTCAAGCAAACGTGATTTCAATTATAATTAATTCATAACATGGAATATTAGAATTGAAACATGTATAAAAATATCTTTCTGAACAGGTATGCAACCAATTAGAATTGTGTTTCTTGTTTTTTTTTTCATGGTTTAACGCCATTTTTCATCACAATATAGTCTATACATGGCGGCCAGTATTAATGGTGGAAGAAGAACCCGAACAACCCCCGGAAAGAACCACCGACCCACGAGAAGCTACTGGCAAGCTTTCTCACATAACTACATTAGCCGAAATCTTAGACTCGAACACACGCAGACAGAGGTGAGATGGCAGTGGTCCGTAACGGGCAGCGCTTTAGACCACTCGGCCTCTCGGGACCCATTAAGATTTGTGTCCTACAACATCAATCCGTCTATTTTTCTTTCATTCTATCTACATATATCTCTAGATATGTTTATGTCTGACAATATGGACCTTAGCATTACTAACAGTATATATCTAGGGTATGAAAGACTGGTTCGCTTATATGCAACCTACGAGATCGTTGGCTAGTATAGTGACCTTTAAATAAGTCACTATAACACGTTACAGTTTTTCTGAATCACTTAAAAGAAAATTAACTCAATACTTGGTCATTAAAAAGGTGTACATATTATTTTCTCAAGAAAGGCTCGTATACATGAAGCGTAAATAGTCAAAATATGGGCTTAATGTGAACGTTAGAGATCCGGGAATATCACCATGGAGACGAGATACCTGCGTAAATAAAGATTAAATTCGCTTGGAGATCATTAATCTGCGACATAGTTACAAAAATGAAATAATAGTCTTTAATTAACATAAAACTTCTTCTCGTTTTACATAATTAAAGTGCCTACTCTTTTAATATCATGTTCGCAGGAAGATTTATTATACTATTAAAATGTAGATAGCTGTTGCATATGGCTGATTTTATCTAGCTGATATGAACATGCCCACTAATGATCCTCGTTTCAAGGTCCGTGGTTAGTGTTACGATCCATGACTGAAAAGATGCGGGTAGGATTCCTACCATTGCATCAGCTTTCGGTCAGAAAATGTGGTGTATCCTTGTATACAGCATTTTACTCAGCTTATCTTATCCACTAAACAGCCTAACCAAATCAAGACGGTCTGTTTCATTATAAGTGTTTCATTAACCCATGATTTAAAAATAAAGTAGTAACGACTAATGTCTTATTCTTCTATATAGCACACACTGGGTAATAGCTCCATGGCAAGGATGACTAGAAATATTGCTTTCAAACATGGCAAGGAGGGGCCCCAAGTGACCGAGTGGTCTAAAGCTGTTTCCGTTACGGATCACTGCCATCTCACCTCTGTCTAAGAGTCTGCAAATGTAGCTATGTGAGAAAGCTTGCCAATAGCTTCTCGTGGGTCGGTGGTTCTTTCCGGGGGTTTCCCTGGTTCTTCCTTCACCAATAATACTGGCCGCCATGTATAGCCTATATTGTGCTGATAAATGGCCTTACAGTCTACAGCAACTTATTCTTCATAATACAGACACGTTTTACACCATACCAAAGTTTTTTTTTATGGCCGCAAACATTATTATTTCTACATTCAGTCATCCGCATAAGTGAAAACTATTCTCGAAATACAGCCGTGATCCAATGTCATGTACATTTGTTTGAGACAACCCTTTGCTTGGACTAAATTCGTGAGTCGAAAATTGGTTCATGCGAAAATAGGAATACAAGCACAATATATCTTCAGTATTCGTTCCCCTTTTCATGCAAATGAGTTTATCTTTAGCACCACATGCTACATGAATAACTCGTCGTTTTAGATATATGTTTGATATTAAAAAGAGAACCAGAGCTTTTTCTAAATAAATTGACTCTTTTTTAGGCGCGAGAGACTCTAGAATTTGGATGAGTTGCATGGAAGAAGATGAGTAACTCTGGAATGAGTTAGCACTGAGTGCTTTATCTTACTAGTCAACCGTAATTTGTAATTAGACAAATACAAGAATAAGACTAAAATAGAAAGTAAAATTATCACACATTTCATAAGAGGAAGCAGCAAATATCAGCCATAAAATAACTTTGGAAATTGCTGATGTATTTAACTACAGTAAAGCATATACGTGCGTGTTGCGCAGTACATTTGATTTTACTGTTTATTCACATGTTTATGATCCTGTCTTTATGTAAACAGGAGTATTACAGAATAGATTATACAGGATACTAAATGCATACAGCGCATAACTTTCGTTGCAGAAACCATTGATATCTCTGTCACCTTTACTATCCAGCCAGCATTGAAGAAAATAAACAATAAATTAAAGAATATTTGATATTGTGGACGAACACCGATATTAACAAACCGATTGTATAACCGGCCTATAATCATTCAACTATTGTTTTCATGGACACATCTGAACATATAGCTCAGAAATGCCATTATGAGTGCTTTGGTAAATTAAAATTAGATTCAGATATTTTAATATATCCAAATGTATGTGTATGAAACTGTAGCACATATAATATATGCTCGAATGTGTTTTCGACATTGCTGAGTATTTAATATTTACATATATGAATGTTTATGAATTATGTTTGTCTTTATTTTGGTGAGATGTCATGGATATATTTCACATTTTGTATAGCACAATTAATTAGTTACAAAACAGGTAATATGAACTTACTTGAACACGAGAGCAATATAACTTTCAAACTATAACCAGCATAACACGGCCATATAAATAGGAACATACATGAATTATATGGAATTGAAGTTTTCTACTGTCCAAACTATGTTACATACATGAGTCAAAACTATGTAACATACATAAGTCTATCTTTTCATTTATTACTGAGTAATTAAAACAGAAACAAACACTTTTATTGTGAAATTAAAATCACAACCACGATAATGAAAAGCCAATAACACTCTAGATATTAAAGTGTACGTAGTTGATTCTAAACATCAAAGCTCATACGATCCATGTCCTCTTTTTGCGATTGTTTTCATCTGACGAAATAATTCCACTTTTCATCAGAATGTGTGCTTATTTATTTCCCGGTGTTGTCTCCCAGGAAACAGTGAGATATTCTTGGTCACGCTGATACTGTAAAACGGATGACAGCATGTATACTAAAACCCAAAAAAGATGTAACTTAGTCGTGAATGTAGGCATTCGCGAGAATCAATCACACTTTCTTACGCTATCAAGTAATACATCTCTTTTCGAATCACTCATTCAGGATTGTACTGGGGTGGGGGTGGTGTGAAATTTATTGATACTGACGTGAATATGCTTCATAATAGTAATTCAATTCATGTACGTGTATGGTAGATCTACGGATAAATTTGTAGTTATAACCCAAGGCCAGTACAAGGAGTATAATATACTTAGTGGTCAAAAGAGTGCAGATCTTACTTGCCATAAAGTAATGACTCTGTGTCAATTTTGACTTAAAATTAATCTTAACAGTCAGATTATACAATTTTCCAAATAAGAATCCTAGTGGTAGTATACGTGTATTTAGTCTGCGAAAAGATGTAGACAATCGGTGAAGATACAAAATGATCTCAAGCATCTCGAATGTTGCGAAGTTCTTCTTTGCATGACAAGAACAAACTTGCTCCTCAAACATTATGTGCTACAAATTTTATGAAGTTCTTACTTGTAATGACATAATTATGGGATTGCGCAAAAGTTATATCTTTGAATGACTTCATGATTGCCTTGTCAGAGAAAGGCGAGATATTGAGAAATTGTTTTCTTCCTATATCACAAGAGTTCACAATGTTACCATTTTCAAAGATATCATAATCATAATTTGATTTCCGCTAAAACGAGTTGAGAGTCACATTGGTTACGTTTTAATGGAATAAACAATACTTAAGTGTCTCGTTTCTCTCTATGTTTACATAATCGAATGATTTCTCATATCGTGTTGCCTATCCTCATGCCATAAACGATTGATTTTCAACTCATGATCAGCACAAAACACTTAAAATGAACTTTTCATAACAGACGATATTCAAACAGACAGCAAATTAAATTTTATTAACATTCATGTCAGATTCTAGTTATCAATATATATCATGCTTACACTAATAAGCGAAAGCCAGGCGCACACGTAGTACTGCAATTATATGTTTATAATTCTAGTAAGTATTCACTATATACCATGATTTAGGCTAAAGAACATATGTTGTCATTGCAGAAGCAGGCTGCATGCATATATATATCTTCCAGAAAGCATGTGTGCTATTAACATAGCAATTCATTCCATTGAACGATGACAATAAATTTAAGACGTTAGCGTATTATTGCTTAAAGGTATATACACACTAGTGCACATCTGAATTGAATAGATAACAAAGAACGGAATCACGCCAAAGTACAGATCGAAAAACCAAGATAGGGGGCCCAATGTATATTGCGGGTCTTTGAGAACTGGCTTCATACAATTTCCATTTCGGCATATACAGCAGTCGTTCCTTACTTTCAGGTGCACATTTTCATCATTTCTCATTATGCAGCAGCAGTAAAAGTTGTTATCGTCATCAAATTCGCAGCAGCAGAGGCAATGGCAACAGTCACGGCAGATATTACCCTCATCCTGTGATTGTTTCTCACTTTTCTGACAGCAACACTTCATACATTCAGAGTTTCTGCAACAATACCTAGTTTCGGGGTCTTGGAGGCACGTTAACCAGCGTACTATTTTGTTTATTATTGATATACCACTTACTCCAATTGCAATTTTGAACCCGATGGGCTTGTCCTGACATACACCTTTGTCGACTAGAATGGCAATCAATATGTACTGTGGCAAGTCTCCAAATATAATGGATAAAATCACCTCTTTCCAGCCATGAAGGATACGAAATCCATGCTTTCCTTTGGTTGCTTCAAATATTGTTTCCCCAATGGAGTTGGCGATCTGCAAGAAAGCGAAAAGAGTGGTGATAGCATTACTGATCCAAAAAAGTAACTTTATGACACTCACTCTGTTAGAGTCCAGTCCACGGGCAGGTAAGTGAATGTTATAGAGGATAAGCCAGTCGATGGAGAGCTCTGCCATCGCCAGTAAAATCGATATAACCCTTTTTACGATTAATGTCTTCAAACTGACATTTTGTGGTAGTGTGTATATAAACGTCGTTCTTCTTCCCATATTCCCTCCATCCTCCAAGGACGAAACATGCATCGGCTGCACTGTAATAGTCTCTTCTCGATTCTCACGCCGTTCCTGTATCCCGTTATTTCTTCTCGAAGTAGCAAAAATATCGAAACCATGGTTTTGATTTGGTCGTCGATAGAAAAGATATGCATATTTGTTCTTATGCCGTTTCGTATCGCCTCTTTCGGTCGATATACTTTCTATAGCTGTGTCCATTCCTTGCGGTTCTGCTATTATTCCATCCAATGTGTGTGTAGGTGCCCCTTCGCTATAAATAATTTTTAAGCCATTGGAATTAACGTCGGAAACCTGATTCTCTTGCTGTCCCAATGCATCATTGTAACACATTTCTTTACACGCAGCCATACTGATTCGATCTGCTCACGATTTATCTTAGGCGTTGAATTCCTAAATAGCGTTATATGGGCTTGATCTTAACTATGATGATATATGACATTGGCTGGTATCCACGTGGTACGTAATATTCTAACGGGAAACAAAGATAACTAGTCCTTACCTGTTCTAAATGTTATATAATAAATACCTCTTATAATGTTTGAGTGCGTGAACACACAACATAATTGCGATTCCATCTGGCTCGGTTTTCAATGAGGTTGTTCCACCTGCAATTGTATCGATGAAAAAGATGATTATTCGAATAACGTGTAATGGATTAGAAAACTAGCGAATGAATTGAATAGTCTGAAGCAAGTAACAATGAAATAAGATACCTCAAATAAAGTTTCATAGTTATATGACCAAATAAGAGAAAATCTAAAAATAACGTGATCTGGTTATAAAAATTTCAACAAATGCATCTGTCACTTCAAATGAATTCTTAGCGTATTATACTTTCCCCAGTCTGTTTCATTTTCTCAGCTAGTGTCTTAATTTTTGTTTGTCGTTACTGAACCCATTCACTATCAAAACTGTCTATTACTCACAATCTCAAATTAAAATAAACTTTTGCAATTTCCTCAGCAGCACAACAATGTAAAAGTGTAGAAATCAAATCTGGCCTGTCATATTTTTTAGAGTAATTCTTTTGACGTACCCTATCATGCGCGATACGGTTATAATTTTTTCCTTCGGTCTTTCAGTATGCATCAGCTTTTGTAAGAGATTGTGTTTTAGAGTATTTTGTGTTTTAAAATTATTCCTATTATACTCTCGTCAGCTCATGAACACAGCATAAAGAGACAGGAAACGAAAGAGCATAGAAGATGGAAATGACCAGCAAAAGAAGGGAACATGTTAATTGCATGGAATAATTCGTATCAGCGATACCTTTGTTTGTCAGACCTTCAGATATTTTCAGATAGCGTAACGGACATGCATACCTATCACATTCATACTTTCTGAAGATGTACTGTCAGTAAAGTATCTATAGTCGGTAACCTGCATCTACATCCAATATGTAAGATAAAAATATCTGGACCTGAACTGTACAGAAACACTCCTTATAATGAGATATATCCTGCGAATATCTCAATGTATTCAATAGTTACATTTAGATGGATTTATGCTTCAAATGGTATTGTACAATTCTTTCTTTTTTCACGATTTTTGAACTCCACCTTGAATTGATATCCGAAAGAATATGTATCTTCAGCGGTATCTGTGATACCTTGTTGAGTGAGTGAGAAAGATTAGAAACAAATATTTGCGCACACGGGTAGGTTTTCTTTTCACTTGCATAAAAAACATCCAAACTGCCGGGGAAAAGAAACGAACGAGCGGATAATATTGTTCAATTTAACTCTGTCCAAACAGTATTCTGATTTGAATATCTGGATGACCATTGTTTAAGGCCCATAGGTTTGCACATGTCCTTACCAATGACATTTCACATTAAGTATGAATCGGAAAACCATATCCATGGAGTGCTAGGTGATAGTGTTTCTCTTGGATGCAGCTTGTTTTATCGCGTCGTTAGAATAGCTTAACTTCTACCCTGTGGGACACGAATATCTGTATCGATCCCTTTTCTCCAGTTTAAACCCAAAACAAGGGGTCCCGAGTGGCCGAGTGGTCTAAAGCGCTGTCCGTTACGGACCACTGCCATCTCACCTCTGTCTGCATGTGTTCGAGTCTAAGATTCGGCAAATGTGGTAATGTGAGAAAGCTTGCCAGTAGCTATTCGTGGGTCGGTGCTTCTTTCCGGGGTTTGTCCGGTTTCTTCCTCCACCATTAATACTGGCCGCTATTTATAACCTATATTGTGCTGAAAAATGGCGTTAAACCATAAAAACAAACAAACAAACCCAACACACATGATTTTACCACCTTACACAATCACTGTACTAAATGTTATGTCCATTTGCATATATTTCTTTTAACAAAAAACAAGTACTAACCGCTGGTAGACGAGGAGCGTTTTGTTTTTGTTTGTTTGTTTTATTATGATTTTTACGTTGCTTTAAGAATTTTTCAGCCATATCGCTACAATGTCTGCAGTGATGTAGTTTATAGTAATGTTTATCACTGGGACGTCATTCCGCAGACATGTAACATGATGTTCCACCCAGTCACATTATCTTGACACTAGGCTGACCAGGTCTAACACTAACCTCTTAATGCTGAGCGCCAAGCGAGGCAACAGTTAGTACCAATTTTGTAAGTATTTGGTATGACTTGGCCTCGTATCGAACCTACGACCTCCCGCTTCCACGGCGTACGGTCTGACCATATGGCCACCGGAGCACTTAGAGCGTTTTGGACCAGCCCATGCAAGACTTGTTCAAAATCAGCACCTTTATGGCCTCATTAGCATTTTTGCTTTCAGGCGGACCAAATATACATGGTTTACATTTGTTGCTCATCTATAGTTTGAAAATGTGTTTTTAAGACCAATTGTTGATCAAGGCAATGAAGTTGAATTCTTATGGAGACGTTTTCAATAATGTAATAGGAAGCATATAAATATATTGATTCCGTAGGATAACATAAAATTCGACAATGTTAAGCTACAAAATCAAATGTTCTAGGACTAATTAAAACTGACGTTACATAAATTAAAGCTAATTTTCGGGATTAAAACAAACACAAACACTCATTCACAGCGATTAATGTACTACTTCAAATTATGGTAAATTCTCCCATGTTGTATAAACAAATACTAATTAATATTTAGTAGATAAACTCAGAAAAATTTGAAGGTGTCACACAAGAGAATAACTGCACGTGACCTTTATAGAATGTAGAAATGATTTGCTTTTTAAATGCTGTCCCTGCAGTTTGAGATAAAAATGATATAAATTTTTCAAGTCAATCTAGTCTAATGTGTTGGATCATAAAGCAAACAGGCATCATTAGGCCAGACTCAAAATTGCTGATCTTTTTGTGATATGCAGTCCAAGTTTCTTTGTGAAACTTTTGTCTTTTTGCATCAAACACATAACTAATACGTTGTATTCAATCAAACAAAAGGAATGAAAATGAAAGAAAGTGCACGGAACTTTATTACGGTAATAATAAGACCTGCCGCTATATATAATATATATATATATATATATATATATATATATATATATATATATATATATATAAGAGAGAGAGAGAGAGAGAGAGAGAGAGAGAGAGAGAGAGAGAGAGAGAGAGAGAGAGAGAGGATATTCACACAGCGTGTGCTGCCTGCATCTGTATAGGTACCCACGGGAAACAAATTTACGCTTCTGCAAGAAAACCTGCTCAAGATATGGTAACCACTTATTCATGGAATCGAATTACCAATGGTTGTAGCATTAAGATAAGGTACAACAAGATGCTATATTTCTTTGGCTTTCCTAATTCCAGCTGAGCTAAAATCGTTCATTATCTTAATTGCTACTCGTGCAGAGAATGACATTAAACATGATAAATATGAGAAAGTTCTAATTTCTTAAAGGAGCAAAGAAATCTATTTTTCTGAGTACATTAGCCACTGTAAAGGTTTTCGGAAGCTCGTTTGCTGTCATTTGATAATTTGTATTTGTCGCTGTGTGGAAAAGGTAGATCTGCCAAGGATTACGCGCAAGCGAGTGGTGATATTGCGATTCTAATTTACGCACTGTGTGGTGTTATTCGTGGATGTTTTCTTAGACTATTCTTGTTATAGCCACTCACCTGTAGGAGCTCAAGAACGCATATTACTTTTCTTCATAAGACATAGCCTGGAAATGCTCATAGGCATCTATTGATTGAACTCAGCATCTGTTGAGAAATTTCCATGGCGAGCTATTGTTACCCTTGCACGAACAGCATTTTCTGTGACTGATACGACTTGCTGTTCCAAAGATCATCTCGTTTCTTTGTGATTACAATTTGCCTGGTTCCTGTAGTTGAATAGGTGGTGATTATATGTGTAGTTTATGTATATCGTGTGTTCCGGTTTCATCAGCGCGCATGGATAGCGCCGTATATTCAAATAATGATCGAGATGAGAAATTTTTCCAAAAATGAATGTGAGATGTGTTAAACTCATGAATAATGCCGAGTTAAGCATGTGAAATAATGGAGAGACTTAATAAAATAACCAGAGTTGACCTTGTCCGGTTCAGCGAACAACATCGTTTCGAGTTTATTGCCGACCAGACATTCACGTCACGCAAGATATTCAATAGTAGCCTAGTTGTCTTACACATCAAGTAAGCCAAGATGAATTTGACCAAACCTCTTTACGTTGTTGCGTCAGTGCTGGATTTATCAAAGTTGCTTAAGTAGTAGTTTAACTGCGTTGCGATCAACCGAGTGCGGTGATAACAGCAATATGTTGAACAAGTATATGACTCTTCGCTGACGCATATTACCAGTAAAGATGTCTTTCAGGTCATGGCGGATTCATCGCATTTAAAAGTGCTTGATACTTTATATAAGCGAGTACCCCATGCATCATCTACAGTTCATCAACGTTAAGAAATACGTTGTGGGACAATTCATGGAAACATGCACTGGCAAGGTTATTGATAAGTACGTGGGTCTGAAAGCAAACTATTTTTGTTTGAATGGTTCTTTCATAAAACAAAGAAAGCAAATAGAGTTTCCCATTAAGTTTATGCACCAGATCTCATGCACATCATACATATGGAGATTCGTAGTCAACACATGCACACAAACGTGACAAATCTGATTCTGTCAAATAATCTTCGCATATGTGTACACCTTTTGCAACACGGTAAGTTTGCCACCATTGGATACCAGGCGATGGAGGTTCCCTAATGGAATAACTACTTACGCATACAGGCACTCGTATACCCCAAAATAAATATTTTCGCTAGTCACGTACTTGTGGAATAACGGTTTCTATTTACTCTAGTACATATGGCACTAAACGATTCATTCCCGTAGTAACAGGGCCTTTGATACGGCTGTCGTCAAAATCATAGCTCGTTGGTTTCTTAGGTTTGATATTGTACATGCATTGACGGACTATACCGGATCAGTAGCACGACGTTTCATGGCTTTCTAGCTTCCTCTGTTATAAAGATACCGAATTAATTCACTTCCAAGTGGATCCGGGTGGTTGTGAAACCACTTCATAATTGATACAACATTTGTTTCATGTGGCTACGAAATCTTCTGCTGAATCACATTATCTGGTTTTAACCTAATCAGACGTAGAGTCGCATTATTCATTTTTTGAGGCTGCTCGGCCACCCTGAAGCAGGTTTTACTATTCAATATTGATTTATATACGTGATGGTTCCGAATTTATTAGGTATATGGTTAAATCGTTGTCCAATAGTTTGATTGTTTTGAATTATGTCGTGTCAACGTAGCACCAGCACGTGACGTTTCTTTAGCAATGCAACAAAGATTGCAAGAAATTATTTGCCTTGATGACGTACAGAATACGCGACCACATTAGCGGTCTAGATACTTAGATCCGCATTTGAACGTCAACAGTTCGGCGTCTTGTTTCTGTTGGCAACAACTATGGATGCCTACCCGATCATGTGGGAGAAAGAAACTACCACTGGTGAAATTCGTTGGTGTCCTCACATCAAAACTGTTAAACGGGGAAACATTCTTGACGTGAGTAGGATAATCAGCCTATTTTTGATGAGCCATTCACGCTTTGATAACATATGGGTAACCTCGGTATTGATATCTAACCTTGTCTTAATCTTGCTGCGTCACTCTTCCAATAATGTTTGGACCTGTATTACATGGTAAATAATTTGTTGTCCACGTTTGTTACATCGATGAATCGCCTCCAGTTGCGCGCTACTGACTAACACATACACTCTTAGTCTTTATAAATGCTTTAATAATGATTATGGCGACTCTTTCTCTGACTGCTGGTCCCGCAATCAGGTTCGAGTCATGGTTGACACACTGTGATAACGTTTCATGTTTAATAAGCGAGATAATATCGGTTATATATGGCATAGAAACATTGTAAAGGTTAGTTTCCAGGCTCCGGTCGTGTATTAATAGCAAGTCACACAGTAATTCGTGTTTCAGTTCAGCCAAATTTTGTTTTGAACCTGGAACATTCAGGTGACCTCTTGACCCGGAGCGTTTCACGAAGGCAAATTTCTTTTGATCTAATTTGAGAACTGTTTTTGAGTGACTGTCGACCTATTATTATATTATTGCGTGTCGCAAAATGAGCTGGATTTGCAGTGTGAGTGTTCCTGTCGCATAGCATACAGTACGAAGCATGAAGGTAAGTGAAATAACAATTATCATTCAACATGGTGTAACGAGAGACTAAAGATGTAACACATCTGCTTTCACTGTCATCGTTTGCACTACTTTGGTGAACCGGCAACTCGTGCAGCACAATATACCATGCATTGTGCTCTTAGAGTAACGTAACATGTATAACTATTTGCTGGACATTATGTGTGCTGCATAAATTAATCTAGGTGTCTATACGAATGTGCAGTCATATTTTATTTTGACATCCGTTTCGTTCTTAGCAATCGTTTGAAACAAAACACTGACTATCATTATATTCGATGCAAGCACTAAAGTTAGACTTAATCATCAAAAACATCATAACTTTGTTAAACAGCGCACCTTATTTTATTGACGGGAATAAAATCGAATCTGTTGAGACAATGATATTATCGGACTCGCCACGTTCAGAGCGGATTATGCAAAAGCAGCTGCCCAGTCTATCACAAGGATGGATTATTATAGCTATGTGGACCATTGCAATGATCTCTGATGTTTTGTTTTCGAAGCTAAACAATCAGTATTGCTTTTGCGAAAAATAAAAACGACGATACCAATACGATTTGATGGTAAAAATATAAGTAGTCGTGTTTGTATTTGTAAATAGTTTTTTTTCTTCTGAGCAATATACAAAGTCACTTTTATAATCTAATCAACATGAATAAATCTCAATTTTTATTAACACATCAATGCTTGATTTATTTGAAATACACTTCAAACAAAAAGTAAAGTCGAAAACACAGATAAAACCAATAAACTATGGGCATCAGATGAAATGATCGCAAACCTTATCTAGACAAACAGAAATGTCTCAAAATTGCCCGTTTCCATGATGCAAGTTTCATTTAGAACTTCCAATATTTTTTATTTTGTATTAAGAAGATAAATGAATGTCAATCATTAACAAATATTTCCTGAAAACTACGTTCACATTTGGATGTGTTTGTTGTCTCGTGAATGGAATGAGCTTTATTAGCGTCTTGGAACCAACAATAATGTAGTTATATTAATTCAAATATTTATAGTAATTTCGTTGCATTTTATATAAGAAGGATAGCAGAACATAATAGATTATTTTCTCCGTTAAGGTTAGAACAAACACTATCAACTAAACCTTGACAAACTAACGTTGACAAATCATTTTGGTGGAAATAATGCTTGTCATGTTTTAGTTAATTAGTTAATCCAGCTAATTATTTCAACTAATTATTCCAGCTAATTATTTCAGTTTCAGTTTCATACTCATTGTTCCTACTTTTCAGGCTATTGCCGTCCCAGTCAAAATTATATGTGAGTGTAAGTACGAACCTATTAAGTGAGACCCGACTTAAGCTTTGTGCGAAATGTATATGATGGAAAAGTTTATATCTTTAGAAGTAAGTTTGTTCTATCAAATTCATAACATATAGTTCCTTGATTTTTCTATCATGATTTGCACGATCATATATATATATATATATATATATATATATATATATATATATATATATATATATATATATATATATATATATATATATATATATATATATATAAACCACTAAACAACATTTCATATCTTAACAGTGTCACAATTTGTTGTTGGTTCTCGCTGTTTTCCTCCTGGATTTAAGTTCAGACAAGTGTAGCAAAACCATCATCTTCACGTATATGTGTTACTTATTTATTTATTACATTGATATTGTTCTTTGTTTTGGGAATCATATATATATATATATATATATATATATATATATATATATATATATATATATATATATATAATCAAATTTTTCTTAAACAGTTTTCACACAAGTGTTGAACCAAACGTTTTATTCTATTCATTGCCAAGAACATATATCATGAAAAGTAAGAAAATATCAATTTGAGCTTTTGTAATAGCCTGAAAAAGGCTGATCAACGCGTTAGAACGGTGCATATCAGGAATGAGGTAAGCTGCAGCTAAACTGAATCATCTCAAAGTCATTGCCTGTGAGTGCATTTTAAATTCACTATACACCATAACGCAGTGCAATTGAGTCAAATACTTCGTTACACGTCTGTTATGTTTTTTTTTAATGATTTAACGCCATTTTTATTTACAATATAGTCTATACATGGCGGTCAGTATTAATGGTGGAGGAAGACTCTTAGACTCGAACCCACGCAGACAGAGGTGAGATGGTAGTGATTCGTAACTGACAGCGCTTTAGACCACTCGGCCACTCGGGGTCCCGTGTGTTTAAGTCTCAAGATGATGAAATATATAAGAATTAAAACATTGAGAGGAGGTTTGAAAAGCTTGCAGAAAATTTACTTGATGAATTAAGATGCTCAAAGGCATGCGCGAGACTTGTGTGTGAATTAACTACATATGATTTGAATTAGTGTCAACAACAGTGCGAAGACATATTATAGCCAAAAGATTTAGCTAACATGTATTTAGATATGTACTTAGTAAAGACATGTGGAATTATGTAAAATAAAAAAATCTAGTGGCTATTATCAAATACACTACACATCCTAGTTCATTTAATTCAGTACTAAATTTAATTCAGAATATTAATCTGCCTCTTAGTATGAATCCTTACTATTTATTGTATTGTTTATTTTTTTTATAGTTAACCGTTGTATGAATAATTCATATAATAGTGTGTTGTAACATATAATTCAACATTGTAGTTGTATATATACGAACTTTTACAATCATGAACGGTCAGTTTAGCTGTTAACATTTTTATCTGACATTTTGTGGATCTTTGAATGTTGATACCACTGATTGTTTCGACGTAAGAACCAAAACATTGTCATTCTTTGTTTTCATATAACTTGAAAACATGTAACTAAAATGTTAAAAAAAACAGTAGCAATTTTGAACATCTATTTAAATACTAAATGTCCAAATGAATTTTAAAACAATTCGATAGATTACAATGCTGTGTCAGCTGATAATTATAGCTTTTATCTGAGAGTATAATATGCCTGGCACGGACATTACATAAACTAATTTGCGGTGCTTTTCTATCTACAGTGCATAACAAATTGCATCTCAAGATCCGTAAATCTGCCAGTTTGTCATCAGTTGGAATCATATCGATCCGTACCGTATCTATAATAATGAAAGCAAGGTCTAAACACATGAACTTATTACTTTAAAATCATTCTCCTTTCACTTAAACATTTTTCATATCATGTATGATTCTATGCAATAATTCCAGTGAATTCGGTGGTGTCGTTTACCGATAATATCGACATGAAATAAACACCAAATGCATACAGTAAATACGATAATATCGACATGAAATAAACACCAAATGCATACAGTAAATATGATCACTCGCAACGAACTAACGCTAATGAAACTTTGCATGCCCAACGTTTACTAAACTCTTGCTAATGTAATCATTGTTTAGATTCTCATATAGCATTTATGTAATTGTACATTTTCTCAAGCAAACGTTATTTGAAGTATAATTAATTCCTCACATGGAACATTAAGAATGAAACATGTATGAAAATACCTTTCTGAACAGGTATGCAACCAATTAGAATTGTGTTTTTGTTTTGTTTTTTATGGTTTAACGCCATTTGTCATCACAATATAGTCTATACATGGCGGCCAGTATTAATGGTGGAGGAAGAACCCGGACAACCCCCGGAAAGAACCACCGACCCACGAGAAGCTACTGGCAAGCTTTCTCACATAACTATATTAGCCGAAATCTTCGACTCGAACACATTTATACAGAGGTGAGATGGCAGTGGTCCGTAACGGACAGCGCTCTAGACCACTCGGCCACTCGGGGCCCCATAAGATTTGTGTTCTACAACATCAATCCGTCTATTTTGCTTTCATTCTATCTGCATATATCTCTAGATTTATTTATGTCTGACAATATGGACCTTAACGTTACTAACAGTATATATCTAGGGTATGAAAGACTGGTACGCTTATATACAACCTACGAGATCGTTGGCTAGTATAGTGACCTTTAAATAATTCACTATAACACGTTACAGTTTTTCTGTATCACAGAAAAGAAAATTAACTCAATACTTGGTCATTAAAAAGGTGTACATATTATTTTCTCAAGAAAGGCTCGTATACATGACGTGTAAATAGTCAAAATATGGGCTTAGTGTGAACGTTAGAGATCCGGGAATAACACCATGCAGACGAGATACCTGCGTAAATAAACATTAAATTCGCTTGGAGTTCATTAATCTGCGACATAGTTACGATAATGAAATAATGGTCTTAAATTAACATAAAACTTCTTTTCGTTTTACTTAATTAAAGTGCCTACTCATTTAATATCATGTTCGCAGGAAGATTTATTATACTATTATAATGTAGATAGCTGTTGCATATGGCTGATTTTATCTAGATCATATGAACATGCCCACAAAAGATCGTTTTTTCAAGGTCCGTCGTTAGTATTCCGATGCATGACTGAAAGGATGCGGGTAGGATTCCTACCATTGCATCAGCTTTCGGTCAGAAAATGTGGTGTATCCTTGTATACAGCTTTTTACTCACTTTTTACTTTATCTTATCCACTAAATAGCCTAACCAAATCAAAATGGTTTGTTTCATTATAAGTGTTTAATTAACCCATTATTCAATATAGCACACACTGGATAATAACTCCAAGGCAAGGCTCACTAGAAATATTACTTTCAAACATGGCAAGGAGGGGCCCCGAGTGGCCGAGTGGTCTAAAGCGCTGTCCGTTACGGACCACTGCCATCTCAGCTCTGTCTGCGTCGGTTCGAGTCTAAGATTCTGCTAATGTAGTTATGTGAGAAAACTTGCCAGTAGCTTCTCGTGGGTCGGTGGTTCTTTCCGGGGGTTTCCCTGTTTCTTCCTTAAACCAATAATACTGGCCGCCATGTATAACCTATATTGTGCTGATAAATGGCGTTACAGTCTACAAGAACTTATTCTTCATAATACAGTTACGTTTTACACCATACCAAAGCTTTTTTATGGCCACAAACAACATTATTGCTACGTTCAGTCATCCGCATAAGTGAAAACTATTCTCGAAATACAGCCGTGATTCAATGTCATGTACATTTGTTTGAGACAACCCTTTGCTTGGACTAAATTCGTGAGTCGAAAATTGGTTCATGCAAAAATAGAAATACAAGCACAATATATCTTCAGTTTTCGTTCCCCTTTTCATGTAAATGAATTTTTTTAGCACCACACACTACAGGAATAACTCGTCGTTTTAGATATATAATTGATATTCAAAAGAAAACCAGGATCTCAATAGCCTTTCCTAAATAGATTGACCATATTGTAGGCGCGAGAGACTCTACAATTTGGATGAGTTGCATCGGGGAAGTTTAGTAACTCTGGAATGAGTTAGCACTGAGTGCTTTATCTTACGAGTCAACCGTAATTTGTAATTAGACATATACGAGAATAAGACTAAATTAGAAAGTAAAATTATCACACATTTCATAAGAGGAAGCAGCAAATATCAGCCCTAAAATAACTTTGGAAATTGCTAATGTATTTAACTACAGTAAAGCATATACGTGCGTGTTGCGCAGTACGATTGATTTTACTGTTTATTCACATGTTATGATCCTGTCTTTATGTAAACAGGAGTATTACAGAATAGATTATACAGGATACTAAATGCATACAACGCATAACTTCCGTTGCAGAAACCATTTATATCTCTGTCACCTTTACTATCCAGCCAGCATAGAAGAAAATAAACAATAAATTAAAGAATATTTGATATTGTGGACGAACACCGATTTTAACAAACCCATTGAATAACCGGCCTATAATCATTTAACTATTGTTTTCATGGACACATCTGAACATATAACTCAGAAATGCCATTACCAGTGCTTTGGTAAATTCAAATTAGAGTCAGAGATTTTAATATCTCCAAATGTATGTGTATGAATTTGTAGCACATTTAATACATTCTCGAATGTGTTTTCGACATTTTTGAGTATTTAATATTTACACATATGAATGTTTATTAATTATGTTTGTCTTCATTTTGGTGATATGTAATGGATATATTTCACATTTTGTATAGCACAATTAATTAGTTACAAAACAGGTAATATGAACATACTTGAACACGAGAGCAATATAACCTTCAAACTATAACCAGCATAACACGGCCATATAAATAGGAACATACATGAATTATATGAAATTGAGGTTTCCTACTGACCAAACTATGTTACATACATAAGTCAAAACTATGTTACATACATAAGTTAAAACTATGTTACATACATAAGTCAAAACTATGTTACATACAAAAGTCAAAACTATGTTACATACGTAAGTCCAAACTATGTTACATACGTAAGTCCAAACTATGTTACATACGTAAGTCCAAACTATGTTACATACGTAAGTCCAAACTATGTTACATACGTAAGTCCAAACTATGTTACATACGTAAGTCCAAACTATGTTACATACGTAAGTCCAAACTATGTTACATACGTAAGTCCAAACTATGTTACATACGTAAGTCCAAACTATGTTGGATACATAAGTCTATCCCTTCATTTATTAATGAGTAATTAATACAGAGACAAACACCTTTATAAAATCACAACCACGATAATGAAAAGCCAATAACACTCTAGATACTAAAGTGTACATAGTTGATTCTAAACATCAAAGCTTATACGATCCATGGCCTCTTTTTGCGATTGTTTTCATCTGAAGAAATAATTCCACTTTTCATCAGAATGTGTGCTTATTTATTTCCCGGTGTTGTTTCCCAGGAAGCAGTGAGATATCCTTGGTCACGCTGATATTGTAAAACGGATGACATGATGTATACTAAAACCCAAGAAAGATGTAAAGTAGTCGTGAATGTAGGCATTCGCGAGTATCAATCACACTTTCTTAAGCTATCAAGTAATACATCTCTTTTCGAATCACTCACTCAGGATTGTACTGGGGTGGGGGTGGGGTGAAGTGTATTGATACTGACGGGAATATGCTTCATAATAGTAATTCAATTCATATACGTGCATGGTAGATCTACGGATAAATTTGTAGTTATAACCCAAGGCCAGTATAAGGAGTATGATATACTTAGTGGTCAAAAGAGTGTAGATCTTACTTGCCATAAAGTTATGACTTTGTGTCAATTTTGACTTAAAAGTAATCTTAACAGTCTGGTTATACAATGTTCCAAAATAAGAATTCTAGTGGTAGTAAACGTGTATTTAAGTTTGCGAAAAGATGTAGACAATCGGTGAAGATACAAAATAATCTAAAGCTTCCCGAATGTTGCGAAGTTCTTCTTTGCATGAAGAAGAACAAACTTGCTCCTCAAACGTTATGTGCTACAAATTTTATGAAGTTCTTACTTGTAATGACATAATTATGGAATTGCACAAAAGTTATATCCTTGAGTATATGCTGCTGTCGACAACTAGGAATGACTTCATGATTGCCTTGTCAGAGAAAGGCGAGATATTGAGAAATTGTTTCCTTGCTATATCACAAGAGTTCACAATGTTAACATTTTCAAAGATATAATAATCATAATTAGATTTCGGCTAAAACGAGTTGTGAGTCACATTGATTATGTTTAATTGGCATGAACAATATATAAATTGCCTCGCTTCTCTCTATATTGACATAATCGGATGATTTATCATATCGTAATGGCTATCCTCATGCCATAAACGGTCGATTTTTAACTCATTATCAGCACAAAACATTTAAAATTAACATTTCGTAACGAAAGCTATTCAGAAAGATAACACATTAAATTTTATTAGCATTCATGTTAGATACTGAATGTATTATTTTCAAATTTATACTGTTTATATAAACCTTAGTATAAATAACACTTGTGTTTCGTTCAAGACTCAGCATTACTTGAAAATAAATTTTTTACATTAGTTAGTATATTAGGAGTTTTAATTCGAAATGGATATAAAGAGAGCCGCTTACATAATCTGGTATTCGGAAGAAACATATGCTATTATAAGTAATATCGAGCATGCCTGTTCGTAAAAATACTATCTAGTTATCAATATATATCATGCTTACACTAATAAGCGAAAGGCAGGTACGCACGTAGCACTACAAGTATATGTTTATAATTCTAAGAAGTATTCAGTATATACCATGATTTAGGCAAAAGAACATATTTTATCATTGCAGAAGCAGGCTGAATGAATATATATAATATATATATATATATATATATATATATATATATATATATATATATATATATATATATATATATATATATAGATATATATAAACAGAGCGGCTTGTCAAATCAGAAAAGAAATAATGCAATCTAATATTCCCAACACGTCTGTATCAGTACAGTAACACATTTGTGAGCGGCCAAATTTCTCTTCCAGAAAGCATGTGTGCTATTAACACAGCAATTCATTCCATTGAACGATGACAATAAATTTAAGACGTTAGTGTATTATTGTTTAAAGGTATATACACATTAGTGCACATTTGAATTGAATAGATAACAAAGAACAGAATCACGCCAAAGTACAGACTGAAAAACAAATATAGGGGGCCCAATGTATATTGCGGGTCTTTGAGAACCGGCTTCATACAATTTCCATTTCGGCATAGACAGCAGTCGTTTCTTACTTTCAGGTGCACATTTTCATCATTTCTCATTATGCAGCAGCAGTAAAAGTTGTTGTCGTCATCAAATTCGCAGCAGCAGAGGCAATGGCAACAGTAAAGGCAGATATTACCCTCATCCTGTGATTGTTCCTCATAGAGCTGACACCAACACTCCAAACATTCAAAGCAACTGCAACAATACCTATTTTCGGGGTCTTGGAGGCACGTTACCCAGCGTACTATTTTGTTTATTATTGATATACCACTTACTCCAATTGCAATTTCAAACCCGATGGGCTTGTCCTGACATACACCTTTGTCGACTACAATGGCACAGAAGATCAATATGTACTGTGGGAAGTCTCCAAATATAATGGATAAAACCACCTCTTTCCAGCCATGAAGGATACGAAATCCATGCTTTCCTTTGGTTGCTTCAAATCTTGTTTCACCAATGGAGTTGGCGATCTGCAGGAAAGCGAAAAGAGTGGTGATAGCATTAATGATCCAATAAAGTAACTTTATGACACGCACTCTGTCAGAGTCCAGTCCACGTGCAGGCAACTGAATGTTATAGAGGATAAGCCAGTCGTTGGAGAGCTCTGTCATCGCCAGTAAAATCGACATAACCCTTTTAACGATTAAAGTCTTCAAACTGACATTTTGTGGTAGTGTGTATATAAACGTTGTTCTTGTCCCCATATTCCCTCCGTCCTCCAAGGACGAAACATGCATCGGTTGCACTGTAATAGTCTCTTCTCGATTCTCACGCCGTTCCTGTATTCCGTTGTTTCTTTCTGTCGATATACTTTCTATATCTGTGTCCATTCCCTGCCGTTCTGCTATTACTCCATCCAATGTGTGTGTAGGTCCCCCTTCGCTATAAATAATTGTTAAGCTATTGGAATTAACGTCGGAGACCTGATTCTCTTGCTGTCCCAATGCAACATTGTAACACATTTCTTTACACGAAGCCATACTGAATCGATCTGCTCACGATTTGTCTTAGGCGTTGGATTCCTAAATAGCGTTATATGGGCTTGATCTTAACTATGATGATATATGACATTGGTTGGTATCCACGTGGTAGGTAATATGCTAACGGGAAACAAAGATAACTAGGCCTTACCTATTCTAAATGTTATAAAATAAATACCTCTTATAATGTTTGTGTGCGTGAATACACAACATAATTGAGATTCCATCTGGATCAGTTTTCACTGAGGTTGTTACACCTGCAATTGTATGGGTGAAAATGATAATCATTCGAATAACGTGTAATGGATTAGAAAACTAGCGAATGAATGGAATAGTCTGAAACAAGTAACAATGAAATAAGATTTTACCTCAAATAAAGTTTGATAGTTATATGACCAAATAAGAGAAAATCTAAAAATAACGTGATCCGGTTATAAAAAATTCAATAAATGCATCTCTCACATCAAATGAATTCTTAGCGTATTATACTCTCCCCTGTCTATGTTTCATTTTCTAAGCTAGTGTCTTCATTTTTGTTTGTTGTTCCTGAACCCATTCACTATCAAAACTGTCTATTACTCACAATCTCAAATTAAAATAAACTTTTGCAGTTTCCTCAGCAGCACAACAATGTAAAGTGTAGAAACCAAATTTGGCCTCTGTCATATTTGTTATAGTAATTCTTTTGACGTACCCTAGCATGCGCAAAACGGTTATAATTTTTTCCTTTGGTCTTTCAGTATGCATCAGCTTTTGTAAGAGACTGTGTTTTAGAGTATTTTGTGTTCTAAAATTATTCCTATTATACTCTCGTCAGCTGATGAACACAACATAAAGAGACAGGAAACGAAAGAGCATAGAAGATGGAAATGACCAGCAAATGAAGGGAACATGTTAATTGCATGCAATAATTCGTAGCAGCGATACCTTTGTTTGTCAGACCTTCAGATATTTTCAGATAGCGTAACGGACATGCATACATATCACATTCATACTTCCTGAAGAAGTACTGTCAGTAAAGTATCTATAGTCGGTAACCTGCATCTAAATCCAATATGTAAGATAAAAATATCTGGACCTGAACTGTACGGAAACACTCCTTATAATGAGATATATCCTGCGAATATCTCAATGTATTCAATAGTTACATTTAGATGGATTTATGCTACAAATGGTATTATACAATTCTTTCGTTTTACACGATTTTTGAACTCCACCTTGAATTGATATCCGAAAGACTATGTATCTTCAGCGGTATCTTTGATACCTTGTTGAGTGAGTGAGAAAGATTAGAAATTAATAATTGCGCACACGGGTAGAGCTTGTTCTCATAGAGATTACCTTATCAGTCGGAGTTTAAATTTCAACTGATAGAGCTGGGTTTAAGTTGTTCATATTTAAACATATTTATTGAACCTTGCATGGTTTACTTTTCACTTACATAAAATACATCCAAACTGCCGGGGAAAAGAAACGAACGAGGGAATAATTTGTTCAATTTAACTCTGTGCAAACAGTATTCTGATTTGAATATCTGGATGACCGTTGCTTAAGGCCGCTAGGTTTGCATATGTCCTTACCGATTACATTTGCACTTTAAGTATGAATCGGAAAACACTGTGCATGGAGTGCTAGGTGATAGTGTGTCTCTTGGATGCAGCATGTTTTATCGCGTCGTTAGAATAGCTTAACTGAGGAACTTCTTATAGTACTTGTACTCTGTGGGACACGAATATCTGTATCGATCCCTTTTCTCCAGTTTAAACCAAACACACGTGATTTTACCACCTTACACAATCACTGTACTAAATGTTTTGTCCATTTGCATATATTGCTTTTAACAAAACACAATTACTGACCGCTGGTAGACGCGGAGCGTTTTGTTTTTGTTTGTTTGTTTTATTATGATTGTTACGTAGCTTTAAGAATGTTTCAGTCATATCGCTACAATGTCTGCAGTGATGTAGCTTATAGTAATGTTTATCACTGGGCCGTCATTCCGCAGACATGTAGCATGATGTTCCACCCAGTCACATGATCCTGACACTAGGCTGACCAGGTCTAACACTAACCTCTTAATGCTGAGCACCAAGCGAGGCAGCTGTTAGTACCAATTTTGTAAGTATTTGGTATGACTTGGCCTCGTATCGAACCTACGACCTCCCGCTTCCACGGCAGACGGTCTAAGCATATGGCCACCGGAGCGGTTAGAGCGTTTTGGACCAGCCCATGCAAGACTTGTTCAAAATCAACACCTTTATGGCCTCATTAGCATTTTTGTTTTCAGGCGGACCAAATATAAATGGTTTACATTTGTTGCTTATCTATAGTTTAAAAATGGGTTTTTAAGACCAATTGTTGATCAAGGCAATGAAGTTGAATTCTAATTGAGACGTTTTCAATATTGTAATAGGAAGCAAATAAATATATTGATTCCGTAGGATAACATAAAATTCGACAATGTTAAGCTATAAAATCAAATGTTCTAGGACTAATTAAAACTGACATTACATAAATTAAAGCTAATTTTCGGGATTAAAACAAACACAAACACTCATTGACAGCGATTAATGTACTACTTCAAATTGTGGTAAATTCTCCCATGTTGTATAAACAAATACTAATTAATATTAAGTAGATAAACTCAGAAAAATTTGAAGGTGTCACACAAGAGAATAACTGCACGTGACCTTTAGAATGTAGAAATGATTTGCTTTTTAAATGCTGTCCCTGCAGTTTGAGATAAAAATGATATAAATTTTTCAAGTCAATCTAATTTACTACTTCGGTTCAAATTGTCTCCCGATAAAACTGAAACACTAATTATCCTATATACAAAAGGCCAATGTGTATTTTTTTAAAAAAAAATAATCTTATCTTGAGACCTACTTATATTATCTAGAATTTGCAAATGACGGCATGATATATTGCAATCAGTGATCAATAGGTGTTTCAAATATGTAGTTTTCTTTGTTTACAGCTTGACATATTATAGACAGCGATAAATTCATACCGTATGCATTCTAAAATCAGTTTTGGTATGTTTGTATATTTTTCATATTATGAATAACATAGGTTAAAACTTTTATTATTATTATTATAATTATTAAGTTTATTTTTATCATTATTATTATTATTATTATTATTATTATTATTATTATTATTATTATTATTATTACTAAGTTTATTTTTAACATTATCATCATCAACATTATTATTATTATTATTATTATTATTATTATTATTATTATTATTATTATTATTGTCTTGAATAAATTATATTTTTCAGTCCGACCACTTATCTAATGTGTTGGATGATAAAGCAAACAGGCATCATTAGGCCAGACTCAAAATTGCTGATCTTTTTGTGATATGCAGTCCAAGTTTCTTTGTGAAACTTTTGTCTTTTTGCATCAAACACATAACTAATACGTTGTATTCAATCAAACAAAAGACATCAAAATGAAAGAAAGTGCACGGAACTTTATTACGGTAATAATAAGACCTGCCGCTATCTATCTATCTATCTATCTATCTATCTATCTATCTATCTATCTATCTATCTATCTATCTATCTATCTATCTATCTATCTATCTATCTATCTGAGAGAGAGAGAGAGAGAGAGAGAGAGAGAGAGAGAGAGAGAGAGAGAGAGAGAGAGAGAGAGAGAGAGAGAGAGAGAGAGAGAGAGAGAGAGGATCCGCACACAGCGTGTGCTGCCTGCATCTGTATAGGTACCCACGGCAAACAAATTTACGCTTCTGCAAGAAAACCTGCTCAAGATATGGTAACCACTTATTCATGGAATCGAAATACCAATGGTTGTAGCATTAGGATAAGGTACAACAAGATGCTATATTTCTTTGGCTTTCCTAATTCCAGCTGAGCTAAAATCGTTCATTATCTTAATTGTTACTCGTGCAGAGAATGGCATTAAACATGATAAATATGAGAAAGTTCTAATTTCTTAAAGGAGCAAAGAAATCTATTTCTCTGAATACATTAGCTACTGTAAAGGTTTTCGGAAGCTCGTTTGCTGTCATTTGATAATTTGTATTTGTCGCTGTGTGGAAAAGGTAGATCTGCCAAGGATTACGCGCAAGCGAGTGGTGATATTGCGGTTCTAATTTACGCACTGTGTGGTGTTATTCACGGATGTTTTCTTAGACTATTCTTGTTATGTTATAGCCACGCACCTGTAGGAGCTCAAGAACGCATATTACTTTTCTTCATAAGACATAGCCTGGAAATGCTCATAGGCATCTATTGATTGAACTCAGCATCTGTTGAGAAATTTCCATGGCGAGCTATTGTTACCCTTGCACGAACAGCATTTTCTGTGACTGATACGACTTGCTGTTCTAAAGATCATCTCGTTTCTTTCTGATTATAATTTGCATGGTTCCTGTAGTTGAATAGGTGGTTTTATATGTGTAGTTTATGCATATCGTGTGTTCCGGTTTCATCAGCGCGCATGGATAGCGCCGTATATTCAAATAATGATCGAGATGAGAAATTTTTCCAAAAATGAATGTGAGATGTGTTAAACTCATGAATAATGCCGAGTTAAGCATGTATAATAATGGAGAGACTTAATAAAATAATCAGAGCTGACCTTGTCCGGTTCAGCGAACAACATCGTTTCGAGTTTATTGCCGACCAGACATTCACGACACGCAAGATATTCAATAGTAGCCTAGTTGTCTTACACATCAAGTAAGCCAAGATGAATTTGACCAAACATCTTTACGTTGTTGCGTCAGTGTTGGATTTATCAAAGTTGCTTAAGTAGGAGTTTAACTGCGTTGCGATCAACCGAGTGCGGTGATAACAGCAATATGTTGAACACGTATATGAATCTTCGCTGACGCATATTACCAGTAAAGATGTCTTTCAGGTCATGGCGGATTCATCGCATTTAAAAGTGCTTGATACTTTATATAAGATATAAGCGAGTACCACATGCATCATCTACTTTTCATCATCGTTAAGAAATACGTTGTGGGACAATTCATGGAAACATGCACTGGCAAGGTTATTGATAAGTACGTGGGTCTGAAAGCAAACTATTTTTCCTTGAATGGTTCTTTCATAAAACAAAGAAAGCAAATAGAGTTGCCCAGTAAGTTTATGCACCAGATCTCATGCACATCATACATATGGAGATTCGTAGTCAACACATGCACACAAACGTAACAAATCTTATTCTGTCAAATAATCTTCGCATATGTGTACACCTTTTGCAACACGGTAAGTTTGCCACCATTGGATACCAGGCGATGGAGGTTCCCGAATGGAAAAACTACTTACGCATACAGGCACTCGTATACACCAAAATAAAGATTTTCGCTAGTCAAATACTTGTGGAATAATGGTTTCTATTTACTCTAGTACATATGGCACTAAACGATTCGTTCCCCTTAGTAACAGGGCCTTTGATACGGCTGTCGTCAAAATCATAGCTCGTTGGTTTCTTAGGTTTGAGATTGTACATGCATTGACGGACTATACCGGATCAGTAGCACGACGTTTCATGGCTTTCTAGCTTCCTCTGTTATAAAGATACCGAATTAATTCACTTCCAAGTGGATCCGGGTGGTTGTGAAACCACTTCATAATTGATACAACATTTGTTTCATGTGGCTACGAAATTTTCTTCTGAATCACATTATCTGGTTTTTACATAATCAGACTTAGAGTCGCATTATTCGTTTGTTGAGGCTGCTCGGCCACCCTGAAGCAGGTTTTACTATTCAATATTGATTTATATACGTGATGGTTCCGAATTTATTAGGTATATGGTTAAATCTTTGTCCAATAGTTTGATTGTTTAGAATTATATTCTGTCAACGTAGCACCCGCACGTGACGTTTATTTAGCAATGCAACAAAGATTGCAAGAAATTATATGCCTTGATGACGTACAGAATACGCGACCACATTAGCGGTCTAGATACTTAGATCCGCATTTGAACGTCAACAGTTCGGCGTCTTGTTTCTGTTGGCAACAACTATGGATGGCTACCCGATCATGTGGGAGAAAGACACGACCACTGGGGAAATTCGTTGGGGTCCTCACATCAAAACTGTTAAACGGGGAAATATTCTTGAAGTGGGTAGGTAAATCTGCCAATTCTTGTTGGGCCATTCACGCTTTGATAACATATGGGTAACCTCGGTATTGATATCTAACCTTTTCTTAATCTTGCTGCCTGATCCTTCCAATAATGTTTGGACCTGTATTACCTGGTAAATAATTTGTTGTCCACGTTTATTACATCGAGAAATCGCCTCCAGTTACTAACACATTCAATCTTCGTCTTGATACATCCTTTAACAATGAATATGGCGACTCTCTGACTGCTAGTCCCGCAGTCAGGTTCAAGTCGTGGTTGACACACTCTGATAACGTTTCATGTTTAACATGATGTCACGAGATACTAAAGATGCGAACATCTGCTTTCACTGTCATCGTTTGCACTACTTTGGTGAACCGGCAACTCGTGTAGCACAAAATACCATGCTTGTGCTCTTAGAGTAACATAACATGTATAACGTTTGGCTGGACATTATGTGTGCTGCATAAATAAAGCTAGGTGTCTATTCAAATGTGCAGTCATATTTTATTCTGACATCCATTTCGTTCTTAGCAATCGTTGAAACATTACACTGACTAATGATAATATATGCGACGCAAACACTAAAGTTAGACTTAGTCAATAAAAAATATCACAACTTTGTTAAACAGTGCACTTTATTTTATTGACGAGAAGAAAATCGAATCTTGTTGATATTGCCCAGTCTATCACAAGGATGGATTATTGTAGCTATGTGGACCATTGCAATGATCTCTAATGTTTCGTTTTCGAAGCGAAACAATCAGTATTACTTAAGCGAAAAATAAAAACGACGATACCAATACGATTTGATGGTACTGATAATGGTAACGTCAAGCCTAGTAATATAGTTTTCATAACTGCATATACAAAAACAACTACTTGGGTGGAAGTGCACATGTGTATTGCACCAGTTCAGGTAAAACAATCAAGTAATTATACACCGTGGCAAGAAAATTAACAGAAGACCTTTAAGGGACACTAAAGCCTAGCTTCTGAAAAGACTACTAATCGAATAGAAACAACAGTTATGACATAATCACCAAAGACTCGCAAAATATAAACGCGCGAATGCTCTCGTGGATTCCGTTTGAGGATTCGCAGTGGCAATAACTTTGATATGGTATTTGTTATATCTACATCACACAGACTGTAGTCCCGTCCCAAGGATGTCTGTCTTATTAGCAAGAATGAAGTCGCTGTGTGTCTGGGTCTGTACGGCAGGGTTGAAATCCTGTCATTGAGATCGATACATGACGTAAAACTCGTCAAAACTTTAAAAAGACATGTCAATAAACGAACTTACTCTAGAGTTATATCTACATTAAGAGATGCTACAACAAGATGATAAATGAGAAGAAATAGTAATCTTGTTAGTAGTACAAAAAATATAAGTAGTAGTGTTTGTATTTTGTAAATAGTTTTTATTCTTCTGAGCTATATACAAAGTTGCTTTTATAACCTAATCAACATGAATAAATCTCAATTTTAATTAACACATTAATGCTTGATTTATTTGAAATTCACTTTCAAACAAAAACTTAAGTGGAAAACACAGATAAAACCAATAAAGTATGGGCATCAGATGAAATGATCGCAAACCTTATCTAGACAAACAGAAATGTCTCAAAATTGCCCGTTTCCATGATGCCAGTTTCATTTAGAATTTCCAATATTTTTTATTTTGTATTAAGAAGATAAATGAATGTCAATCATTAACAAATATTTCCTGAAAACTACGTTCACATTTGGATGTGTTTGTTGTCTCGTGAATGGAATGAACTTTATTAGCGTCTTGGAACCGACAATGATGTAGTTATATTAATTCAAGTATTTAGAGTAAGTTCGTTGCATTTTATATAAGAAGAATAGCAGAACATGTAGATTATTTTCTACGTTAAGGTTAGAACAAACACTATCAACTAAATCTTGACAAACTAACGTTAACAAATCATATTGGTGGAAATAGTTCTTGTCATGTTTTAGTTAATTAGTTAATCCCGTTGATTATTTCAGCTAATTATTCCAGCTAATTATTTCAGTTTCAGTTTCATACGCATTGCTCCTACTTTTCAGGCTATTGCTGTCTCAGTTAAAATTATATGTGAGTGTATCTAAGTACGAACCTATCAAGTGAGCCCCGACTTAAGCTTTGTGCGAAATGTATATGATGGAAAAGTTTATATATTTAGAACTAAGTTTGTTCTATCAAAGCATAACATATTGTTCCTTGATTTTTCTATCATGATTTGCACGATCATATATTAAGAATTGGTTTGTAGAGGTTTATAGTCATAAACCACTAAACAACATTTCATATCTTAACAGTGTCACAATTTTTGGTTGGTTCGCGCTGTTTTCCTCCTGTATTCAAGTTCAGACAAGTGTAGCAAAACCATCATCTTCACGTATATGTGTTACTTATTTACTTATTACATTGATATTGTTCATTGTTTTGGGAATCATATATATATAATAAAATTTTTTCTTAAACAGTTTTCACACAAGTGTTGAACCAAACATTTGATTCTCTTCATTATCAAGCACATATATCATGAAAAGTAAGAAAATATAAATTTGCACTATTGTAATAGCCTGAGAAAGGCTGATCAACGCCTTAGAACGGTGCATATCAGCAATGAGGTAAGCTGATCAACGCCTTAGAACGGTGCATATCAGCAATGAGGTAAGCTGATCAACGCCTTAGAACGGCGCATGTCAGCAATGAGGTAAGCTGATCAACGCCTTAGAACGGTGCATTATCAGCAATGAGGTAAGCTGCAGCTAAACTGAATCATCTCAAAGTCATTGCCTTTGAGTGCATTTTAAATTCACTATACACCATAACACAGAGCAATTGAGAGTCAAATGCTTCGTTACAAGTCTGTTTAATTTTCTTTTATGATTTAACGCCATTTTAAAGCATAATGTAGTCTATACATGGAGGCCAGTATTAATGGTGGAGGAAGACTCTTAGACTCGAACCCACGCAGACAGAGTTGAGATAGCAGTGAACCGTAACGGACAGCGCTTTAGACCACTCGTCCACTCGGGGCCCCGTTTGTTTAAGTCTCAATATGATGAAATATATAAGAATTGAAACATTGAGAGGAGGTTTGAAAAGCTTGCAGAAAATTTACTTCATGAATGAAGATGCTCAAAGGCATGCGCGAGACTTGTGTGTGAAATAACTACATATGATTTGAATTGGTGCCAACAACAGTGTGAGGACATATTATAGCCAAAAGATTTAGCTAACATGTATTTAGATATGTACTTAGTAAAGACATGTGGAAATATGTAAAATAAAAAAAATATGAATCCTGACTATTTATTGTATTGTTTAATTCATATAATAGTGTCTTGTAACATATAATTCAACATTGTAGTTGTATATACACGAACTTTTACAATCATGAACGGTCAGTTTAGCTGTTAACATTTTTATCTGACATTTTGTGGATCTTTGAATGTTGATACCACTGATTGTTTCAACGTAAGAACCAAAACATTCTCGATCATTGATTTTCATATAACTTGAAAATATGTAACTAAAATGTTAAAAAACAGTAGTAATTTTGAACTTCTATATTTAAAAACTAAATGTCCAAACCAATTTTAAAACAATTCGATAGATTATAATTCTGTGTCAGCTGATAATTATAGCTTTTATCTGCGAGAATAATATGCCTGGTACGGACATTACCTAAACTAATTTTCGGGGCTTTTCTATCTACAGTGCATAACAAATTGCATCTCAAGATTCGTAAATCTGCCAGTTTGTCATCAATTGGAAACATATCGATCCGTACCGTATCTATGCTAATGAAAGCAAGGTCTAATAACATGAACTTATTACTTTAAAATCATTCTCCTTTCACTTAAACATTTTTCATAGCATGTATGATGCTATGCAATGAGAATTGTTTAAAGCGAACGAGAATGATTTTAAAGTAATAAGTTTCATAGCATGTATGAACCGCTCCGTTGGCCTAGTGGTTAGAGCGTCCGTCGCGGAAGCGGGAGGTCGTGGGTTCGGTCCCGGACCAAGTCATATCAAAGACGTACAAAAATGGTACTAACAGCTGCCTCGCTTGGCGCTCAGCATTAAGCATTAAGAGTTTAGTGTTGGAACTGGTCGGCCTGGTTTCAGGATAATGCAACTGGGTGGGACATCACGCTACATATCTGAGGCATGATTCCCCAGTGCTAGACACCACTATACACAGTCTAACTGCAGATCTCGTAGCGATATGACTGAATAATTGTTAAAAGCTAAATAAAACAATAATGTAGCAAATAACTAACACTTTATTAACGTATGTATGTCATATATACCAACTAAAAAACGTTGTTAAAACTCTACTCTTGTTTCTTCCTGCTTCCTTTTTTAAAAATATTTTTATTTATCTCATGCTCATTTTGTTAGCCAGCACTGCCAATAGAAGGATGCAACAAACATGTTAATCTCATATGTCATATATTTTGTGGTTTTTGTCTTTCCGTAAGTACTCTACAAATAGTACAGATCATGAATTCGGTGGTGTCGTTTACCGATAATATCGACATGAAATAAACACCAAATGCATACAGTAAATATGATAATATCGACATGAAATAAACACCAAATGCATCATACAGTAAATATGATGACTCGTAATGAAACTTTGCATGCCCAACGTTTATTGCACTCTTGCTAATGTAATCATTGGTTTAGATTCTCATATAGCATTGATGTAATTGTACATTTTCTCAAGCAAACGTTATTTCAAGTATAATTAATTCCTCACATGGAACATTAAGAATGAAACATGTATGAAAATACCTTTCTGAACAGGTATGCAACCAATTAGAATTGTGTTTTTTGTTTTGTTTTTTATGGTTTAATGCCATTTTTCATCACAATATAGTCTATACATGGCGGCCAGTATTAATGGTGGAGGAAGAACCCGGACAACCCCGGAAAGAACCACCGACCCACGAGAAACTACTGGCAAGCTTTCTCACATAACTACATTAGCCGAAATCTTAGACTCGAACACACGTTGACAGAGGTGAGATGGCACTGCTCCGTAACGGACAGCGCTCTAGACCATTCGGCCACTCGGGGCCCCTTAAGATTTGTGTCTTACAACATCAATCCGTCTTTTTTGCTTTCATTCTATCTGCATAGATTTATTTATGTCTGACAATATGGACCTTAGCGTTACTAACAGTATATCTAGGGTATGAAAGACTGGTTCGCTTATATACAACCTACGAGATCGTTGGCTAGTATAGTGACGTTTAAATAATTCACTATAACACGTTACATTTTTTCTGTATCACAGAAAAGAAAATTAACTCAATACTTGGTCATTAAAAAGGTGTACATATTATTTTCTCAAGAAAGACTCGTATACATGAAGTGTAAATAGTCAAAATATGGGCTTAGTGTGAACATAAGAGATCCGGAAATATGACCATGCAGACGAGATACCTGCGTAAATATTTAAATTCGCTTGGAGTTCATTAATCTGCGACATAGTTACTATAATGAAATAACAGTCTTTAATTAAAATAAAACTTCTTTTCGTTTTACTTAATTAAAGTGCCTACTCATTTAATATCATGTTGGCAGGAAGAGTTATTATACTATTAAAATGTAGATAGCTGTTGCATATGGCTGATTTTATCTAGATCATATGAACATGCCCACAAATGATCTTTTCAAGGTCAGTGGTTAGTGTTCCGATCCATGACTGAAAGGATGCGGGTAGGATTCCTACCATTGTATCAGCTTTCGGTCAGAAAATGTGGTGTATCCTTGTATACAGCATTTTACTTATCCACTGAATAGCCTAACCAAATCAAAACGGTCTGTTTCATTATAAGTGTTTCATTAACTCATGATGAAAAATAAAGTAGTAACGACTAATGTCTTATTCTTCAATATAGCACACACTGGATAATAGCTCCAAGGCAAGGATCGCTAGAAATATTACTTTCAAACATCGCAAGGAGGGGCCCCGAGTGGCCGAGTGGTCTAAAGCTCTTTCTGTTAGGGATCACTGCCATCTCACCTCTGTCTACGATTCTGCTAATGTAGTTATGTGAGAAAGCTTGCCAGTAGCTTCTCGTGGGTCGGTGGTTCTTTTATGGGGGTTTCCCTGGTTCTTCCTTCACAAATAATACTGGCCGCCATGTATAGCCTATATTGTGCTGATAAATGGCTTTACAGTCTACAAGAACTTATTCTTCATAATACAGTTACGTTTTACACCATACCAAAGTTTTTTTTTTTATGGCCACAACAACATTATTGCTACATTCAGTCATCCGCATAAATGAAAACTATTCTCGAAATAGAGCTGTAATTCAATGTCATGTTCGTTTGTTTGAGACAACCCTTTGTTTGGACTCAATTCGTGAGTCGAGAAACGGTTCATGCGAAAATAGGAATACAAGCACAATATATCTTCAGTTTTCGTTCCCCTTTTCATGTAAATAAGTTTTTTTATTTCACAAAACGCAACATGAATAACTCGTCGTTTTAGATATGTATTTGATATTCAAAAGAAAACCATGATCCCATTAGCTTTATCTAAATATTTTCACCATATTTTAGGCGCGAGAGACTCTACAATTTGGATGAGTTGCATCGGGGAAGATTAGTAACTCTAGAATGAGTTAGCACTGACTGCTTTATCTTATGAGTCAACCGTAATTTGTTATTAGACATATAGAAGAATAAGACTAAAATAGAAAGTAAAATTATCACACATTTCATAAAATGAAGCAGCAAATATCAGCCCTAAAATAACTTAAATTCCTGATGTATTTAACTACAGTAAAGCATATACGTGCGTGCTGCGCAGTACGATTGATTTTACTGTTTATTCACATGTTTATGATCCTGTCTTTATGTAAACAGGAGTATTACAGAATAGATGATACAGGATACTAAATGCATACAGCTCATAACTTCCGTTGCAGAAACCATTTATATCTCTGTCACCTTTACTATCCAGTCAGCATAGAAGAAAATAAACAATAAATTAAAGCATAGTTGATTTTATAGACGAACACCGATTATAACAAACCTATTGTACAACCAGCCTATAATCATTTAACTATTGTTTTCATGGACTAATCTGAACATATAACTCAGAAATGCCATTGTCAGTGCTTTGGTAAATTCAAATTAGAGTCAGAGATTTTAATATCTCCAAATGTATGTGTATGAAACTGTAGCACATTTAATATATGCTCGAATGTGTTTTCGACATTGTTGAGTATTTAATATTTACATATATGAATGTGTTTTCGATATTGTTGAGTATTTAATATTTACATATATGAATATTAATTTATGTTTGTTTTCATTTTGGTGAGATGTAATGGATATATTTCACATTTTGTATAGCACAATTAATTAGTTACAAAACAGGTAATATGAACATACTTGAACACGAGAGCAATATAACCTTCAAACTATAACCAGCTTAACACGGCCATATAAATAGAAACATACATGAATTATATGGAATTGAAGTTTCCTACTGTCCAAACTATGTTACATACATTAGTCAAAACTATGTTACATACATAAATCAAAACTATGTAACATAGGTAAGTCAAAACTATGTTACATACATAAATCAAAACTATGTAACATACACAAGTCAAAACTATGTTACATACATAAGTCAAGACTGTAAATCAAAACTATGTTACATACATAAGTTAAATCTATGTAACATACATAAGTCAAAACTATGTTACATACATAAGTCAAATCTATGTTAAATACATAAGTCTATCCTTTCATTTATTAATGAGTAAATAAAACAGAAACAAAAACTTTTAGTGTGAAATTAAAATCACAATGACGACAGGGAGAACCCAATAACACTCTAGATATTAAAGTGTACGTAATTGATTCTAAAACATCAAAGCTCATACGATCCATGGCCTCTTTTTACGATTGTTTTCATCTGAAAAAATATTTCTACTTTTCATCAGAATGTGTGCTTATTTAATTCCCGGTGTTGTTTCCCAGTAGGTAGTGGTCATTCTGATACAATAAAACGGACGACAGCATGTATACTAAAACCCAAGAAAGATGTAACTAAGTCGTAAATGTAGGCATTCGCGCATATCAATTACACTTTCTTACGCTATCAAGTAATACATCTCTTTTCGAATCGCTCACTCAGGACTGTACTGGTGTTGGGGTGGGGTGAAGTGTATTGATACTGACGGGAATATGCTTCATAATAGTTATTAAATTGATATACGTGTATGATAGATCTACGGATAAATTTGAAGTTATAACTCAGGGCCATTATAAGGAGTATGATATACTTAGTGGTCAAAAGAGTGTAGATCTTACTTGCCATAAAGTAATGACTCTGTGTCAATGTTGAATTAAAATTAATCTTAACAGTCTGATTATACAATGTTCCAAAATAAGAATCTTAGTGGTAGTAAACTTGTATTTAAGTCTGCGAAAAGATGTAGACAATCGGTGAAGATACAAAATGCTCCTCAAACGTTATGTGCTGCAAATTGTATGAATTTCTTATTTGTAAAGACATACTTATGGGATTGCGCAAAAGTTATATCTTTGCGTATATGCTGCTGTCGAGAACTAGGAATGACTTCATGATTGCCTTGTCAGAGAAAGGCGAGATATTGAGAAATTGTTTCCTTGCTATATCACATGAGTTCACAATGTTAACATTTTTAAAGATATAATAATCATAATTAGATTTCGGTTAAAACGAGCTGTGAGTCACATTGATTACGTTTTAATGGCATAAACAATATATAAATTGTCTCGCTTCTCTCTATATTGACATAATCGGATGATGATTTATCATATTGTGCTGGCTATCCCCATGCTATAAACGGTTGATTTTAACTCATTATCAGCACAAAACATTTAAAGTTAACATTTCGTAACGAACACTATTCAGAAAGATATCAAAATAACTTTTATTAGCATTCATGTTATACACTGAATGTATTTTTTTCAAATTTATATTGTTTATATAAACTTTAGTATAAATAACACATGTGTTTCGTTCAAGACTCAGCATTACTTGAAAATAAATTTTTTACATTAGTTAGTATATTAGGAGTTTTAATTCGAAATGGATATAAACAGAGCCGCTTACATAATCTGGTATTCTGAAGAAAAATATGCTATTATAAGTGTTATCGAGCATGCCTATCCGTAAAAAAAATATATCTAGTCATCAATATATATATATATATATATATATATATCATGCTTACACTAATAAGCGAAAGCCAGGTGCACACGTAACACTACAATCATATGTTTATAATTCTAATAAGTATTCAGTATATACCATGATTTAGGCTAAAGAACATATTTTATCATTGCAGAAGCAGGCTGCATGAACATACATACATACATACATACATACATACATACATACATACATACATAAATACATACATACATACATACATACATACATACATACATACATACATACATACATACATACATACATACATACTTAATGACCTTTGTCAAATCAGAATACAAATAATGCAATCGACTATTCCCAAGACGTCTCTATCAGTACAGTAACATTTGTGAGCGGCCAAATTTCTCTTCCAGAAAGCATGTGTGCTATTAACATAGCAATTCATTCCATTGAACGATAACAATAAATTTAAGACGATAGCGTATTATTGTTTTGAAGGTATATTCACACTAGTGCACATTTAAATTGAATAGATAACAAAGAATTCAATAACGCCAAAGTACAGATCGAGAAACAAAGATATGGCGCCCAATGTATATTGCGGATCTTTGAGAACCGGCTTCATACAATTTCCATTTCGGCATAGACAGCAGTCGTTCCTTACTTTCAGGTGCACATTTTCATCATTTCTCATTATGCAGCAGCAGTAAAAGTTGTTATCGTCATCAAATTCGCAGCAGCAGAGGCAATGGCAACAGTCACGGCATATATTACCCTCATCCCGTGGTTGTTCCTCACTTTTCTGACAGCAACACTTCATACATTCAGAGCAACTGCAACAATGCCTATTTTCGGGGTCTTGGAGGCACGTTACCCAGCGTACTATTTTGTTTATTATTGATATACTACTTACTCCAATTGCAATTTCGAACCCGATGGGCTTGTCCTGACATACGCCTTTGTCGACTACAATGGCACAGAACATCAATATGTACTGTGGGAAGTCTCCAAATATAATGGATAAAACCACCTCTTTCCAGCCATGAAGGAGACGAAATCCATGCTTTCCTTTGGTTGCTTCAAATATTGTTTCCCCAATGGAGTTGGCGATCTGCAAGAAAGCGAAAAGAGTGGTGATAGCATTACTGATCCAAAAAAGTAACTTTATGACACGCATTCTGTTAGAGTCCAATCCACGGGCAGACAACTGAATGTTATAGAGGATAAGCCAGTCGATGGAGAGCTCTGCCATCGCCAGTAAAATCGATATAACCCTTTTTACGATTAATGTCTTGAAACTGACATTTTGTGGTAGTGTGTATATAAACGTCGTTCTTCTTTCCATATTCCCTCCGTCCTCCAAAGACGAAACATGCATCGGCTGCACTGTAATAGTCTCTTCTCGATTCTCACGCCGTTCCTGTATCCCGTTGTTTCTTCTCGAAGTAGCAAAAATATCGAAACCATGGTCTTGATTTGGTCGTCGATAGAAAAGATGTGCATATTTGTTCTTATGCCGTTTCGTATCGCCTCTTTCGGTCGATATACTTTCTATATTTGTGTCCATTCTTTGCTTTTCTGCTATTATTCCATCCAATGTGTGTGTAGGTGCCCTTTCGCTATAAATAATTTTTAAGCCATTGGAATTATCTTCGGAAACCTGATTCTCTTGCTGTCCCAATGCATCATTGTAACACATTTCTTTACACGAAGCCATACTGAATCGATCTGCTCACGATTTGTCTTAGGCGTTGGATTCCTAAATAGCGTTATATGGGCTTGATCTTAACTATGATGATATATGACATTGGTTGGTATCCACGTGGTACGTAATATGCTAACGGGCAACAAAGATAACTAGGCCTTACCTGTTCTAAATGTTATATAATAAATACCTCTTATAATGTTTGAGTGCGTGAATACACAACATAATTGCGATTCCATCTGGCTCAGTTTTCACTGAGGTTGTTACACCTGCAATTGTATCGGTGAAAAAGATGATTACTCGAATAACGTGTAATGGATTAGAACACTAGCGAATGAATGGAATAGTCTGAAGCAAGTAACAATGCAATAAGATACCTCAAATAAAGTTTCATAGTTATATGACCAAATAAGAGAAAATCTAAAAATGACGTGATCTGGTTATAAAAATTTCAACAAATGCATCTCTCACTTCAAATGAATTCTTAGCGTATTATACTTTCCCCAGTCTGTTTCATTTCCTCAGCTGGTGTCTTAATTTTTGTTTGTCGTTACTGAACATATTCACTATCAAAACTGTCTATTACTCATAATCTCAAATTAAAATAAACTTTGCAATTTCCTCAGCAGCACAACAATGTAAATGCGTAGAAACCAAATTTGGCCTCTGTCATATTTTTTAATAGTAATTCTTTAGATGTACCCTAGCATGCGCAAAACGGTTATAATTATTTCCCTCGGTCTTTTAGCTTGCATCATCTTTTGTAAGAGACTGTGTTCTAAAGTATTTTGTGTTTTACAATTATTATTATTATACTCTCGTCAGCACATGAACACAGCATAAAGAGACAGGAAACGAAAGAGCATAGTAGATAGAATTGACCAGCAAATGAAGGGAACATGTTAATTGCATGCAATAATTCGTATCAGCGATACCTTTGTTTGTCAGACCTTCAGATATTTTCAGATAGCGTAACGGACATGCATGCCTATCACATTCATACTTCCTGAAGAAGTACTGTCATTAAAGTATCTATAGTTGGTAACCTGCATCTACATCCAATATGTAAGATAAAAATATCTGGACCTGAACTGTACGGAAACACTCCTTATAATGAGATATATCCTGCGAATATCTCAATGTATTCAATAGTTACATTTAGATGGATTTATGCTACAAATGGTATTATACAATTCTTTCGTTTTACATGATTTTTGAACTGATATCCGAAAGACTATGTATCTTCAGCGGTATCTTTGATACATTGTTGAGTGATTGAGGAAGATTAGAAAAGAATATTTGCGCACGTGTAGAGTTTGTTCTTATAGGGATTACCTTGTCAGTCGGAGTTTAAATTTCAACTGATAGAGCTGGTTTTAAGTTGTCCATATTTAAACATATTTATTGAACCTTGCATGGTTTACTTTTCACTTGCATAAAATACATCCACACTTCCGGGGAAAAGAAACGAACGAGCGCATAATATTGTTCAATTTAACTCTGTGCAAACAGTATTCTGATTTGAATATCTGGATGACCGTTGCTTAAGGCCGCTAGGTTTGCAAATGTCCTTACCAATGACATTTGCACATTAAGTATGAATCGGAAAACCCTGTGCATGGAGTGCTAGGTGATAGTGTTTCTCTTGGATGCAGCTTGTTTTATCGCGTCGTTAGAATATCATAACTGAGGAACTTCTTATGGCACTTCTACTCTGTGGGACACGAATATCTGTATCGATCCCTTTTCTCCAGTTTAAACTCAACACACGTGATTTTACCACCTTACACAATCACTGTACTAAATGTTATGCCCATTTTCATATATTTCTTTTAACAAAACACAATTACTGACCGCTGGTAGACGAAGAGCGTTTTGTTTTTGTTTGTTTGTTTAATTATGATTTTTACGTAGGTTTAGAATATGTTCAGTCATATCGCTACAATGTCTGCAGTGATGTAGTTTATAGTAATGTCTATCACTGGGACGTCATTCCGCAGACATGTAGCATGATGTCCAACTAAGTCTCATTATCCTGACACTAGGCTGACCAGTTCTAACACTAACCTCTTAATGCTGAGCGCCAAGCGAGGCAGCTGTTAGTACCAATTTTGTAAGTATTTGGTATGATTTGGCCTCGTATCGAACCTACGACCTCCCGCTTCCACGGCGGAGGGTCTAGCGGACGGTCTAACCACATGGCCACCGTAACGGTTAGAGCCTTTTGGACCAGCGCATGCAAGACTTGTTAAAAATCAACACCTTTATGGCCTCATTAGCATTTTTGCTTTCAGGCGGACCAAGTATACATGGTTTACATTTGTTGTTTATCAATAGTTTGAAAATGTGTTTTTAAGACCAATTGTTGATCAAGGCAATGAAGTTGAATTCTAATTGATACGTTTTAGCAGCAGAGAGGGTGAACAGACCAACTTTGTGGGCTTCAACGGGGCTTCCTTCTCGTTAATATTTAATAGAAAGGTCTATTTGACAAACTGAGGCTTCCTAGTAAATATATAATAGAAAGGTCTATTTGGTAAACTAACGCTTCCTCGTAAGGGTCCATTTTCCCCAAAAAAAGACGCCATTGTCGTTGGAATTCACCCTCTTTGCTACTATGGGTTAACAATTCTTTTAGATGAAAGTTCTTTAGGATTTCACAAACAGACTAATTTGTAGGACCTCACCTCGTAGATCAATTAGATTATTGGACTGGTCAGTGAGTCTGAAATTAATTCTCGTTAACGAATTATTATGACATCGCATATAAATTGGATTAATTGGATCCTCAATGATTAGAAACCCTAGAGGAGCTGTTGGTGCAAATGAATATAGAATATATCCCTGTTGGGCTTGATTTGATCGTTCAAGATTTATTTGATAGCTTCCTTCGATAAAATCACATACTAAATTCAATGCTATCACCAAGGATATATTCAGATTTTGAGGAGCGATATGTATTCCACCGCCGTCTGGGTCATTATTATATTTGAGGATTATTGTTTTTTGTGATTGTGGCGATTTCTTCCATGCGTCATGGATTTTCTTGAAACCTTCATCGATGGCGTATCTAAGAGATACTTTTATCACTGGGACATTATCTCTTGGAATCTTAAAATGAGGAATATATTATATGTGTATATTATACTTCATTGCAAATTGTGTTCTTGTTTTAGGATTATCGTCACCTAATACCTCTTGAATAATTTTTAAATTATGTTTCCATGTCGTCGATGATTTTATTACATGTTTCTACAATGCTTAAAAATTCATCTCGGGTGAGAGTACCAGACTCGAGAGATACTAACAACAGTGAAAAATCATTAGTCATCTCTGTGAAATTTTTAACGATTTCATCTTGTCGATTTTGATAATTTCTTTTAGCGCGATCGTCTATCTTTTCAGTGAAAAATTTCAACTTATTGTATTCGTCATAACTTTTTATTATATTATCGGGTTTTATTCTGTGGGTGACATAATCAGATTTGTGTGGTTCGGGTATTTGATAAGCTGTCCGAGGTGGGATTTCAGGCTAACCCAATATTGTCTTATTGAACTCTGATAAATATCTACGACATACCCGGGCGAATTTATTTCAATCGCGGATGATAGTGTTGACTCATGAACCGTTATAGCAATTTTCGATTCTTTTCCAGTAATGGATTTTATTCTACGCTGTAATTCAGCATTGATTTGTTCGATTTGGTATGACCCTGATGGTAGCAAAACAACGTTCCAGTCTGGAGTTCCGTCTTTGCGATTCTTATATGCGAGCACCAAGGAATCATACGGTTGTTGACCACCAAATGATACCGACCTAATATTAGGCCAACTGTGATACCCTCGTAGTTTCGCCAACGCGATTTCCTTCACCGGAAATGGAGTAGGGAAATTCACACTGAATTCAGGATTGGTTGAGGTTATTGAGATCATACTTGTTTTCACCGGATTTGTGTTCTCTACTATTCGTTGAAGTAGTTCTTGCGGTGTTGTCATTGTTATTATCATTGTCCTGCTCTAATTTCTATATCGCGGAATCATAAATATGTAACATCGCTGAAAATTCACTATCTGATATAAATTTGCTATCGAGCGACGATGACATCATCGAGGATAATTGTGATTACGCGGTTGACACAATATGAAATTTAATTACGTAATCCTGCAGTTTACGCTGGCTGCATGATGATATTATTTTGTTATTATCGAAATAATTCCAGCGAATGTTGTCGCTGCGGATATACAAATTGGAACAGCTATCGGAGCAATCATTGTCACAGAGGATAGTATTATACCAGCTCCGTCGATTACGCCACTCACAGAGTACACAGTAGCATCAACTGCGGTGATTCTTCGTCGGTATTTTGTTTATTTTTGTTTGATACTCCTCAGTGAGTGTTTTGAGTTTAGAATGAAACTCTCTGACCTGATCATATCGATATTGAGATACCGAAGGTACCGTTGATGACGAAGTCGACAGTGATGACATTTTATTTCCAAATCAGTTTACGATTTAAATTTAGTTGTTTACTTGAATCCGCTACGAATTCCACATACCATGTTACTGAAACCCTAGCCAAATTTTTATCAGTGGATGTTATCGTGAACTGTTCAGTTGTTTCCTTGTCGATGATCGTTGATATCGTATTATTGACCCCAGATGAACTCGACGATGATATATTAAATTGAGTTGGCGTCACTAGTGTTAATCGATAAATACCTTTACGGCCGCGGTGATATTTAATATATAAGTGGTTGGTGTCCACGCAAATGATCTGTATTGAATTGTGTATTCTATATTGTTGGTTCTCTCATGAAGAATTTTTGTTTTTTCAAGTATTTTTATCATCTTCGGCATATCATCCTTGATAATATCATTGGTTGTTTTAATATCAGTGTTTATAGTTTCTATTTGCCGGTTGATCGCGGTTATTTCATCTACAGAGTTTTTTTATATCCTCTACTTTCATTGTGACCGTCGGTGGAGTTACAAAAAATTCTCTAACAATTTTATTTCGAAGTGTGTTAAAATCCTTTTCATGCTTCTCATACTTGTTTTCAAATTAGTCAATTTTATAATCAAGCTCAATTAATCTATCCATGCTTTTTTATTGATGGTAAATTCGGTGATATTACCGCTGGTTCGCCGAAGAAAGCCATAATTGATTTTAATTCGTCATTGACAGTCTTTATATTGTCCATAGAGATTTTTATTAATGATAAATTTGGTGACGTTGTCACTGGATCACCAAAAAAACTTAGCATGAATTTTAACTCATCGGTGAGAGTTTTTAATTTACCTGTACTTCGTCGAAACGAGTATGCCGGGTTTGAGTTTACCCTGATCGGAAAATAACGCAACGGTGTTCTCGGTTACGCCGCTTTGTTTAACTAAAATATCATTCAGAGAAATATTACTGGTTTTCAATTTACCCTGACGATCTTGAAATACAACTATTTCATTGGGATCGACACTTGTTAGGTTCAACGTCTCAGCTATTTCATCTTTGATTATTTTTTTTTATATCACTGGTTGCAACGCCATCGGGTTCGGGTTTCTCCAGCGCTGATAAAGATCTCCCCCAAATATCAATCATGTTATTCTATATAATCTCTCTCTAAAATCTCTTCGTTGACGACTTCGTCGTTACCAGCAACTGCTAGTATATTCATTTACGACAACATGTGGTGGTTTTCCAGATGTTGAAATAGCATCAAGGACATTTAATACTTCGTTGCCGCATATTGGTGGGTCATTCATTTGTTGTGTTGGTAGCGTAGAATACCAACGATGAGTTTTTCAGCGGTTGATATAACGCATGAATTCTTTCGGCGGCACTAACCCATATGAATCGAAATAAACAATTGCACGTGGATCAATCGCGTATGCAACCCAGTGGGTTCCTTGTCCTGTGCTGTTATCGAGATTAATAATACCGGTTTTGGCGCTGTTTGGTTATGTTGGCAACTGGTCTTTCATAAAGACACTTCTGAAGTATTTTATCGCCAATTTTTTAGCAGCATCAAGTAAATCAAAATTGGACATAGAAATTAAAGATTCCACATCCAAAGGTTCTCGAGTTAGTAAAATGTTTCTGGGATTCTCAGACCCTTTCCGCTGTACCATGAATACGGGGTTCCTGGTAGTCTTAGACCCTTTCCTTTCTTTTTTTAAATCCCTTCCCAGTTGCTTTCTTTAGTGCCATTCCTGCTGCGGTACCAACGGCTCCTAGCGCCGCCGCTTTAGCTACCGCTAGGGCCGCTGCTGCAATCAACGCTGGAATTGCATCTAACAACGGGAATAATATACCGCCTGATTTTATCATGTTTTTGATAGCAGCCGCAGAGAGAGTGATTTGAACGCCTTTTTTATCTTTGAGCGCGTCATTGAAGTGTTTTACTTGACGAGTTGTCAGCGACAATTTATTCTGACCGCCAGTCATCTGATTGGGTTTTTGCGTTATTGCGTTTCCGCATTTTTTAGCTGATTGTGATTGTAATTTTTTTAATCTGACCAAGAGTTAATGAAACACTGATATGATTATACAACATTATACAATAACAGATTGATCTAATCGATACATGTTTTTGAAAATCATAGATTTTCTACTGGTGCATCAATTACTCTCATTCGTCCACCAACACCTTCGAGTAGGATTGATTTATCGCTGAGAATGACAGCAACCGCTCTGTAGTTGAGAATAGCATCGGTTTACATTAGCTCTAAAGTGTATATCAACGACTGATTGTCTTGTTAAATCAAGATGTTCCAACGAAAAATAGTAGATCGGATATAAATTCTTAAAATTGTATTGTGATATTTGTAAACCAGTATCAACATTTTGATCACGCGCCATATATGACAACAACCGATGACACACACGGGCAATACGGTTTTCACCGTAATTAAGTTGTATATCCTCGGATGGTTCTTGCTGGCTGTGTATTGTAACGGAGGCGCTGCGGGTGATCAAAGTGTTATTAGTACAATATTGCACAAGGCCTGGTCAGAGGTATTACGCAACTTGGAAAACAACACTTGAAGACCGCCTCCCACTAATTGTCGTTATCTAGGAGATGATCGCTACGGTGTGATATGCCCGGTCAGTGAGTATAGTAATCTGAGATGGTACTTTGAACAAGACAATACACGAGCCCCCGTAAAGATAAAATATGAATTTAATTGAAAATACAATTAAGAAAAGAATGACACTGTGAATTACAATTTCTCTCTTTCTGAATACACTTAGTTCAGAAAAATACAAATACTGAAGCTTTAAAATAATGGATACATTCAAAGAATCCAAACACTAATGAAAATAAAGGAAGTTAACCGTTAATACTGAGAGTAAATTTCATCAAGGAATCGAATGTTCATTTAACATTGGACTGTTGAGTGATTCAACATGACCTTTTCCGTCGACTGGTTTTTCTTTCTTTTCCCTGCGTGCGTCCGTCTCCAGCATGCCCTTTAATTGAACGGGAATTCCACACTCTGACTTCTCGCTGATTCTCACTCTTGCCAAAATAAACTATTGCCTTTGACTTCTCGCTGATTCTTACTCTTGCAAAAAGTAAACTATTTTTCCTTTCAAAAGAAAAGGGTAAAACGCCCTAAGTATCTCGTTACTTTCAGCGTTGCGATTGTTTGTCCGTCTTCATGATCGAACAATCAGATCTTACTATCAGTGTTATCATTTCTACGGCTAACAAATTCTATACATGGTTTCAGATCAATAGAGCTATACTGCTAATTATCGACATCATAATTCGGGAAAGTCATGTATTCCCGTAAATCATTACGTAAAGTGAGGCAATATAACATATCACACAATCTATATTTACTAATATGATAAATTCAAATTAATGTAACACTTCCCAATCATAAATGTACACGGTGGGTTTTCTACACCACCCATTTACCTACGTAAGTATATAAGGTAAAATGCTAATTCAGAATTCAAAATACATCATTAAATCACTGTAAAACCAACTATCCATACAAAATATGAACACATCATGCATCTGTAACTAAGCAACATATCAAAGTACGTTATTAAATCAATGTAATACTGAACTAGTTGTAGCGTAGTATCGATACATTATGCATCTAAGATAAAGATAAACAGCATACACATTACATCATAATAAAGGTGAATTTGAGTTAAATACCTTTGTGTTTTTGGCGTCTTACAATCGTTCCACATTCAGTTTAACTGGAAACCAATTTTACGAAGTCGTTCTTGCAACGAACCCTCGGAGTCCTAGTGGCAGTTCTCTCTTGCAGAGAAATTTTTAGACTGACTAACCTCGTTTGTTACATAGTATATATTCCTTGATTCTGGAGTCTGACACCCCCCTTTCCCTATGCATTCTCCCAATCGGAATAAACGCTATTCTTACTGACCTTATGGAAACCGTCTATCAAGATGCCAAAAATGCCACTTAGGATCGAAATATCCCTTATCATTTGTCTCAATCATTTTTGAAAGCTATACGTGAGTAATCCCATAATTTTACATGTCAAACACTCAGTTCGTTTTCACTTTAATTATTGTACCAAGTCTGACCAAGTTAAACTAACATTCTTTCCGTTCCAAACTCTGCCCCAAGACAGTTGATTGTCGGCTAGCCTACGAATTAATTACTGGATGTCACTGACGAAAAATTTGGCACTTGACATGTATTCTCAGTGAGACGTCACTAATACCATGTTGATCAAATATCATATGGCTGCGTAATTGTGAACCATCTCGCGCATTATCCTGTAACGCAATAAATATATGACGTTGGGCTGAAACGCCTTGTTGTGATGCTTGGTTCCATGTAAATAACCCATTAACAGCTGATTGTTTAACATCTGTAGTCGTTGTTAGCCAGCTTATCAGTGATTTTCCTCCTTGGTCCATAAATGATAGTAATCGTTCTTCTGCGGTGATTGATGGAGTCAACACTGGCATCCACAGTGATAGTTTTGTTAAATTGACTTTACCGGGATCATCATCTGGATGTGCTGGATCTGCTGGAATTCTGCAAATTACGTCATTGTTGCGTGCTTTGCTCCATAAATAACTTTTCGAACATTTCTGCAGAATCCAAATATATGATGTAGTGGAATTGCGCATGAAAATGATCTATGCGCTCCTTCCAACATTGACATACGTGTTGCAGCTCCTAAGTTGAAATTGGGATTAATACCAAAAACTACATCCTCAACATCAGCATCAGCATTACCAGCATGATTCCTTGGTTGTCTCATAGTAAATTGAATTTTTCCAGCCGTATCCTTACCATCCTTTGCAAACATCATAGAAGGGTCTGCTGATCTTGTATAATCGTCGGAATATCTTGCTAACCCGATTATTGTTGTGGCCACATCAACATCACGATCTATCGACTCAATCTCTTTTCCATCGGTGAGGTATTTTGCACTCTCAAATAACGCCATGATCCCATTATTAACAAATCCGACTTGGGTATCAGGTGGATATGTTGGATCATTATGAGCAGCAGCATTTATTACAATTTCTCCTTCCACTTCAATAAACGCTTCACAAGGCAAAAAGTATTTACTGGTATCATGAACTTGAAGTTCAATTATTGTTCAACTATTTGGTTGTATTGCGTGATAGGCATACAATTAATTATCGCGTACAGAATCATCCTTGCGCACTGGGGCGTCCATATCAAACGCTCGATCAGGTGACCGTTTGAAGATTTTATTATATATTCGTTGATCTAAATCATCGTCGTGATCGTTGACGACCACCTCGTGTTTTTAAGCCACTTCCCGCAATCATATTTGCGATGTTGCTTTGGTCGTTGGTCACCAGCGACGCTAGTTTTTGATCTACTGCATTATTTATTTTTTTACTAACCCGCGCAGGCATTTCCACTGTAGATGGTAGTGGTCCCAATTGTGGTTTTCTTCGCCGCCGAACTAGCGCTATTAGTTTATCCTTCGCGGCTAAAACGCTTTTCCGGCAGCATCTCCAAAAGCGCTAATACCCTTATCACGAATAACATCAATGGCTTTCATTGATAATTGTTTTGCTAGCGGCGCCACGTTTGGAGCCATTCTTGCAAATAACTCTGCAATGGTATCACCGAGACCATCACCATAGAACGCTATATAAACTGGAAACCGTGAGTTTACTACATAGACGCTGGTTGGTTTATCATAGTTGTAGTGTTTGATCATATTATTTAATTGATATTTATGTAATGCGATGACTTCGCCATCAGATTAATCACTATGATAACCATGATGGTGAAAATCCGTAGGATTTTCCACTAACTCGTTAATGAAATCTCGATATATGCCAATATCCATGATACCACCTTGAAATAACCGCCTACAGATATCAGCTGCTTCATTAATTATTTCCGGTGAGTTATTTCCAGCTCGATTTCCTCCTATAATAACTTCTAATCGTGTTATATCGCTGAGAATACTACCAGGACAATGAATAAGACCACTACCTGAAATTCCACTGGAAAATCTTTGATTTTTAAAAAATCCCTCTCCTTTTGTTTTTTTAGTCGCACCTTTTTCAGAACCAGCTTCTGCCATTATTTGTATTTCACCTGGGATTGGATCTGCTGTATATGGTGGTGGTGGTTCTACAACACTTCTTAACAAGGCTTGAAATTTACGAAAACCAGGATGTCTTTTTCGTGTAATTCTAGTTCCACCATATTTTGCTAAATATACTTTTGTTTCCCAAGTGTCACTGTCTTTTATAAACCGGTTAAATTCATCATGCATATAACTTTTTCTTGTTTTAAATTTAGTTTTGATAAATTTAGCTAATTCATTATCGTCAAGAGTATTTCTAATTTCAGTTAACGCATCATTCGTAAATATCTTTTCAGGTGAATATTCTTCTCTTGCAACAGCGCCTTGTTGTTCTTCTTGTTGAAATTCAGGTGGTGGTGAGATAATAGGAATATCACCTGGTAGTTCAATTTCTTCTTCTTCTGCAAGTGATGCTTGGAGTTCAGGTGGTGGGGATCTAATATCAATATCACCTAATCGTTCTATTTCTTCTCGAAGTTGTCTTTCTTGTTGTTCTTGTCGTTTTACGGCAGTTACTATATCACCAGGAAGTGTTTTTAAAGATATTTGTGTTTGTTTGGATCTTCTTGCTAATTTTTCAGTTTCCGTTGCTATTTTTCAAGTTCACCAATAAGAGGCTTTTCTTTTCTTTTTTCCCCCGTCACGGGGTCATCCCCCCATATAGCTCGCTCAACCCCTTTCGTTGCTTTGATAATTGGTCGAAATAACTCTTCAGATCCCTCAGAAAAATCGGTCTGAAGATTCTGTCTGGCTTGAAATTTACTTCTGACAGAGTCGCGTATTGGTAGGAATTTCCTAATTGAAGACAATCTCTCTCTCGCTAATAGAGTAGTCAATGCTTCATTTACCATTATTCAAATTGTTTACATTTTTCCAATTTGAATCCAAAATCAAGGATTTTCCGGAGATTTCAATCTAAATGTAATGACGAAGTCACTATAAATAACTTTTAATAAGAAAACCTCTTTAATCAGTCAAAAAAGTGTTTCAGTACTATGAAATCTACAGCTTTGTTATAATACACGTTCATTGATTGTTAACTAAAACCGCTAACCAACAGCATCTATTGATTATACATACATACATTTAGTCCACAGCAGCTGGGCTATGACGTTTGGGGAAATTTTGATCGTATGAGCGCATCACACCTGTTACCTATCGATGCAGTGTTTTGTATTCTGTTCAATAGACGCGCATTATAGCCTTGTATAAACACGTAGTAGACTTATAGGACATAGTAGGGGTGGGATAATGTCGAAGATACATATTTTCAAGTTTTTCTAAGTGATTTCAATCCCGAGAACAATTCTTTATCAAATCTAGAAACTGTTACACAAAGTGAGGATTATTTAATCGGCCGAAGGGGGATTATCGTTTAGTTTGATTAGCGTTTTAATCTCTCTGATTTTTTAATTAAGTGCGCGTTTCAATTCATATTGGTACCCCAATTGTCTTCTGATCCTTTCTACGACAGTGAATAACGGGACAAATTTATTGACGTCGCAACAGCATGCAAGTGATTCACGAATGGAATTATGGATTCTTTTAATGAAGGCATATTGTTTCGGTAAGACATTTGTGTTATTCATAACACTGAATTCTATATCCTCAAAGTCCGACTTAATTTGTTCACAGTTTAGACTATCTGATAATTGAAATCCCTGGCTTTTCAAACTTAAAATTTCAGCTATGATATCATTGATATCTTCAGAATGAATTATTATACATAATAAAAATGTATTTTTAATATAACATAATATTTTTTTTAAAAACAATTTAGGGTCATAATACCACCGTTGACATCATTCATTAATCCATTCATTGTCGTATATATATATGTAACGTGACGTCATTCGCCAAGCATATCTTCTTGGTGGTCTAATCCGCTATTTGGTGAGTTAGGCCATCCTTTCAGGAGATAATGTTTTGTAATATACTCTAGGCCCGATCAGATGAAAACACCTGAAAGGGACCCTACGAGATGTATTGTCTTATATATGTAACCTTTGGACTTCTCCGATGAAAACACCTGAGTAGTACCAATGAGGTCATCATCATAATCATCATAACAAAAACGGTCAAAATTGAACCAATTTTTTTGAAAAATATATCAATGCCGTATTAGAAACATTTTTTATTATATACGATATGAATTCTAAAGATATCAATGAGATTATAGATGAAATTTTAAGTTTGAAAAGCCAGGGATTTCAATTATCAGATAGTTTAAACTATGATCAAATTACTTCGGACTTTGAAGACATAGATTTGAGTGTCCTGAATAGCAAAAACGTCTTATCGGAACAATACACCTTCATTACGAATCCAGAATTCCATTCGTGAATCACTTGTATTCTGTAATGACGTCAGTAAATTTTTCCCGTTATTCACTGTTGTAGAAAGGACCAGTTGACAGGGGGCAGCACAGGACATAACTGAAACAACCATACTTTCATAGGCCGAGTTATCTCCGCTGGTGTTATAACGAATAATGCAGAAACATGATTCAGACATACCAAAATTGAATTCTTTGTCCAGTCCTTTTTGAAATAGCTGATCGATAAATTCCCTCTGCAACAAATCCGCTATTGATTGCAATATGTTTTGTTCATTATTTTCAATATCAAGGGATTTTATACATTTTGCATTTTTCACTTGTTTCCCAGTCTTTCCTCGTTTTAAATTATCACTGAGTGTAACAGTTTGTAGATTTGATTAAAAATTGTTCTTAGGATTGGAATCAATGTGATCGATAACAAAACCATCTTCGATCAATCCGTTATACACTTCATATACGAAACGATGGTAGCAATATTTCTTCCCTCCAGCACTAAATATCAAATACCTCATATTAATAACAGAACCAACCGGGTTCTTCAGTCTACGGTTTCTGACAATGTCATCAGGGAATGCATCATAGTTTGCAATCACAGGGTGTGGTCGGAATTCTTGGTTCATTTATATACTATACTATTGTCTATCTAATTCATTGTTTGGTTGAATTTTTACATTACTTGGAAATCTCTCAATGTAGTCTTGGTGTGTTCTTATAATTTTGTCGTTGACACAGTCAGAGGTAGAGTCATTGATGGAATTCTTGGCTCCTTTATCATTGTAACGCTTCAACTCTCTGTATCGTTTGCCACCGCAACTGAGTCACCACTGTGATTTTCCTCCCACCCCTACCCCACATCGTAGGCATGGAATTGTGCCAAGGTTTCCGTTGCGAACGCTTTGCATATGATACCCACAGAATCCTTTCTGCATGACTTGTTACACGGGGTTTCTGATCCAATCATAAGCCATTTGCAATGATTCATTATATAATACATTCTCTATTTAAATACTTGTTTTAATTATAGCATGAAGGAGTTCGAGAGATTATCGAAAATTACGCCTTGGAAAAATGCTAAATTCAATCTCGATAGAGTCTCTGATAAACCAAAGAGTCAAATAGGTGATAGAACCATGATGAGTAAAATTCGTGACTGTTTTAATGAATTCAAACACGAGGGAGCATCTCACTGTTGGTCAACATTTCGAATTGATGGTAACGTTGATGCTACCATGAATGACCAAAGAGCAGCCATGATTATCTCACATCTTGGGCGAAAAAAGTATTTTTTAGAATAAAATTCATTATCCGTTCAGACACTGGAGATTGGATTATCAGAGATAAATTTGAACCCATCTTGAAGGATAAAAGAACTGTCACTGTGAGTCAAGATTCAAAACCAGGAATTCTGACTGGAATTGACAAACCGTATTACGAGAGATCTTATCCTGCAACAGTAGTTGTTTATGGGATATATCCGCTAAACGATAAACCGAGTATTGAAAAACTGAAACCCATGAAATATTTGTCAAGAATGAATTGTGTAGCAGAACGAATAATAGAACACTTCACAAATGCGCTGCGTGGAAACAAACTGACTGATCTAAGACGCCAAAAAATAAATGAATGGGGGTTAACAGTTAGGAACGGAGCAACGATTCAAAATGTGGCAGCGTTAGAACGGATACTAAAATTCCCAATATCAGTAATGACGATAACAGGCGAGATATTATACGAACCGAAATATAAATCGAGAGGAGCTCCAATCAAAATTATTGATCATAATAAACACGCATGGACATCTGCAGTAACAATATTTCCGCGGGATAGAACCATAAAATATATACCCGCAGAGTTCTCCGGAGAAGAGAAATTATTTGATTTTATTCACCAACTGAGTAAAAACGATCCTGTGTCAGTGTGGTTACTTCACAGTTTTGAAAACGAGGAGGGCAAGTTCGATCAATTTGTAAGACCCAATGGAGAATTATACCGCACTGAGGCCCTCCAACACGCAATGAAAAAACTAGCTAGTAGTTTCTCGAAAAGTTTCGATGACGAACAATTACTAACAAACTGTTTTACAATTCCGTCAGTTGCAGCTCATTTTGCGAGAAAGAAAAACACGTGGAAACCAACGCGAGCTGAATTTCTCACAGACATCAAATCAAGCTGTATAGAATTTACCACGGTGGATTATGGAACACAAAATGCACCGCTGAAACTATTATTTCAGTTGATATAGTCGCGTGTTATCCGGCGAGTTTTCTCGGGTACGGAGAATGCGCTGAATACTTTAAACGATTTGGACATCCCACACACGAGATGGCCCGTTTTGCTATTAATGGACCACTGCCTGATTTTGATTTAACCGGATTCGTTCGTGTGGTATCATTTGAATTGGCTACAGGACTTCATCCGTGCTGTTATATTTGGATTGGTAGACATATATCTGAAAAACAATGGATGCCAATAGTGTTATTACGGTATATGATTGATTGTAGAATGCTGATATCGCTGATTGTCAGTGAAGCGATTATATGATATCGAGCTCAGACTGAGACTGAGTCTGGTTACCACAACCCGATAGTCTACATAGTATAATCAGCGAACAACGAAAACAGTTTCCCGATCTTGACGAAGAAATGGTCCAAAAAGTTATTTGAAGTTAGAAATAAAGACGCAAAGGATCTCGGTAGAAGAATAATTTGTAAATATACTCAAGGTGGAAAATACGACAATAAACGATATTCTTCACGGTTGATTATAGATAGCGTTGAGTACGATTTTATAATCGCGGGTATAACATCAAAGGGTATATATGTCGATCGTAAAGACGCTTTCTTGCCCGATGGAACAAAATTTGGTACAATTGTTACTTACGCAGACGGAGAAAATCTTCAGCATACACATTTGAGGGCGTCTATGCTAGCTTATGCTTCTATCTATTTATTTTCGATGATAAATAGATTTCCTGACACCGCAGTTAGAGCAGCCACTGATTCATTTTATATAGACGTGTAACATCGAGAAGCAGTGGCCAAACTCACTAATTCCGACGAGAGTTGGGGATCATGGAGAATTAAGCGGGAAATACTGCCTGATTATTCCAAATCAGCAGATGTTATGATTGAAGATAAATATTTGAAAAATAATCAGATATCAGAACTATCTAATGTACCGCAGATATCTGATCCAATATGTAGATATAAAACAATTAATTTAGTGGCTGTGGCGGGTGAGGAAAGACGACTCGTGCGATTGAGTTATTTCGTGGGAAATCAAATGTGATTGTACTAACACCATCACACAGACTCGCCAGAGAGATGAAACAACGAGGAATTAATGCCTGTACTTATCACAGTTTCTTTCAATGGAAAGGTGACGAATGGACTCCTGAACGAATGTGCGAGAAATTTATTCCTGAAGTCGTTATTTGGGATGAAATATGCACGGTGTCGTTAGATGTATTACAAAGATTTCTTGATTGGTTATTGTTAGCGAATACAAAAGTAATAATGTGCAGCGATCATAGTCAACCACCACCATTTGTCGGTTTATCGCCACATGATTGGCTAAAGAATTTTGTAGACTATTATGAAGAAATTAACACCGATCATAGAGCACTTGATAAACAATTACTCGAGTTCAAAAAACTAATCAGATTACAACCTGATTGAATTCAGTGTGAGATAGCGCGTGAAATAATTTCAGAAACAGCAATTAAAAGATTTATGGGAAGCGTGGAGACCAAACAATTTGATACTAGCGAGTAGAAAAATGGTCAGAGACACACTTCAGATGAAGTTATTTGAATTGCATAAAGAAAAATTTACAACACTTCCAGTACCGTTGTGTTATAGGCCTTCGGATACACGAAAACAGAATATTGAAGTTGATATTCCAGGACAACGTGAAAAGCAGAATTTAGTGTTAAACGATATTGTGCTGTTTGATATCAGCGTCGTCTGATAAATCCCCATGGAGGATAGGTTACGCAGCGACGATACATTCTTCACAGGGATTGACTATATCAGATACAATTGTTTGGATGGTGGATAATCACATTGAGTGGTCAAATTTAGTTTATCTCGCAGTGTCCAGAGTACGAAGAATAAATCAGCTTCGAAGAGTTGTTTTAGATGATAATGACACTACAATCAGTTATATCGTCAGCGATGATATAATCAGAAAAAAGCTTCCTGGTTATAAACAGGATAAAAAAATAATAGAGAATTTGATATTGATGCTGAATTAATAAATACGCTGAAGCAACAACATAATAATCACTGCTTGAGTTGCAATTGTATAATGTGTTGGTATTGGTCGGATAAAGATCCTCAACAATTTAAAGTAGACAGAAAAGATAGCAGCGTAGGTCATACCAGCGATAATGTGATGCTGACTTGTCTTGAGTGCAACAGACGAAGAGGTGCTACTTAAGACCACGCGGCGGTAATTGAGTATCCTCGGGTATCATTTGCAGTTGTTCACGAGTAAATCCTCGCTGAGGAGCAGTCAAATCCAATCTATAGATTGCTGGTCTGCCTGTAGATCGTGTTATACTAGATATTTTATGCGCGGTAATACTCCAAATAGGATCAGTAGCTCTTTTTGTGCCACCTTCTAGCTCTCCTGGTTCATATAAATACCTAACAGGGACATTGCCGAGTATTGGTTGTTTTGAAAAATCATTTTGCGGTTGTACGGGTATAGACTTCTTTTTAATGGCGTTGTTAGGTTTCATGTTGATTGTTCTAGTTATCTCATTATTTAGCGCGGTAATTACGCCTGGTAATCTCTTGACCCATTTACGAGATCGTTTATCCTGAATGAATTCCTTCGCGTATTGATATCCAAATAACCGCTCAGCAAGTGTACGATTAAATCGTTCAACAATTGCCTGATCGCGATGTAGTGCAGTATGTCCTCGTCTGATAGTGACATTATGATGCTTCATTGTTGATAACACTACACCCTAAAATTCCTTGCCAGGATCAACTTGTAATAGATTTGGCCAACGCAGAGGACCCCTTTGGTAAATCCTTTCAAATGCAGAAACAACTTCAGTTGATGATTTTGTCTTTAGCGGTTCTGCTTGTTTGTATCGACTCGCAACATCAACTTCAGTTAACGCGTATTTGTAACCACCATCATGTGGCAGAAATAATATATCAGCTTGATGAACTTTATTAGGAACGGTCACATCAAAATGCGAGTAGTTAATTCGTTTATTCGGTGGTAGATAAATTTGCCATATCGCCTGTACGGATAACCAGTCCGCTGCAGTGTTATATTTCACCGCTGCGGCGCTAGCGAGTTTACTGATTGCTGCTTTACCCCGCCAGTATCCTTTTTGAGAATAATAAATAGATTCCATGTTGTTATTAATTACCGGCACCTAACATCAATTTGCTTTTCATCGCCGATTTTACTAACCATGAAGCCAACTTTTCTTTGAAGGATTTATCAGTGATAGAATCCAACGCATGAATTAATTTTACATCTACGAGATGTCTGTGTTGCAGATTACTGCTTTTATAAGCAACATCATGAGCATGACACGCTTTATCAATAGCGTTTATTGGATATTCGCCTGGTCGGGGTTGGTTATGATCATCGAGTCTGATATCGAGTCTAGTCCCGGGTCCACAATAACTATACCCTGGAAGGTGTTTTTCTCCTGGATACTTTGCCCATGGTGTTCCTGGTAGTTTAGTTAGCTTGGCTGCAATATCACCACCTCTTTTTTTTAAAATTCTTGGAAACAAATCTAAATTTTTTTGTACTACATTGTACACACTTACCAGAAAGTGCTGATCTGTTATTGCTAGTTGTAATGGTAGTCAAGTCATCTGTACAGTACGCTTCTTACAATTCACACAATATAGATCCATAATATATTTATAATAACATGAATGTAATTGATTATTCAGCTACCCGACGACGGGAACCTATTAAACACCATGCGATGTTGCCGAATTCAATTAGAATGATTATAATCGGACAATCTGGAAGTGGCAAGACACAATTGTTACTTAATTTAATAACGATATGGATGAAATGGGACAAGTTGTATTTGATAGCTCCAAGTCTAGATGATAAACGATGTTACAATGTGTTAAAAGATTTTAACGACAAAGCGGTAGAAGAATCCGGCGAGAGTATTATTGAGTTTATAACCGATATCGATGAAGCGCCAAGCATTGCTGATATTGATGGAGATATTAACAATTATGTCGAATATGATGATATCATGTTAGACAATCAAAAGAATCCCGCTAGGATATTTTCCAGAGGTAGGCATACAAACACTGACGTGATATATATCACTCAACGATACACACAAATAGCAAAAGTAATCAGAGATAACTGTAATATTCTTTCCGTATTCAACGGAGTTGATACACATACTCTTAGAAATATTCTCCAGACTTGGTGCGGTGGAGATATGGATTATAATCTCTTTAGAAATTTCTTAGTCGTGCTCAGTCAATCCCACATGGATTTGTGACGATAAATTTATCAGATCCACGGACGCGATATCGTATCGGACTTGATCAAATATTCGGTTAAAATCGTTTATTGAATTCCAACGACAATGGCGACTTTTTTTTGCCAAATGGACCCTTACGAGGAAGCGTTAGTTTACCAAATAGACAATTCTATTAAAGATTTACTAGAAAGCCTCAGTTTGTCAAATAGACATTTCTATTAAATATTAACGAGAAGGAAGCCTCGTTGACGATTACAAAGTTGGTCTGTTCACCCTCTCTGCTGCTGTTTTCAATAATGTAATAGGAAGCAAATAAATATATTGATTCCGTAGGATAACATAAAATTCGACAATGTTAAACTATAAAATCAAATGTTCTAGGACTAATGACAACTGATATTACATATATTAAACCTAATTTTCGGGATTAAAACGAACACAAACACTCATTCACAGCGATTCATGTACTACTTCAAATTATGGTAAATTCTCCCATGTTGTATAAACAAATACTAATTAATATTAAATAGATAAACTCAGAGAAATTAGAAGGTATCACACAAGAGAATAACTGCACGTGACCTTTAGAATGTACAAATGATTTGCTTTTTAAATGCTGTCCCTGCAGTTTGAGATAAAATTGATATAAACTTTTCAAGTCAATCTAATTTACTACTGCGGTTGAAATTGTCTCCCGATAAAACTAAAACACGAATTACCCTACGGTTTCTGTTTCCTCTAGTACATATGGCACTAAGATGATTCGTTCCCCGTAGTGACAGGGCCTTTGTTACGGCTGTCGTCAAAATCATAGCTCGTTGGTTTCCTGGGTTTGAGGATGTACATGCATTGATGGACTATACCGGATCAGTAGCACAACGTTTAATGGCTTTCTAGCTTCCTCTGTTATATTATAAAGATACCGAATTAATTCACTTCCAAGTGGATCGTGGTGGTTGTGAAGCCACTTCATAATTGATACAACATTTGTTTCATGTGCCTACGAAATCTTCTGCTGTATCACATTATCTGGTTTTTACCTAATCAGACTTAGAGTCGCATTATTCATTTTTTGAGGCTGCTCGGCCACCCTGAAGCAGGTTTCACTATTCAATATTGATTTATATACGTGATGGTTCCGAATTAATTAGATATACGGTTAAATCGTTGTCCAATAGTTTGATTGTTTTGAATTATGTTGTTTCTACGTAGGACCCACACGTGACGTTTCTTTAGCAATGCAACAAAGATTGCAAGAAATTATTTGCCTTGATGACGTACAGAATACGCGACCACATTAGCGGTCTACATACTTAGATCCGCATTTGAACGTCAACAGTTCGGCGTCTTGTTTTTGTTGGCAACAACTATGGATGATAACCCGATCATGTGGGAGAAAGAAACGACCACTGGTGAAATTCGTTGAGGTCCTCACATCAAAACTGTTAAACGGGGAAATATTCTTGATGTGGGTAGGTAAATCTGCCAATTCTTGTTTTTGCCATTCACGCTTTGATAACATATGGGGTAACCTCGGTATCGATATCTAACCTTTTCTTAATCTTGCTGCCTCACCCTTCCAATAATGCTTGGACCTGTATTACCTGGTAAATAATTTGTTGTCCACGTTTGTCACATCGAGGAATCGCCTCCAGTTACTGACTAACACATACAATGTTAGTCTTTATACATGCTTTAACAATGTATATGGCGACTCTCTCTGACTGCTAGTCCCGCAATCAGGTTCAAGTCATGGTTGATACACTGTGATAACGTTTCATGTTTAACAAGCGATAAAAAATCGGTTATATACGGCATAGAAATATTGTAAAGGTTAGTTTCCAGGCTACGGTAATATCTTAATAGCAAGTCACACAGCAATTCGTGTTCCAGTCCAGCCAAAAATTTTGTTTTGAACCTGGAACATTCAGGTGACCTCTCGACTCGGAGCGTTTCACGAAGGCAAATTTCTTTTGATCCAATTTGAGAACTGTTTTTCATTGATTGTGGACCTATTATTGCGTGTCGCAAAATGAGCTGGATTTGCAGTGTGAGTGTTCCTGTCGCAAAGCACACAGTACCAAGCATGCAGATAAGTGAAATAACAATTACCATTCAACATGGTGTCTCGAGAGACTAAAGATGTGAACACATCTGCTTTCACTGTCATCGTTCGCACTACTTTGGTGAACCAGCAACTCGTGCAGCACAATATACCATGCATTGTGCTCTTAGAGTAACGTAACATGTATAACTATTTGCTGGACATTATATGTGCTGCATAAATTAAGCTAGGTGTCAATACGAATGTGCAATTATATTTTATTTTGACATCCATTTTTCTTAGCAATCGTTTGAAACATTACACTGACTAATGATAATATATGCGACGCAAGCACTAAAGTTAGACTTAATCAACAAAAACATCATAACTTTGTTAAACAGCGCACCTTATTTTATTGACGGGAATAAAATCGAATCTTGTTGAGACAATGATATTATCGGACTCTGCATGTCCAGAGCGGGTTATGCAAAAGCAGCTGCCCAGTCTATTACAAGGATGGATCATTATTTCTATGTGGACCATTGCAATGATCTCTAATGTTTCGTTTTCGAAGCTAAACAATCAGTATTACTTAAGCGAAAAATAAAAACGACGATACAAATACAATTTGATGGTACTGATAATGGTAACGTCGAGTGGTTGAGTATATATATATATATATATATATATATATATATATATATATATATATATATATATATATTAAAAACAAGCCTAGTAATATAGTTTTCATAATTGCATATACAAAAACATCTACTTGGCTGAAAGTGCACACTATACACCATAACGCAGAGCAATTGAGAGTCAAATGCTTCGTTACACGTCTGTTTAATTTTTTTTATGATTTAACGCCATTTTAAAGCACAATGTAGTCTATACATGGCGGCCAGTATTAATGGTGGAGGAAGACTCTTAGACTCGAACCCACGCAGACAGAGGTGAGATAGCAGTGATCCGTAACGGACAGCGCTTTAGAACACTCGGCCATTCGGGGTCCCGTTTGTTTAAGTCTCAGGATGATGAAATATATAAGAATTAATACATTGAGAGGAGGTGTGAAAAGCTTGCAAAAAAGTTTACTTGATGAATGAAGATGCTCAAAGGCATGCGCGAGACTTGTGTGTGAATTAACTACATATGATTTGAATTAGTGTCAACAACAGTGTGAGGGTATATTATAGCCAAAAGATTTAGCTAACATGTATTTAGATATGTACTTAGTAAAGACATGTGGAAATATGTAAAATAAAAAAAAATCTAGTGGCTATTATCAATTACACTACACATCCTAGTTATTTAATTCAGTACTAAATTTAATTCAGAATATTAATCTGCCTCTTAGTATGTATCCTTACTATTTATCTGTATTGTTTATTTTTTATAGTTAACATTTGTATGAATAATTCATACAGTAGTGTGTTGTAACATATAATTCAACATTGTAGTTGTATATACACGAAATTTTACAATCATGAACGGTCAGTTTAGCTGTTAACATTTTTAACCGACATTTTGTGGATCTTTGAATGTTGATACCACTGATTGTTTCAACGTAAGAACCAAAACGTTGTCATTCTTTGTTTTCATATAACTTAAAAATATGTAACTAAAATGTTAAAAAAAAACAGTAGCAATTCTGATCATCTATTTAAAGGCCAAATGTCCAAATGAATTTTAAAACAATTTTAAAACAATTCGATAGATTACAATTCTGTGTCAGCTGATAATTATAACTTTTATCTGAGAGAATAATATGCCTGGTACGGACATTACATAAACTAATTTGCGGGCTTTTCCATCTTCAGTGCATAATAAATTGCATCTCAAAAGATCCGTAAATCTGCCAGTTTGTCATCAGTTGGAAACATAATAAATTGCATAATAAATTGCATCTCAAAAGATCCGTAAATCTGCCAGTTTGTCATCAGTTGGAAACATATTGATCAGTACCGTATCTACAATAATGAAAGCAAAGTCTAAAAACATGAACTTATTACTATTAGATTCTCATATAGCATTATGTAATTGTACATTTTCTCAAGCAAACGTGATTTCAAGTATAATTAATTCATAACATGGAATATTAGAATTGAAACATGTATAAAAATATCTTTCTGAACAGGTATGCAACCAATTAGAATTGTGTTTCTTGTTGTTTTTTGTCATGGTTTAACGCCATTTTTCATCACAATATAGTCTATACATGGCGGCCAGTATTAATGGTGGAGGAAGAACCCGGACAACCCCCTGAAAGAACCACCGAGCCAGGAGAAGCTACTGGCAAGCTTTCTCACATAACTACATTAGCCGAAATCTTAGACTCGAACACACGCAGACAGAGGTGAGATGGCAGTGGTCCGTAACGGGCAGCGCTTTAAACCACTCGGCCTCTCGGGACCCATTAAGATTTGTGTCCTACAACATCAATCCGTCTATTTTTCTTTCATTCTATCTACATATATCTCTAGATATGTTTATGTCTGACAATATGGACCTTAGCATTACTAACAGTATATATCTAGGGTATGAAAGACTGGTTCGCTTATATGCAACCTACGAGATCGTTGGCTAGTATAGTGACCTTTAAATAAGTCACTATAACACGTTACAGTTTTTCTGAATCACTTAAAAGACAATTAACTCAATACTTGGTCATTAAAAAGGTGTACATATTATTTTATCAAGAAAGGCTCGTATACATGAAGCGTAAATAGTCAAAATATGGGCTTAATGTGAACGTTAGAGATCCGGGAATATCACCATGAAGACGAGATTCCTGCGTAAATAAAGATTAAATTCGCTTGGAGATCATTAATCTGCGACATAGTTACAAAAATGAAATAGTAGTCTTTAATTAACATAAAACTTCTTTTCGTTTTACATAATTAAAGTGCCTACTCTTTTAATATCATGTTCGCAGGAAGATTTATTATACTGTTAAAATGTAGATAGCTGTTGCATATGGCTGATTTTATCTAGCTGATATGAACATGCCCACTAATGATCCTCGTTTCAAGGTCCGTGGTTAGTGTTACGATCCATGACTGAAAGGATGCGGGTAGGATTCCTACCATTGCATCAGCTTTCGGTCAGAAAATGTGGTGTATCCTTGTATACAGCATTTTACTCAGCTTATATTATCCACTAAACAGCCTAACCAAATCAAGACGGTCTGTTTCATTATAAGTGTTTCATTAACCCATGATTTAAAAATAAAGTAGTAACGACTAATGTCTTATTCTTCTATATAGCACACACTGGATAATAGCTCCATGGCAAGGATGACTAGAAATATTGCTTTCAAACATGGCAGGGAGGGGCCCCAAGTGACCGAGTGGTCTAAAGCTGTTTCCGTTACGGATCACTGCCATCTCACCTCTGTCTAAGAGTCTGCAAATGTAGTTATGTGAGAAAGTTTGCCAATAGCTTCTCGTGGGTCGGTGGTTCTTTCCGGGGGTTTCACTGGTTCTTCCTTCACCAATAATACTGGCCGCCATGTATAGCCTATATTGTGCTGATAAATGGCCTTACAGTCTACAGCAACTTATTCTTCATAATACAGACACGTTTTACACCATACCAAAGTTTTTTCATGTCATGTACATTTGTTTGAGACAACCCTTTGCTTGGACTAAATTCGTGAGTCGAAAATTGGTTCATGCGAAAATAGGAATACAAGCACAATATATCTTCAGTTTTCGTTCCCCTTTTCATGCAAATGAGTTTATCTTTAGCACCACATGCTACATGAATAACTCGTCGTTTTTTGTTATATGTTTGATATTCAAAAGAAGACAATGATCTCATTAGCTTTTTCTAAATATATTGACCATATGTTAGGCGAGAGAGACTCTACAACATGGATGAGTTGCATCCGGGAAGATTAGTAACTCTGGAATGAGTTAGCACTGAGTGCTTTATCTTACTAGTCAACCGTAATTTGTAATTAGACAAATACAAGAATAAGACAAAAATAGAAAGTAAAATTATCACACATTTCATAAGAGAAAGCAGCAAATATCAGCCCTAAAATAACTTTGGAAATTGCTGATGTATTTAACTACAGTAAAGCATATACGTGCGTGTTGCGCAGTACATTTGATTTTACTGTTTATTCACATGTTTATGATCCTGTCTTTATATAAACAGGAGTATTACAGAATAGATTATACAGGATACTAAATGCATACAGCGCATAACTTTCGTTGCAGAAACCATTGATATCTCTGTCACCTTTACTATCCAGCCAGCATTGAAGAAAATAAACAATAAATTAAAGAATATTTGATATTGTGGACGAACACCGATATTAACAAACCGATTGTATAACCGGCCTATAATCATTCAACTATTGTTTTCATGGACACATCTGAACTTATTGCTCAGAAATGCCATTATCAGTGCTTTGGTAAATTAAAATTAGATTCAGATATTTTAATATCTCCAAATGTATGTGTATGAAACTGTAGCACATATAATATATGCTCGAATGTGTTTTCGACATTGCTGAGCATTTAATATTTACATATATGAATGTTTATGAATTATGTTTGTCTTTATTTTGGTGAGATGTTATGGATATATTTCACATTTTGTATAGCACAATTAATTAGTTACAAAACAGGTAATATGAACTTACTTGAACACGAGAGCAATATAACGTTCAAACTATAACCAGCATAACACGGCCATATAAATAGGAACATACATGAATTATATGGAATTGACGTTTTCTACTGTCCAAACTATGTTACATACATGAGTCAAAACTATGTAACATACATAAGTCTATCTTTTCATTTATTACTGAGTAATTAAAACAGAAACAAACACTTTTATTGTGAAATTAAAATCACAACCACGATAATGAAAAGGCAATAACTCTCTAGATATTAAAGTGTACGTAGTTGATTCTAAACATCAAAGCTCATACGATCCATGTCCTCTTTTTGCGATTGTTTTCATCTGACGAAATAATTCCAATTTTCATCAGAATGTGTGCTTATTTATTTCCCGGTGTTGTCTCTCAGGAAACAGTGAGATATCCTTGGTCACGCTGATACTGTAAAACGGATGACAGCATGTATACTAAAACCCAAAAAAGATGTAACTTAGTCGTGAATGTAGGCATTCACGAGAATCAATCACACTTTCTTACGCTATCAAGTAATACATCTCTTTTCGAATCACTCATTCAGGATTGTACTGGGGTGGGGGTGGTGTGAAATTTATTGATACTGACGGGAATATGCTTCATAATAGTAATTCAATTCATATACGTGTATGGTATATCTACGGATAAATTTGTAGTTATAACCCAAGGCCAGTACAAGGAGTATAATATACTTAGTGGTCAAAAGAGTGCAGATCTTACTTGCCATAAAGTAATGACCCTGTGTCAATTTTGACTTAAAATTAATCTTAACAGTCAGATTATACAATTTTTCAAATAAGAATCCTAGTGGTAGTATACGTGTATTTAGTCTGCGAAAAGATGTAGACAATCGGTGAAGATACAAAATGATCTCAAGCATCTCGAATGTTGCGAAGTTCTTCTTTGCATGACAAGAACAAACTTGCTCCTCAAACATTATGTGCTACAAATTTTATGAAGTTCTTACTTGTAATGACATAATTATGGGATTGCGCAAAAGTTATATCTTTGAATGACTTCATGATTGCCTTATCAGAGAAAGGCGAGATATTGAGAAATTGTTTTCTTCCTATATCACAAGAGTTCCCAATGTTACCATTTTCAAAGATATCATAATCATAATTTGATATCCGTTAAAACGAGTTGAGAGTCACATTGGTTACGTTTTAATGGCTTAAACAATACTTAAGTGTCTCGTTTCTCTCTATGTTTACATAATCGAATGATTTCTCATATCGTGTTGCCTATCCTCATGCCATAAACGATTGATTTTCAACTCATGATCAGCACAAAACACTTAAAATGAACTTTTCATAACAGACGATATTCAAACAGACAGCAAATTAAATTTTATTAACATTCATGTCAGATTCTAGTTATCAATATATGTCATGCTTACACTAATAAGCGAAAGCCAGGCGCACACGTAGTACTGCAATTATATGTTTATAATTCTAGTAAGTATTCACTATATACCATGATTTAGGCTAAAGAACATATGTTGTCATTGCAGAAGCAGGCTGCATGCATATATATATATCTTCCAGAAAGCATGTGTGCTATTAACATAGCAATTCATTCCATTGAACGATGACAATAAATTTAAGACGTTAGCGTATTATTGTTTAAAGGTATATACACACTAGTGCACATCTGAATTGAATAGATAACAAAGAACGGAATCACGCCAAAGTACAGATCGAAAAACCAAGATAGGGGGCCCAATGTATATTGCGGGTCTTTGAGAACCGGCTTCATACAATTTCCATTTCGGCATAGACAGCAGTCGTTCCTTACTTTCAGGTGCACATTTTCATCATTTCTCATTATGCAGCAGCAGTAAAAGTTGTTATCGTCATCAAATTCGCAGCAGCAGAGGCAATGGCAACAGTCACAGCAGATATTACCCTCATCCTGTGATTGTTCCTCACTTTTCTGACAGCAACACTTCATACATTCATAGCAACTGCAACAATACCTAGTTTCCGGGTCTTGGAGGCACGTTAACCAGCGTACTATTTTGTTTATTATTGATATACCACTTACTCCAATTGCAATTTTGAACCTGATGGGCTTGTCCTGACATACACCTTTGTCGACTAGAATGGCAATCAATATGTACTGTGGCAAGTCTCCAAATATAATGGATAAAATCACCTCTTTCCAGCCATGAAGGATACGAAATCCATGCTTTCCTTTGGTTGCTTCAAATATTGTTTCACCAATGGAGTTGGAGATCTGCAAGAAAGCGAAAAGAGTGGTGATAGCATTACTGATCCAAAAAAGTAACTTTATGACACTCACTCTGTTAGAGTCCAGTCCACGTGCAGGCAACTGAATGTTATAGAGGATAAGACAGTCGATGGAGAGCTCTGCCATCGCCAGTAAAATCGATATAACCCTTTTTACGATTAATGTCTTCAAACTGACATTTTGTGGTAGTGTGTATATAAACGTCGTTCTTCTTCCCATATTCCCTCCATCCTCCAAGGACGAAACATGCATCGGCTGCACTGTAATAGTCTCTTCTCGATTCTCACGCCGTTCCTGTATCCCGTTATTTCTTCTCGAAGTAGCAAAAATATCGAAACCATGGTTTTGATTTGGTCGTCGATAGAAAAGATATGCATATTTGTTCTTATGCCGTTTCGTATCGCCTCTTTCGGTCGATATACTTTCTATAGCTGTGTCCATTCCTTGCGGTTCTGCTATTATTCCATCCAATGTGTGTGTAGGTGCCCCTTCGCTATAATTAATTTTTAAGCCATTGGAATTAACGTCGGAAACCTGATTCTCTTGCTGTCCCAATGCATCATTGTAACACATTTCTTTACACGCAGCCATACTGATTCGATCTGCTCACGATTTATCTTAGGCGTTGAATTCCTAAATAGCGTTATATGGGCTTGATCTTAACTATGATGATATTTGACATTGGCTGGTATCCACGTGGTACGTAATATTCTAACGGGCAACAAAGATAACTAGTCCTTACCTGTTCTAAATGTTATATAATAAATACCTCTTATAATGTTTGAGTGCGTGAACACACAACATAATTGCGATTCCATCTGGCTCGGTTTTCAATGAGGTTGTTCCACCTGCAATTGTATCGATGAAAAAGATGATTATTCGAATAACGTGTAATGGATTAGAAAACTAGCGAATGAATGGAATAGTCTGAAGCAAGTAACAATGAAATAAGATACCTCAAATAAAGTTTCATATTTATATGACCAAATAAGAGAAAATCTAAAAATAACGTGATCTGGTTATAAAACTTTCAACAAATGCATCTGTCACTTCAAATGAATTCTTAGCGTATTATACTTTCCCCAGTCTGTTTCATTTTCTCAGCTAGTGTCTTAATTTTTGTTTGTCGTTACTGAACCCATTCACTATCAAAACTGTCTATTACTCACAATCTCAAATTAAAATAAACTTTTGCAATTTCCTCAGCAGCACAACAATGTAAAAGTGTAGAAATCAAATCTGGCCTGTCATAGTTTTTAGAGTAATTCTTTTGACGTACCCTATCATGCGCGAAACGGTTATAAATTTTTTCCTTCGGTCTTTCAGTATGCATCAGCTTTTGTAAGAGATTGTGTTTTAGAGTATTTTGTGTTTTAAAATTATTCCTATTATACTCTCGTCAGCTCATGAACACAGCATAAAGAGACAGGAAACGAAAGAGCATAGAAGATGGAAATGACCAGCAAATGAAGGGAACATGTTAATTGCATGCATTAATTCGTATCAGCGATACCTTTGTTTGTCTGACCTTCAGATATTTTCAGATAGCGTAACGGACATGCATACCTATCACATTCATACTTCCTGAAGAAGTACTGTCAGTAAAGTATCTATAGTCGGTAACCTGCATCTACATCGAATATGTAAGATAAAAATATCTGGACCTGAACTGTACGGAAACACTCCTTATAATGAGATATATCCTGCGAATATCTCAATGTTACATTTAGATGGATTTATGCTACAAATGGTATTATACAATTCTTTCGTTTTACACGATTTTTGAACTCCACCTTGATTTAATATCCGAAAGACTATGTATCTTCAGCGGTATCTTTGATACCTTGTTGAGTGAGTGAGAAAGATTAGAAACGAATATTTGAACACACGGGTAGAGTTTGTTCTCATAGGGATTACCTTGTCAGTCGGAGTTTAAATTTCAACTGATAGGGCTGGTTTAAGTTGTCCATATTTAAACATATTTATTGAACCTTTGTATGGTTTACTTTTCACTTGCATAAAATACATCCAAACTGCCGGGGAAAAGAAATGAACGAGGGAATAATATTGTTCAATTTAACTCTGTGCAAACAGTATTCTGATTTGAATATCTGGATGACCGTTGCTTATGGTCGATAGGTTTGCATATGTCCTTACCGATGACATTTGCACATTAAGTATGAATCGGAAAACCCTGTGCATGGAGTGCTAGGTGATAGTATGTCTCTTGGATGCAGCTTGTTTTATCGCGTCGTTAGAATAGCTTATCAGAGGAACTTCTTATGGCACTTCTACCCTGTGGGACACGAATATCTGTATCGATCCCTTTTCTCCAGTTTAAACCCAACACAAGGGGCCCCGAATGGCCGAGTGGTCTAAAGCGCTGTCCGTTACGGACCACTGCCATCTCACCTCTGTCTGCGTGTGTTCGAGTCTAAGATTCGGCAAATGTAGTTATGTGAATGAGATTGCCAGTAGCTATTCGTGGGTCGGTGGTTCTTCCCGGGGTTTGTCCGGTTTCTTCCTCCACAATTAATACTGGCCGCCATGTATAGCCTATATTGTGCTGAAAAATGGCGTTAAACCATAAACACAAACAAACAAATAAACCCAACACACGTGATTTTACCACCTTACACAATCACTGTATAAATGTTATGTCCATTTGCATATATTTCTTTTAACAAAACACAAGTACTGACCGCTGGTAGACGAGGAGCGTTTTGTTTATGTTTGTTTTATTATGATTTTTACGTAGCTTTAAGAATTTTTCAGTCATATCGCTACAATGTCTGCAGTGATGTAGTTTATAGTAATGTCTTTCACTGGGCCGTCATTCCGCAGACATGTAGCATGATGTTCCACCCAGTCACATTATCTTGACACTAGGCTGACCAGTTCTAACACTAACCTCTTAATGCTGAGCGCCAAGCGAGGCAGCTGTTAGTACAAATTTTGTAATTATTTGGTATGACTTGGCCTCGTATCGAACCTACGACCTCCCGATTCCACGGGGGACGGTCTGACCATATGGCCACCGGATCACTTAGAGCGTTTTGGACCAGCCCATGGAAGACTTGTTCAAAATCAACACCTTTATGGCCTCATTATCATTTTTGCTTTCAGGCGGACCAAATATACATGGTTTACATTTCATGCTCATCTATAGTTAGAAAATGTGTTTTTAAGACCAATTGTTGATCAAGGCAATGAAGTTGAATTCTAATTGAGACTTTTTCAATAATGTAATAGGAAGCAAATAAATATATTGATTCCGTAGGATAACATAAAATTCAACAATGTTAAACTATAAAATCAAATGTTCTAGGACTAATTCAAACTGATATTACATATATTAAACCTAATGTTCGGGATTAAAACGAACACAAACACTTATTCACAGCGATTGATGTACTATTTCAAATTATGGTAAATTCTCCCATGTTGTATAAACAAATACTAATTAATATTAAGTAGATAATCTCAGAGAAATTATAAGGTATCACACAAGAGAATAACTGCACACGTGACCTTTAGAATGTACAAATGATTTGCTTTTTAAATGCTGTCCCTGCAGTTTGAGATAAAAATGATATAAATTTTTCAAGTCAATCTAATTTACTACTGCGGTTCAAATTGTCTCCCGATAAAACTAAAACACGAATTACCCTATATACAAAAGACCAATGTGTATTTTTTAAAAAAAAATCCTCTTATCTCGAGACCTACTTATATTATCTACAATTTTCAATTGACGGCATGATATATTTCATTCATTGATCAATACATACTTTCAAATCTGTAGTTTTCTTCGTTTACAGCTCGACATATTATTGACAGCGGTAAATTCATACCGTATGTATTCTAAAATCGGTTTCAGTATGTTTGTATATTTTTCTTATTATGAATCACATAGGTTAAAACTTTTATTATTATTATAATTATTAAGGTTATTTTTCTCATTATTATTATTATTATTATTATTATTATTATTATTATTATTATTATTATTATTATTATTATGGACAGCCCCGTATATTTAAATAATGATCGAGATGAGAAATATTGATAAAAATGAATGTGGGATGTGTGAAACTCATGAATAATGCCGAGTTAAGCATGTGAAATAATGGAGAGACTTAATAAAATAACCAGAGCTGACCTGTCCGGTTAAGCGAACAACATCTTTTCGAGTTTATTGCCGACCAGACATTCACGTCACGCAAGATATTAAACAGCAGCCTAGTTGTCTTACACATCAAGTAAGCCAAGATGAATTTGACCAAACCTCTTTACGTTGTTGCGTCAGTGTTGGATTTATCAAAGTTGCTTAAGTAGTAGTTTAACTGCGTTGCGATCAACCGAGTGCGGTGATAACAGCAATATGTTGAACACGTATATGACTCTTCGCTGACGCATATTACCAGTAATAATGTCTTTCAGGTCATGACTGATTCATCGCATTTAAAAGTGCTTGATACTTTATATAAGCGTGTACCCCACGCATCATATACTGTTTATCAACGTTAAGAAATACGTTGTGGTACAATTCATGGATAAATTCACTGGCAAGGTTATTGATGAGTACGTGGGTCTGAAAGCAAACTATTTTTCTTTGAATGGTTCATTCATAAAACAAAGAAAGCAAATAGAGTTTCCCAGTACGTTTTTGAACCAGATCTCATGCACATCATATATATCAAGATTAGTAGTCAACACATGCGCTCAAACGTGACAAATCTTATTCTGTCAAATAATCTTCGCATAGGTGTACATCTTTTGCAGCACGGTAAGTTTGTCCCCATTGGATACCAAGCGATGGAGGTTCCCTAATGGAATAACTACTTACACATACAGGCACTCGTATACACCAAAATAAATATTTTCGCTAGTCACGTAATTGTGGAATAACGGTTTCTATTTCCTCTAGTGCATATGGCACTAAGATGATTCGTTCCCCGTAGTGACAGGGCCTTTGTTACGGCTGTCTTCACAATCATAGCTCGTTGGTTTCCTAGGTTTGAGATTGTACATGCATTGACGGACTATACCGGATCAGTAGCACAACGTTTTATGGCTTTCTAGCTTCCTCTGTTATAAAGATACCGAATTAATTCACTTTCAAGTGGATCGTGGTGGTTGTGAAGCCACTTCATAATTGATACAACATTTGTTTCATGTGGCTACGAAATCTTCTGCTGAATCACATTATCTGGTTTTTACCTAATCAGACTTAGAGTCGCATTATTCATTTTTTGAGGCTGCTCTGCCACCCTGAAGCAGGTTTTACTATTCAATATTGATTTATATACGTGATGGTTCCTAATTAATTAGGTATACGGTTACATCTTTGTCGAATAGTTTGTTTTGAATTATGTCGTGTCTACGTAGCACCCGCTCGTGACGTTTCTTTAGCAATGCAACAAAGATTGCAAGAAATTATTTGCCTTGATGACGTACAGAGTACGCGACCACATTAGCGGTCTACATACTTAGATCCGCATTTGAACGTCAACAGTTCGGCGTCTTGTTTCTGTTGGCAACAATTATGGATGCCTACCCAATCATGTGGGAGAAAGACACGACCACTGGACAAATTCGTTGGGGTCCTCACATCAAAACTGTTAAATGGGGAAATATTCTTGAAGTGGGTAGGTAAATCTGCCAATTCTTGATGAGCCATTCACGCTTTGATAACATATGGGTAACCTCGGTATCGATATCTAACCTTTTCTTAATCTTGCTGAGTCACCCTTCCAATGTTTGGACCTGTATTACCTGGTAAATAATTTGTTGTCCATGTTTGTTACATCGAGGAATCGCCTCCAGTTACTGACTAACACATTCAATCTTGGTCTTGATACATGCTTTAACAATGAATATGGCGACTCTTTGTCTGACTGCTAGTCCCTCAGTCAGCGTCAAGTCGTGGTTGACACACTGTGATAACGTTTCATGTTTAACAAGCGAGATAATATCGGGTATATACAGCATAGAAACATTGTAAAGGTTAGTTTCCAGGCTACGGTTGTGTATTAATAGCAAGTCACACAGCAATTCGTGTTCCAGTCCAGCCAAATTTTGCTTTGAACCTGGAACATTCAGATGACCTCTCGTCTCGGAGCGTTTCACGAAGACAAATTTCTTTTGATCCAATTTGAGAACTGTTTGTCATTGATTGTGGACCTATTATTGCGCGTCGCAAAATGAGCTGGGTTTGCAGTGTGAGTGTTTCTGTCGCATAGCACACTGTACGAAGCATGAAGATCAGTGAAATAACAATTACCATTCAACATGGTGTCACGAGAGACTAAAGATGTAAACATCTGCTTTTACTGTCATCGTTTGCACTACTTTGGTGAACCGGCAACTCGTGCAGCACAATATACCATGCATTGTGCTATTAGAGTAACGTAATATGTATAACGTTTTGCTGGACATTATGTGTGCTGTATAAATTAAGCAAGGTGTCAATACGAATGTGCAAATATATTTTATTTTGACATCCATTTTTCTTAGCAATCGTTTGAAACATTACACTGACTAATGATAATATATGCGACGCAAACACTAAAGTTAGACTTAATTAACAAAAGCATCATAACTTTGTTAAACAGCGCACCTTATTTTATTGACGTGAAGAAAATCGAATCATGTTGAGACAATGATATTATCGGACTCGCCACGTCCAGAGCGGGTTATGCAAAAGCAGCTTCCCTGTATATCACAAGGATGGATTATTAAAGCTATGTGGACTATTTCAATGATCTGTAATGTTTCGTTTTCGAAGCTAAACAATCAGAATTCCTTAAGCGAAAAATAAAAACGACGATACCAGTACGATTTGATGGTATTGATAATGGTAACGTCGAGTGGTTGAACACACACACACACACACACACACATATATATATACCCGTTCAGGTAAGACAATCAAATACTTATACACCGTGGCGAGAAAATTAACAGATGATCTTTGAGGGACACCAGAGCCTATCTGAAAAGACTACTAATCGAATAGAAACAACATTTATGACATAATCACCAAAGACTCGCAAAATATAAACGCGCGAATGCTTTCGTAGATTCCGTTTGAGGATTCGCAGTGGCAATAACATTAACTCTAGAGTTATATCTACATTGACAGATGCTACAACAACGCTGATAAATAAGAAATAGTTATCATGGTAGAAGTACATACAATATAAGTAGTTGTGTTTATATTTGCAAATAGTTTTTTTTTATTCTTCTGAACTATATACAAAGTCGCTTTTATAACCTAATCAACATGAATAAATCTCACTTTTAATTAACACCTCAATGCTTGATTTATTTGAAATACACTTTCAAACAAAAACTAAAGTGGAAAACACAGATATAACCAATAAACTATGGGTATCAGATGAAACGATCGCAAACCTTATCTAGACAAACAGAAATGTCCCAAAATTGCCCGTTTCCACGATGCAAGTTTCATTTAGAACTTCCAATATGTTTTATTTTGTATTAAGAAGATAAATGAATGACTATCATTAACAAATATTTCCTGAAAACTACGTTTGCACTTGGATGTGTTTGTTGTCTCGTTAATGGAATGAGCTGTTTTAGCGTCTTGGAACCGACAATAATGTAATTATATTAATTCAAATATTTAGAGTAAGTTCGTTGCATTTTATATAAGAAGGATGGCAAAACATAATAGATTATTTTCTACGTTAAGGATAGAACAAACACTATCAACTAAACCTTGACAAACTAACGTTGACGAATCATATTGGTGGAAATAATGCTTGTCATGTTTAAGTTAATTAGTTAATCCAGCTAATTATTTCAGCTAATTATTCCAGCTAATTATTTCCGTTTCAGTTTCATACGCATTGTTCCTACTTTTCCGGCTATAGACGTCTCAGTTAAAATTATATGTGAGTGTATCTAAGTACGAACCTATCAAGTGAGCCCCGACTTAAGCTTTGTGCGAAAGGTATATGATGGAAAAGTTTATATCTTTAGAAGTAAGTTTGTTCTATTAAAGCATAACATATAGTTCCTTGATTTTTCTATCATGATTTGCACGATCATATATATATATATATATATATATATATATATATATATATATATATATATATATATATATATATATATATATATATATATATATATATATATATAATAGTAAAGTATCATTTGAACGATATGTAATATAGATGTATAGCACAATATGGGAACAATTAGGGCATACTTTCAGTGATAAGTGTTATTGAGAATTGGTTTGTGGAGGTTTATAGTCATAAACCACTAAACAACATTTCATATCTTAACAGTGTCACAATTTGTGGTTGGTTCGCGCTGTTTTCCTCCTGGATTCAAGTTCAGACAAGTGCAGCAAAACCATCATCTTCACGTATATGTGTTACTTATTTACTTATCACATTGATATTGTTCTTTGTTTTGGGAATCATATTTATATAATCAAATTTTTTCTTAAACAATTTTCACACAATTGTTGAACCAAACGTTTGATTCTCTTCATTATCAAGCACATATATCATGAAAAGTAAGAAAATATAAATTTGCACTATTGTAATAGCCTGAGAAACGCTGATCAACGCCTTAGAACGATACATATCAGCAATGAGGTAAGCTGCAGCTAAACTGAATCATCTCAAAGTCATTGCCCTTGAGTGCATTTTAAATTCACTATACACCATAACGCAGAGCAATTGAGAGTCAAATGCTTCGTTACACGTCTGTTTAATTTTCTTTTATGATTTAACGCCATTTTAAAGCATAATGTAGTCTATACATGGCGGTCAGTATTAATGGTGGAGGAAGACTCTTAGAATCGAACCCACGTAGACAGAGGTGAGATAGCAGTGAACCGTAACGGACAGCGCTTTGGACCACTCGGCTGCTCGGGGCCCCGTTTGTTTAAGTCTCAAGATGATGAAATATATAAGAATTAAAACATTGAGAGGAGGTGTGAAAAGCTTGCAGACAATTTACTTGATGAATGAAGATGCTCAAAGACATGCGCGAGACTTGTGTGTGAATTAACTACATATGATTTGAATTAGTGTCAGCAACAGTGCGAGGATATATCATAGCCAAAAGATTTAGCTAACATGTATTTATTTATGTATTTAGTAAAGACATGTAGAACTATGTAAAATAAGAAAATCTAGTAGCTATTATCAAATACACTACACATCCTAGTTAATTTAATTCAGTACTAAATTTAATTCATAATAATTATCTGCCTCTTACAATGAATCCTGACTATTTATTGTATTGTTTATTTTTTTTATAGTTAACCGTTGTATGAATAATTCATATAATAGTGTGTTGTAACATATAATTCAACATTGTAGTTGTATATACACGAACATTTACAATCATGAACGGTCAGTTTAGCTGTTAACATTTTTATCTGACATTTTGTGGATCTTTGAATGTTGATACCACTGATTGTTTCAACGTATGAACCAAAACATTGTCATTCTTTGTTTTCATATAACTTGAAAATATGTAACTAAAATGTTTAAAAAGACAGTAGCAATTTTGAACATCTATTTAAAGACTAAATGTAAAAATGAATTTTAAAACAATTCGATAGATTACTATGCTGTGTCAGCTGATAATTATAGCTTTTGTCTGAGAGAATAATATGCCTGGCACGGACATTACATAAACTAATTTGCGGTGCTTTTCTATCTACAGTGCATAACAAATTGGATCTCAAGATCCGTAAATCTGCCAGTTTGTCATCAGTTGGAAACATATCGATCCGTACCGTATCTACAATAATGAAAGCAAGGTCTAAAAACATGAACTTATTACTTTAAAATCATTCTCCTTTCACTTAAACATTTTTCATATCATGTATGATTCTATTCAATAATTCCAGTGAATTCGGTGATGTCGTTTACCGATAATATCGACATGAAATAAACACCCAATGCATACAGTAAATACGATAATATCGACATGAAATAAACACCAAATGCATACAGTAAATATGATCACTCGCAACGAACTTACGCTAATGAAACTTTGCATGCCCAACGTTTACTACACTCTTGCTAATGTAATCATTGTTTAGATTCTCATATAGCATTTATGTAATTGTACATTTTCTCAAGCAAACGTTATTTGAAGTATAATTAATTCCTCACATGGAACATTAAGAATGAAACATGTATGAAAATACCTTTCTGAACAGGTATGCAACCAATTAGAATTGTGTTTTTGTTTTGTTTTTTATGGTTTAACGCCATTTGTCATCACAATATAGTTTATACATGGCGGCCAGTATTAATGGTGGTGGAAGAACCCGGACAACCCCCGGAAAGAACCACCGACCCACGAGAAGCTACTGGCAAGCTTTCTCACATAACTATATTAGCCGAAATCTTAGACTCGAACACATTTAGACAGAGGTGAGATGGCAGTGGTCCGTAACGGACAGGTCTCTAGACCACTCGGCCACTCGGGGCCCCATAAGATTTGTGTTCTACAACATGAATCCGTCTATTTTGCTTTCATTCTATCTGCATATATCTCTCTATTTATTTATGTCTGACAATATGGACCTTAACGTTACTAAAATTATATATCTAGGGTATGAAAGACTGGTTCACTTATATACAACCTACGAGATCGTTGGCTAGTATAGTGACGTTTAAATAATTCACTATAACACGTTACAGTTTTTCTGTATCACAGAAAAGAAAATTAACTCAATACTTGGTCATTAAAAAGGTGTACATATTATTTTCTCAAGAAAGGCTCGTATACATGAAGTGTAAATAGTCAAAATATGGGCTTAGTGTGAACGTTAGAGATCCGGGAATATCACCATGCAGACGAGATACCTGCGTAAATAAACATTAAATTCGCTTGGAGTTCATTAATCTGCGACATAGTTACTATAATGAAATAATAGTCTTTAATTAACATAAAACTTCTTTTCGTTTTACTTAATTAAAGTGCCTACTGATTTAATATCATGTTGGCAGGAAGAGTTATTATACTATTAAAATGTAGATAGCTGTTGCATATGGCTGATTTTATCTAGATCATATGAACATGCCCACAAAATATTGTTTTTTCAAGGTCCGTGGTTAGTATTCCGATCCATGACTGAAAGGATGCGGGTAGGATTCCTACCAATATTTCAGCTTTCGGTCAGAAAATGTGGTGTATCCTTGTATACAGCATTTTACTCAGCTTATCTTATCCACTAAATAGCCTAACCAAATCAAAACGGGTTGTTTCATTATAAGTGTTTCATTAACCCATTATTCAATATAGCACACACTGGATAATAGCTCCAAGGCAAGGCTCACTAGAAATATTACTTTCAAACATGGCAAGGAGGGGCCCCGAATGGCCGAGTGGTCTAAAGCGCTGTCCGTTACGGACCACTGCCATCTCAGCTCTGTCTGCGTAGGTTCGAGTCTAAGATTCTGCTAATGTAGTTATGTGAGAAAACTTGCCAGTAGCTTCTCGTGGGTCGGTGGTTCTTTCCGGGGGTTTCCCTGTTTCTTTCTTAAACCAATAATACTGGCCGCCATGTATAACCTATATTGTGCTGATAAATGGCGTTTCAGTCTACAAGAACTTATTCTTCATAATACAGTTACGTTTTACACCATACCAAAGTTTTTTTTATGGCCACAAACAACATTATTGCTACGTTCAGTCATCCGCATAAGTGAAAACTTTTCTCGAAATACAGCCGTGATTCAATGTCATGTACATTTGTTTGAGACAACCCTTTGCTTGGACTAAATTCGTGAGTCGAAAATTGGTTCATGCGAAAATAGAAATACAAGCACAATATATCTTCAGTTTTCGTTCCCCTTTTCATGGAAATTAATTTTTTTAGCACCACACACTACAGGAATAACTCGTCGTTTTAGATATATAATTGATATTCAAAAGAAAACCAGGATCTCATTAGCCTTTCCTAAATATATTGACCATATTTTAGGCGCGAGAGACTCTACAACTTGGATGAGTTGCATCGGGGAAGATTTGTAATTCTGGAATGAGTTAGCACGGAGTGCTTTATCTTACGAGTCAACCGTAATTTGTAATTAGACATATACGAGAATAAGACTAAATTAGAAAGTAAAATTATCACACATTTCATAAGACGAAGCAGCAAATATCAGCCCTAAAATAACTTTGGAAATTGCTAATGTATTTAACTACAGTAAAGCATATACGTGCGTGTTGCGCAGTACGATTGATTTTACTGTTTATTCATATGTTTATGATCCTGTCTTTATGTAAACAGGAGTATTACAGAATAGATTATACAGGATACTAAATGCATACAGCTCATAACTTCCGTTGCAGAAACCATTTATATCTCTGTCACCTTTACTATCCAGCCAGCATAGAAGAAAATAGACATTAAATTAAAGAATATTTGATATTGTGGACGAACACCGATTTTAACAAACCCATTGTATAACCGGCCTATAATCATTTAACTATTGTTTTCATGGACTAATCTGAACATATAACTCAGAAATGCCATTATCAGTGCTTTGGTAAATTCAAATTAGATTCAGAGATTTTAATATCTCCAAATGTATGTGTATGAAACTGTAGCAACTTTTAATATATGCTCGAATGTGTTTTCGACATTGTTGAGTATTTAATATTTACACATTACACATGTCCAGAGCGGATTATGAATAGCAGCTGCCCAGTCTATCACAAGGACTGATTATTGTAGCTATGTGGACCATTGCAATGATCTGTAATGTTTCGTTTTCGAAGCGAAACAATTAGTATTGCTTAAGTGAAAAATAAAAACGACGATACCAATACGATTTGATGGTACTGATAACGGTAACGTCAAGCCTAGTAATATAGTTTTCATAATTGCATATACAAAAACAACTACTTGGGTGGAAGTGCACATGTGTATTGCACCGGTTCAGGTAAAACAATCAAGTAATTATACACCGTGGCGAGAAAATTAACAGAAGACCTTTAAGGGACACTAAAGCCTAGCTTCTGAAAAGACTACTAATCGAATAGAAACAACAGTTATGACATAATCACCAAAGACTCGCAAAATATAAACGCGCGAATGCTCTCGTGGATTCCGTTCGAGGATTCGCAGTGGCAATAACTTTGGTATGGTATTTGTTATATCTACATTACACAGACTGTAGTCCCGTCCCAAGGATGTCTGTCTTATTAGCAAGAATGAAGTCGCTGTGTGTCTGGGTCTGTAAAGGCAGGGTTGAAATCCTGTCACTGAGATCGATACATGACGTAAAACTCGTCAAAACTTTAAAGACATATCAATAAACGAACTTACTCTAGAGTTATATCTACATTAACAGATGCTACAACAAGATGATAAATAAGAAGAAATAGTAATCATGTTAGTAGTACAAAAAATATAAGTAGTAGTGTTTGTATTTTGTAAATAGTTTTTATCCTTCTGAGCTATATACATATATATATATATATATATATATATATATATATATATATATATATATATATTATATATATATATATGTATATATATATATATATATATATATATATATATATATATATATATATATATATATAAAGTTGCTTTTATAACCTAATCAACATGAATAAATCTCACTTTTAATTAACACTTCAATGCTTGATTTATTTGAAATACACTTTCAAACAAACACTTAAGTGGAAAACACAGATAAAACCAAAAAACTATGGGTATCAGATGAAACGATCTCAAACCTTATCTTGACAAACAGAAATGTCCCAAAATTGTCCGTTTCCACGATGACAGTTTCATTTAGAACTTCCAATATTTTTTATTTTGTATTAAGTAGATAAATGAAGGTCAATCATTAACAAATATTTCCTGAAAACTACGTTCACATTTGGATGTGTTTGTTGTCTCGTGAATGGAATGAGCTTTATTAGCGTCTTGGAACCGACAATAATGTAATTATATTAATTCAAGTATTTATAGTAAGTTCGTTGCATTTTATATAAGAAGGATAGCAGAACATGTAGATTATTTTCTACGTTAAGGTTAGAACAAACACTATCAACTAATCCTTGACAAACTAACGTTAACAAATCATATTGGTGGAAATAGTTCTTGTCATGTTTTAGTTAATTAGTTAATCCCGTTAATTATTTCAGCTAATTATTCCAGCTAATTATTTCAGTTTCAGTTTCATACGCATTGTTCCTACTTTTCAGGCTATTGCTGTCTCAGTTAAAATTATATGTGAGTGTATCTAAGTACGAACCTATCAAGTGAGCCCCGACTTAAGCTTTGTGCGAAATGTATATGATGGAAAAGTTTATATCTTTAGAACTAAGTTTGTTCTATCAAAGCATAACATATAGTTCCTTGATTTTTCTATCATGATTTGCACGATCATATATATATATATATATATATATATATATATATATATATATATATATATATATATAGTAAAGTATCATTTAAACGATATGTTATATAGATGTATAGCACAATATGGGAACAATTAGGGCATACTTTCAGTGATAAGTGTTATTGAGAATTGGTTTGTAGAGGTTTATAGTTATAAACCACTAAACAACATTTCATATCTTAACAGTGTCAAAATTTTTGGTTGGTTCGCGCTGTTTTCCTCCTGTATTCAAGTTCAGACAAGTGTAGCAAAACCATCATCTTCACGTATTTGTGTTTCTTATTTACTTATTACATTGATATTGTTCTTTGTTTTGGGAATCATATATATAAATTCAAATTTAATCTTAAACAGTTTTCACACAAGTGTTGAACCAAACATTTGATTCTCTTCATTATCAAGCACATATATCATGAAAAGTAAGAAAATATAAATTTGCACTATTGTAATAGCCTGAGAAAAGCTGATCAACGCCTTAGAACGGTGCATATCAGCAATGAGGTAAGCTGATCAACGCCTTAGAACGGTGCATATCAGCAATGAGGTAAGCTGATCAACGCCTTAGAACGGTGCATATCAGCAATGAGGTAAGCTGATCAACGCCTTAGAACGGTGCATTATCAGCAATGAGGTAAGCTGCAGCTAAACTGAATCATCTCAAAGTCATTGCCTTTGAGTGCATTTTAAATTCACTATACACCATAACACAGAGCAATTGAGAGTCAAATGCTTCGTTACAAGTCTGTTTAATTTTCTTTTATGATTTAACGCCATTGTAAAGCATAATGTAGTCTATACATGCAGGCCAGTATTAATGGTGGAGGAAGACTCTTAGACTCGAACCCACGCAGACAGAGGTGAGATAGCAGTGAACCGTAACGGACAGCGCTTTAGACCACTCGGCCACTTGGGGCCCCGTTAGTTTAAGTCTCAGTATGATGAAATATATAAGAATTAAAACATTTAGAGGAGGTTTGAAAAGCTTGCAGAAAATTTACTTCATGAATGAAGATGCTCAAAGGCATGCGCGAGACTTGTGTGTGAATTAACTACATATGATTTGAATTAGTGTCAACAACAGTGCGAGGACATATTATAGCCAAAAGATTTAGCTAACATGTATTTAGATCTGTACTTAGTAAAGACATGTGGAAATATGTAAAATAAAAAAAAATATGAATTCTGACTATTTATTGTATTGTTTAATTCATATAATAGTGTATTGTAACATATAATTCAACATTGTAGTTGTATATACACGAACGTTTACAATCATGAACGGCCAGTTTAGCTGTTAACATTTTTATCTGACATTTTGTGGATCTTTGAATGTTGATACCACTGATTGTTTCAACGTAAGAACCAAAACATTGTCATTCTTTGTTTTCATATAACTTGAAAATATGTAACTAAAATGTTAGAAAAAAAAACAGAAAAATTTTGAACATCTATTTAAAGACTAAATGTCCAAATTAATTTTAAAACAATGTGATAGATTACAATGGTGTGTCAGCTGATGATTATAGCTTTTATCTGAGAGAATAATATGCCTGGTACGGATATTACATAAACTAATTTGCGGGGCTTTTTTATCTACAGTGCATAACAAATTGCAACTCAAGATCCGTAAATCTGCCAGTTTGTCATCAAATGGAAACATATCGATCCGTACCGTATCTATACTAATGAAACCAAGGTCTAATAACATGAACTTATTACTTTAAAATCATTCTCCTTTCACTTAAACATTTTTCATAGCATGTATGATGCTATGCAATGAGAATTGTTTAAGGCGAACGAGAATGATCTTAAAGTATTAAGTTTTCATAGCATGTATGAACCGCTCCGGTGGCCTAGTGGTTAGAGCGTCTGTCGCGGAAGCGGGAGGTCGAGGGTTCGATCCCCGACCGAGTCATAAAAAAAGACGTACAAAAAGTTTACTAACAGGTGCTTCGCTAGGCGGTCAGCATTAAGAGGTTAGTGTTAGAACTGGTCGGCCTGGTTTCAGGATAATGCAATCTGGTGGGACATCACGCTACATATCTGCGGCATGATGCCCCAGTGCTAGACACCACCATAAACAGTCTAACTTCAGATCTCGTAGCGATATGACTGACAAATTGTTAAAAGCTAAATAAAACAATAATCTAGCAAATAACTAACACTTTATTAATGTATGTATGTCATATATCCCAACTAAAAAACGTTGTTAAAACTCTACTCTTGTTTCTTTCTGCTTCCTTTTTTTAAAATTATTTTTATTTATCTCATGCTCATTTTATTAGCCAGCACTGCCAATAGAAGGGTGCAACAAACATGTTAATCTCCTATGTCATATATTTTGTGGTTTTTGTCTTTCCGTAAGTACTCTACAAATAGTACAGATCATGAATTCGGTGGTGTCGTTTACCGATAATATCGACATGAAATAAACACCAAATGCATACAGTTAATACAATAATATAGACATGAAATAAACACCAAATGCATACTGTAAATATGATGACTCGTAATGAACTTACGCTAATGAAACTTTGCATGCCCAGCGTTTATTACACTCTTGCTAATGTAATCATTGGTTTAGATTCTCATATAGCATTTATGTAATTGTACATTTTCTCAAGCAAACGTTATTTCAAGTATAATTAATTCCTCATATGGAACATTAAGAATGAAACATGTATGAAAATACCTTTCTGAACAGGTATGCAACCAATTAGAATTGTGTTTTTGTTTTGTTTTTTTATGGTTTAACGCCATTTTTCATCACAATATAGTCTATACATGGCGGCCAGTATTAATGGTGGGGGAAGAACCCGGACAAAACCCAGAAAGAACCACCGACCCACGAGAAGCTACTGACAAGCTTTCTCACATAACTGCATTAGCCGAAATCTTAGACTCGAACACACGCAGACAGAGGTGAGATGGCAGTGGTCCGCAACGGACAGCGCTCTAGACCACCCGGCCACTCGGGGCCCCTTAAGATATTTGTCCTACAACATCAATCCGTCTATTTTGCTTTCATTCTATCTGCATATATCTCTATATTTATTTATGTCTGACAATATGGACCTTAACGTTACTAACAGTATATATCTAGGGTATGAAAGACTGGTTCGCTTATATACAACCTACGAGATCGTTGGCTAGTATAGTGACGTTTAAATAATTCACTATAACACGTTACATTTTTTCTATATCAAGAAAAGAAAATTAACTCAACTCAATACTTGGTCATTAAAAAGGTGTACATATTATTTTCTCAAGAAAGGCTCGTATACATGAAGTGTAAATAGTCAAAAAATGGGCTTAGTGTGAACGTTAGAGATCCGGGAATATCACCATGCAGACGAGATACCTGCGTAAATAAACATTAAATTCGCTTGGAGTTCATTAATCTGCGACATAGTTACTATAATGAAATAATAGTCTTTAATTAACATAAAACTTCTTCTCGTTTTACATAATTAAAGTGCCTACTCATTTAATATCATGATGGCAGGAAGATTTATTATACTATTAAAATGTAGATAGCTGTTGAATATGGCTGATTTTATCTAGCTCATATGAACATGCCCACAAATGATCTTTGTTTTGAAGGTCCGTGGTTAGTGTTCCGATCCATGACTGAAAGGATGCGGGTAGGATTCCTACTATTGCATCAGCTTTCGGTCAGAAAATGTGGTGTATCCTTGTATACAGCATTTTACTCAGCTTATCTTATCCACTAAACATCCTAACCAAATCAAAACGGTTTGTTTCATTATAAGTGTTTCATTAACCCATTATTCAATATAGCACACACTGGATAATAGCTCCAAGGCAAGGCTCACTAGAAATATTACTTTCAAACATGGCAAGGAGGGGCCCCGAGTGGCCGAGTGGTCTAAAGCGCTGTCCGTTACGGACCACTGCCATCTCAGCTCTGTCTGCGTAGGTTCGAGTCTAAGATTCTGCTAATGTAGTTATGTGAGAAAACTTGTCAATAGCTTCTCGTGGGTCGGTGGTTCTTTCCGGGGGTTTCCCTGTTTCTTCCTTAAACCAATAATACTGGCCGCCATGTATAACCTATATTGTGCTGATAAATGGCGTTACAGTCTACAACAACTTATTCTTCATAATACAGTTACGTTTTACACCATACCAAAGTTTTTTTTATGGCCACAAACAACATTATTGCTACGTTCAGTCATCCGCATAAGTGAAAACTATTCTAGAAATACAGCCGTGATTCAATGTCATGTACATTTATTTGAGACAACCCTTTGCTTGGACTAAATTCGTGAGTCGAAAATTGATTCATGCGAAAATAGAAATACAAGCACAATATATCTTCATTTTGCGTTCCCCTTTTCATGTAAATGATTTTTTTAGCACCACACTACAGGAATAACTCGTCGTTTTAGATATATAATTGATATTCAAAAGAAAACCAGGATCTCATTAGCCTTTCCTAAATATATTGACCATATTTTAGGCGCGAGAGATTCTACAATTTGGATGAGTTGCATCGGGGAAGATTAGTAACTCTGTAATGAGTTAGCACTGAGTGCTTTATCTTACGAGTCAACCGTAATTTGTAATTAGACATATAAGAGAATAAGACTAAAATAGAAAGTAAAATTATCACACATTTCATAAGCGGAAGCAGCAAATATCAGCCCTAAAATAACTTTGATAATTGCTAATGCATTTAACTACTGTAAAGCATATACGTGCGTGTTGCGCAGTACGATTGATTTTTACTGTTTATTCACATGTTTATGATCCTGTCTTTATGTAAACAGGAGTATTACAGAATAGATTATACAGGATACTAAATGCATACAACTCATAACTTCCGTTGCAGAAACCTTTTATATCTCTGTCACCTTTACCCAGCATAGAAGAAAATAAACAATAAATTAAAGAATATTTGATATTGTTGACGAACACCGATTTTAACAAACCCATTGTATAACCGGCCTTTTATCATTTAACTATTGTTTTCATGGACTAATCTGAACATATAACTCAGAAATGCCAGTATTAGTGCTTTGGTAAATTCAAATTAGATTCAGAGATTTTAATATCTCCAAATATATGTGTATGAAACTGTAGCACATATAATATATGCTCAAATCTGTTTTCGACATCGTTGAGTATTTAATATTTACATATATGAATGTGTTTTCGACATTGTGGAATATTTAATATTTACATATATGAATGTTTATTTATTATATTTGTCTTCATTTTGGTGAGATGTAATGGATATATTTCACATTTTGTATAGCACAATTAATTAGTTACAAAACAGGTAATATGAACATACTTGAACACGAGAGCAATATAACCTTCAAACTATAACCAGCATAACACGGCCATATAAATAGGAACATACATGAATTATATGAAATTGAAGTTTCCTACTGACAAAACTATGTTACATACATAAGTCAAAACTATGTTACATACATAAGTCAAAACTATGTTACAGACGTAAGTCAAAACTATGTTACATACAAAAGTCAAAACTATGTAAGTCCAAACTATGTTGTATACATAAGTCTATCCTTTCATTTATTAATGAGTAATTAATACAGAGACAAACACCTTTATAAAATCACAACCACGATAATGAAAAGCCAATAACACTCTAGATATTAAAGTGTACGTAGTTGATTCTAAACTTCAAAGCTTATACGATCCATGGCCTCTTTTTGCGATTGTTTTCATCTGAAGAAATAACTCCACTTTTCATCAGAATGTGTGCTTATTTAATTCCCGGTGTTGTTTCCCATGAGGCAGTGTGAGATCCTTGGTCACGCTGATACCATAAAACGGACGACAGCATTTATACTAAAACCCAAGAAAGATGTAACGTAGTCGTGAATGTAGGCATTCGCGAGTATCAATCACACTTTCTTACGCTATCAAGTAATACATCTCTTTTCGAATCACTCACTCAGGATTGTACTGGGAAGGGGGTGGGGTGAAGTGTATTGATACTGACGGGAATATGCTTCATAATAGTAATTAAATTCATATACGTGCATGGTAGATCGACGGATAAATGTGTAGTTATAACCCAAGGCCAGTATAAGGAGTATAATATACTTAGTGGTCAAAAGAGTGTAGATCTTACTTGCCATAAAGTTATGACTTTGTGTCAATTTCGAATTAAAAGTAATCTTAACAGTCAGATTATACAATGTTCCAACATAAGCCTCCTAGTGGTAGTATACGTGTATTTAGTCTGCGAAACGATGTAGACAATCGGTGAAGATACAAAATGATCTAAAGCTTCCCGAATGTTGCGAAGTTCTTCTTTGCATGACAAGAACAAACCTTTCTCCTCAAACCTTATGTGCTACAAATTTTATGAAGTTCTTCCTTGTGATGACATAATTATGGAATTGCGCAAAAGTTATATCCTTGAGTATATGCTGCTGTCGACAACAATTAGGAATGACTTCATGATTGCCTTGTCAGAGAAAGGCGAGATATTGAGAAATTGTTTCCTTGCTATATCACACGAGTTCACATTGATTATGTTTAATTGGCATAAACAATATATAAATTATCTCGCTTCTCTCTATATTGACATAATCGGATGATTTATCATATCGTGATGGCTATCCTCATGCCATAAACGATCGATTTTTAACTCATTATCAGCACAAAACATTTAAAGTTAACATTTCGTAACGAACGCTATTCAGAAAGATATCAAAATAAATTGTATTAGCATTCATGTTAGATACTTAATGTATTATTTTCAAATTTATACTGGTGATATAAACTTTAGTATAAATAACACTTGTGTTTCGTTCAAGACTCAGCATTACTTGAAAAAATTTTTTTTACATTAGTTAGTATACTAGGAGTCTTAATTCGAAATGGATATAAACAGAGCCGCTTACATAATATGGTATTCTGAAGAAAAATATGCTATTATAAATAATATCGAGCATGCCTGTCCGTAAAAATACTATCTAGTTATCAATATATATCATGCTTACACTAATAAGCGAAAGGCAGGTGCGCACGTAGCACTACAATTATATGTTTATAATTCTAAGAAGTATTCAGTATATACCATGATTTAGGCTAAAGAACATATTTAATCATTGCAGAAGCAGGCTGAATGAATATATATATATATATATATATATATATATATATATATATATATATATATATATATATATATATATATATATATATATAAACAGAGCCGCTTGTCAAATCAGAATACAAATAGTGCAATCGACTATTCCCAACACGTCACTATCAGTACAGTAACACATTTGTGAGCGGCCAAATTTCTCTTCCAGAAAGCATGTGTGCTATTAAGATAGCAATTCATTCCATTGAACGTTGACAATAAATTTAAGACGATAGCGTATTATTGTTTAAAGGTATATACACATTAGTGCACATCTGAATTGAATAGATAACAAAGAATGGAATCACGCCAAAGTACAGATCGAGAAACCAAGATAGGGGGCCCAATGTATATTGCGGGTCTTTGAGAACCGGCTTCATACAATTTCCATTTCGGCATAGACAGCAGTCGTTCCTTACTTTCAGGTGCACATTTTCATCATTTCTCATTATGCAGCTACAGTAAAAGTTGTTGTCGTCATCAAATTCGCAGCAGCAGAGGCAATGGCAACAGTCACGGCATATATTACTCTCATCCAGTGATTGTTCCTCATAGAGCTGAAACCAACACTCCAAACATTCAAAGAAACTGCAACAATACCTATTTTCGGGGTCTTGGAGGCACGTTACCCAGCGTACTATTATGTTTATTATTGATATACTACTTACTCCAATTGCAATTTCGAACCCGATGGGCTTGTCCTGACATACACCTTTGTCGACTACAATGGCACAGAACATCAATATGTACTGTGGGAAGTTTCCAAATATAATGGATAAAGCCACCTCTTTCCAGCCATGAAGGATACGAAATCCATGCTTTCCTTTGGTTGCTTCAAATCTTGTTTCCCCAATGGAGTTGGCGATCTGCAGGAAAGCAAAAAGAGTGGTGATAGCATTAATGATCCAATAAAGTAACTTTATGACACGCACTCTGTCAGAGTCCAGTCCACGTGCAGGCAACTGAATGTTATAGAGGATAAGCCAGTCGATGGAGAGCTCTGTCATCGCTAGTAAAATCGACATAACCCTTTTAACGATTAAAGTCTTCAAACTGACATTTTGTGGTAGTGTGTATATAAACGTTGTTCTTGTCCCCATATTCCCTCCGTCCTCCAAGGACGAAACATGCATCGGTTGCACTGTAATAGTCTCTTCTCGATTCTCACTCCGTTCCTGTATTCCGTTGTTTCTTTCTGTCGATATACTTTCTATATCTGTGTCCATTCCCTGCCGTTCTGCTATTATTCCATCCAATGTATGTGTAGGTCCCCCTTCGCTATAAATAATTGTTAAGCTATTGGAATTAACGTCGGAGACCTGATTCTCTTGCTGTCCCAATGCAACATTGTAACACATTTCTTTACACGCAGCCATACCGATTCGATCTGCTCACGATTTGTCTTAGGCGTTGAATTCCTAAATAGCGTTATATGGGCTTGATCTTAACTATGATGATATATGACATTGGTTTGTATCCACGTGGTACGTAATATGCTAACGGGAAACAAAGATAACTAGGACTTACCTGTTCCAAATGTAATAAAATAAATTTATCTTAAAATGTTTGTGTGTGTGAATACACAACATAATTGCGATTCCATCTGGCTCAGTTTTCAATGAGGTTGTTACACCTGCAATTGTATGGGTGAAAATGATGATCATTCGAAGAACGTGTAATGGATTAGAAAACTAACGAATGAATGGAATAGTCTGAAACAAGTAACAATGAAATAAGATTTTACCTCAAATAAAGTTTGATAGTTATATGACCAAATAAGAGAAAATCTAAAAATAACGTGATCCGGTTATAAAAAATTCAATAAATGCAGCTCTCACATCAAATGAATTCTTAGCGTATTATACTCTCCCCTGTCTATGTTTCATTTTCTAAGCTAGTTTCTTCATTTTTGTTTCTCGTTACTGAACCCATTCACTATCAAAACTGTCTATTACTCACAATCTCAAATTAAAATAAACTTTTGGAGTTTCCTCAGCAGCACAACAATGTAAAGTGTAGAAACCAAATTTGGCCTCTGTCACATTTGTTATAGTAATTCTTTTGACGTACCCCAGCATGCGCAAATCGGTTATAATTTTTTCCTTTGGTCTTTCAGTATGCATCAGCTTTTGTAAGAGACTGTGTTTTAGAGTATTTTGTGTTTTAAAATTATTCCTATTATACTCTCGTCAGCTGATGAACACAGAATAAAGAGACAGGAAACGAAAGAGCATAGAAGATGGAAATGACCAGCAAATGAAGGGAACATGTTAATTACATGCAATAATTCGTATCAGCGATACCTTTGTTTGTCAGACCTTCAGATATTTTAAGATAGCGTAACGGACATGCATACCTATCACATTCATAATTCCTGAAGAAGTACTGTCAGTAAAGTATCTATAGTCGGTAACCTGCATCTACATCCAATATGTAAGATAAAAATATCTGGACCTGAACTGTACGGAAACACTCCTTATAATGAGATATATCCTGCGAATATCTCAATGTATTCAATAGTTACATTTAGATGGATTTATGCTACAAATGGTATTATACAATTCTTTCGTTTTACATGATTTTTGAACTCCACCTTGAATTGATATCCGAAAGACTATGTATCTTTAGCGGTATCTTTGATACCTTGTTGAGTGAGTGAGAAAGATTAGAAATGAATAATTGCGCACACGGGTAGAGCTTGTTCTCATAGAGATTACCTTATCAGTCGGATTTTAAATTTCAACTGATAGAGCTGGTTTTCAGTTGTTCATATTTAAACATATTTATTGAACCTTGCATGGTTTACTTTTCACTTACATAAAATACATCCAAACTGCCGGGGAAAAGAAACGAACGAGGGAATAATTTGTTCAATTTAACTCTGTGCAATCAGTATTCTGATTTGAATATCTGGATGACCGTTGCTTAAGGCCGCTAGGCTTGGATATGTCCTTACCGATTACATTTGCACTTTAAGTATGAATCGGAAAACAATGTGCATGGAGTGCTAGGTGATAGCGTGTCTCTTGGATGCAGCATGTTTTATCGCGTCGTTAGAATAGCTTAACTGAGGAACTTCTTATAGCACTTGTACTCTGTGGGACACGAATATCTGTATCGATCCCTTTTCTCCAGTTTAAACCAAACACACGTGATTTTACCACCTTACACAATCACTGTACTAAATGTTTTGTCCATTTGCACATATTGCTTTTAACAAAACACAATTACTGACCGCTGGTAGACGAGGAGCGTTTTGTTTTTGTTTGTTTGTTTTATTATGATTGTTTCGTAGCTTTAAGAATGTTTCAGTCATATCGCTACAATGTCTGCAGTGATGTAGCTTATAGTAATGTTTATCACTGGGCCGTCATTCCGCAGACATGTAGCATGATGTTCCACCCAGTCACATTATCCTGACACTAGGCTGACCAGGTCTAAAACTAACCTCTTAATGCTGAGCACCAAGCGAGGCAGCTGTTAGTACCAATTTTGTAAGTATTTGGTATGACTTGGCCTCGTATCGAACCTACGACCTCCCGCTTCCACGGCAGACGGTCTAAGCATATGGCCACCGGAGCGGTTAGAGCGTTTTGGACCAGCCCATGCAAGACTTGTTCAAAATCAACACCTTTATGGCCTCATTAGCATTTTTGCTTTCAGGCGGACCAAATATAAATGGTTTACATTTGTTGCTTATCTATAGTTTAAAAATGGGTTTTTAAGACCAATTGTTGATCAAGGCAATGAAGTTGAATTCTAATTGAGACGTTTTCAATATTGTAATAGGAAGCAAATAAATATATTGATTCCGTAGGATAACATAAAATTCGACAATGTTAAACTATAAAATCAAATGTTCTAGGACTAATTAAAACTGACATTACATAAATTAAAGCTAATTTTCGGGATTAAAACGAACACAAACACTCATTCACAGCGATTAATGTACTACTTCAAACTATGGTAAATTCTCCCATGTTTTATAAACAAATACTAATTAATATTAAGTAGATAAACTCAGAAAAATTTGAAGGTGTCACACAAGAGAATAACTGCACGTGACCTTTAGAATGTAGAAATGATTTGCTTTTTAAATGCTGTCCCTGCAGTTTGAGATAAAAATGATATAAATTTTTCAAGTCAATCTAAGTTACTACTGCGGTTCAAATTGTCTCCCGATAAAACTAAAACACTAATTATCCTATATACAAAAGGCCAATGTGTATTTTTTTTAAAAAAATAATCTTATCTCGAGACCTACTTATATTATCTAGAATTTGCAATTGACGGCATGATATATTGCAATCAGTGATCAATACATACTTTCAAATATGTAGTTTTCTTTGTTTACAGCTTGACATATTATATACAGCGATAAATTCATACCGTATGTATTCTAAAATCAGTTTCGGTATGTTTGTATATTTTTCATATTATGAATAACATAGGTTAAAACTTTTATTATTATTATAATTATTAAGTTTATTTTTATCATTATTATTATTATTATTATTATTATTATTATTATTATTATTATTATTATTATTATTACTAAGTTTATTTTTAACATTATCATCATCAACATTATTATTATTATTATTATTATTATTATTATTATTATTATTATTATTATTATTATTATTATTATTATTGTCTTGAATAAATTATATTTTTCAGTCCGACCACTTATCTAATGTGTTGGATGATAAAGCAAACAGGCATCATTAGGCCAGACTCAAAATTGCTGATCTTTTTGTGATATGCAGTCCAAGTTTCTTTGTGAAACTTTTGTCTTTTTGTATCTAAACACAAAAATAATACGTTGTATTCAATCAAACAAAAGACATCAAAATGAAAGAAAGTGCACGGAACTTTATTACGGTAATAATAAGACCTGCCGCTATCTATCTATCTATCTATCTATCTATCTATCTATCTATCTATCTATCTATCTATCTATCTATCTATCTATCTATCTATCTATCTATCTATCTATATATTTATATATATATATATATATATGAGAGAGAGAGAGAGAGAGAGAGAGAGAGAGAGAGAGAGAGAGAGAGAGAGAGAGGATCCGCACACAGCGTGTGCTGCCTGCATCTGTATAGGTACCCACGGCAAACAAATTTACGCTTCTGCAAGAAAACCTGCTCAAGATATGGTAACCACTTATTCATGGAATCGCAATACCAATGGTTGTAGCATTAAGATAAGGTACAACAACATTGAACAATAAGTAACGTTTAGGCTAGGCGAGCTACATTTCTTTGGCTTTCCTAATTTCAGCTAAGCTAAACTCGTTCATTGTCTTAATTGCTACTCGTGCAGATAATGGCATTACGCATGATAAATATGAGAAAGTTATGATTTCTTAAAGGAGCAAAAAAATCTATTTCTCTGAGTACATTAGCCACTGTAAAGGTTTTCGGAAGCTCGTTTGCTGTCATTTGATAATTTGTATTTGTCGGTAGATCTGCCAAGGATTACGCGCAAGCGAGTGGTGATATTGCGATTCTAATTTACGCACTGTGTGGTGTCATTCACAAATGTTTTCTTAGACTATTCTTGTTATAGCCACGCACCTATAGGAGCTCAAGAACGCATATTACTTTTCTTCATAAGACATAGCCTGGAAATGCTCATAGGCATCTATTGATTGAACTCAGCATCTGCTGAGAAATTTCCATGGCGAGCTATTGTTACCCTTGCACGAACAGCATTTTCTGTGACTGATACGACTTGCTGTTCCAAAGATCATTTCGTTTTTTTGTGATTACAATTTGCATGGTTCCTGTAGTTGAATAGGTGGTGATTATATGTGTAGTTTATGTATATCGTGTGTTCCGGTTTCATCAGCGCGCATGGATAGCGCCGTATATTCAAATAATGATCGAGATGAGAAATTTTTCCAAAAATGAATGTGAGATGTGTTAAACTCATGAATAATGCCGAGTTAAGCATGTGAAATAATGGAGAGACTTAATAAAATAACCAGAGCTGACCTTGTCCGGTTCAGCGAACAACATCGTTTCGAGTTTATTGCCGACCAGACATTCACGTCACGCAAGATATTCAATAGTAGCCTAGTTGTCTTAGACATCAAGTAAGCCAAGATGAATTTGACCAAACATCTTTACGTTGTTGCGTCAGTGTTGGATTTATCAAAGCTGCTTAAGTAGTAGTTTAACTGCGTTGCGATCAACCGAGTGCGGTGATAACAGCAATATGTTGAACACGTATATGACTCTTCGCTGACGCATATTACCAGTAAAGATGTCTTTCAGGTCATGGCGGATTCATCGCATTTAAAAGTGCTTGATACTTTATATAAGATATAAGCGAGTACCCCATGCATCATCTACTTTTCATCATCGTTAAGAAATACGTTGTGGGACAATTCATGGAAACATGCACTGGCAAGGTTATTGATAAGTACGTGGGTCTGAAAGCAAATTATTTTTCTTTGAATGGTTCTTTCATCAAACAAAGAAAGCAAATAGAGTTGCCCAGTAAGTTTATGCACCAGATCTCATGCACATCATACATATGGAGATTCGTAGTCAACACATGCACACAAACGTGACAAATCTTATTCTGTCAAATAATCTTCGCATATGTGTACACCTTTTGCAACACGGTAAGTTTGCCACCATTGGATACCAAGCGATGGAGGTTCCCGAATGGAAAAACTACTTACGCATACAGGCACTCGTATACACCAAAATAAATATTTTCGCTAGTCAAGTACTTGTGGAATAATGGTTTCTATTTACTCTTGTACATATGGCACTAAACGATTCGTTCCCCTTAGTAACAGGGCCTTTGATACGGCTGTCGTCAAAATCATAGCTCGTTGGTTTCTTAGGTTTGAGATTGTACATGCATTGACGGACTATACCGGACCAGTAGCACGACGTTTCATGGCTTTCTAGCTTCCTCTGTTATAAAGATACCGAATTAATTCACTTCCAAGTGGATCCGGGTGGTTGTGAAACCACTTCATAATTGATACAACATTTGTTTCATGTGGCTACGAAATCTTCTGCTGAATCACATTATCTGGTTTTTACATAATCAGACTTAGAGTCGCATTATTCGTTTGTTGAGGCTGCTCGGCCACCCTGAAGCAGGTTTTACTATTCAATATTGATTTATATACGTGATGGTTCCGAATTTATTAGGTATATGGTTAAATCTTTGTCCAATAGTTTGATTGTTTAGAATTATATTCTGTCAACGTAGCACCCGCACGTGACGTTTATTTAGCAATGCAACAAAGATTGCAAGAAATTATTTGCCTTGATGACGTACAGAATACGCGACCACATTAGCGGTATACATACTTAGATCCGCATTTGAACGTCAACAGTTCGGCGTCTTGTTTCTGTTGGCAACAACTATGGATGGCTACCCGATCATGTGGGAGAAAGACACGACCACTGGGGAAATTCGTTGGGGTCCTCACATCAAAACTGATAAACGGGAAATATTCTTGAAGTGGGTAGTTAAATCTGCCAATTCTTGTTGGGCCATTCACGCTTTGATAACATATGGGTAACCTCGGTATTGATATCTAACCTTTTCTTAATCTTGCTGCCTGATCCTTCCAATAATGTTTGGACCTGTATTACCTGGTAAATAATTTGTTGTCCACGTTTATTACATCGAGAAATCTGCTCCAGTTACTGACTAACACATTCAATCTTGGTCTTGATACATGCTTTCACAATGAATATGGCGACTCTCTGACTGCTAGTCCCGCAGTCAGGTTCAAGTCGTGGTTGACACACTCTGATAACGTTTCATGTTTAACATGATGTCACGAGAGACTAAAGATGCGAACATCTGCTTTCACTGTCATCGCTTGCACTACTTTGGTGAACCGGCAACTCGTGTAGCACAAAATACCATGCTTGTGCTCTTAGAGTAACATAACATGTATAACGTTTGGCTGGACATTATCTGTGCTGCATAAATAAAGCTAGGTGTCCATTCGAATGTGCAGTCATATTTTATTCTGACATCCATTTCGTTCTTAGCAATCGTTGAAACATTACACTGACTAATGATAATATATGCGACGCAAACACTAAAGTTAGACTTAATCAACAAAAAATATCATAACTTTGTTAAACAGTGCACTTTATTTTATTGACGAGAAGAAAATCGAATCTTGTTGAGACAATGATATTATCGGACTCGCCATGTCCAGAGCGGATTATGAATAGCAGCTGCCCAGTCTATCACAAGGATGGATTATTGTAGCTATGTGGACCATTGCAATGATCTCTAATGTTTCGTTTTCGAAGCGAAATAATCAGTATTGCTTAAGCGAAAAATAAAAACGACGATACCAATACGATTGATGGTACTGATAATGGTAACGTCAAGCCTAGTAATATAGTTTTCATAATTGCATATACAAAAACAACTACTTGGGTGGAAGTGCACATGTGTATTGCACCAGTTCAGGTAAAACAATCAAGTAATTATACACCGTGGCGAGAACATTAACAGAAGACCTTTAAGGGACACTAAAGCCTAGCTTCTGAAACGACTACTAATCGAATAGAAACAACAGTTATGACATAATCACCAAAGACTCGCAAAATATAAACGCGCGAATGCTCTCGTGGATTCCGTTTGAGGATTCGCAGTGGCAATAACTTTGGTATGGTATTTGTTATATCTACATCACACAGACTGTAGTCCCGTCTCAAGGATGTCTGTCTTATTAGCAAGAATGAAGTCGCTGTGTGTCTGGGTGTGTACGGCAGGGTTGAAATCCTGTCATTGAGATCGATACATGACGTAAAACTCGTCAAAACTTTAAAGACATATCAATAAACGAACTTACTATAGAGTTATATCTACATTAACAGATGCTACAACAAGATGATAAATAAGAAGAAATAGTAATCATGTTAGTAGTACAAAAAATATAAGTAGTAGTGTTTGTATTTTGTAAATAATTTTTATTCTTCTGAGCTATATACAAAGTTGCTTTTATAACCTAATCAACATGAATAAATCTCACTTTTAATTAACACATGAATGCTTGATTTATTTGAAATTCACTTTCAAACAAAAACTAAAGTGGAAAACACAGATAAAACCAATAAACTATGGGCATCAGATGAAACGATCTCAAACCTTATCTAGACAAACAGAAATGTCCCAAACTTGCCCGTTTCCATGATGCCAGTGTCATTTAGAACTCACAATATTTTTTATTTTGTGTTCAGAAGATAAATGAATGTCAATCATTAACAAATATTTCCTGAAAACTACGTTCACATTTGGATGTGTTTGTTGTCTCGTGAATGGAATGAGCTTTATTAGCGTCTTGGAACCGACAATAATGTAATTATATTAATTCAAGTATTTATAGTAAAATCGTTGCATTTTATATAAGTAGGATAGCAGAACATGTAGATTATTTTCTACGTTAAGGTTAGAACAAACACTATCAACTAAACCTTGACAAACTAACGTTAACAAATCATATTGGTGGAAATAGTTCTTGTCATGTTTTAGTTAATTAGTTAATCCCGTTGATTATTTCAGCTAATTATTTCAGCTAATTATTTCAGTTTCAGTTTCATACGCATTGCTCCTACTTTTCAGGCTATTGTTGTCTCAGTTAAAATTACAGTATAACCTCGTTTATCCGAACGTTAATTATCCGGAGCGTCAAATATCCGGACCAGTTTTTATATCCGACCAGTTTTTTTTTTTATCAACTACAAGGCGAAAAAGACTCCAATGACGACCACAGGGAGGAGATTACCGACTTTGTCCAATCGATCCCAGGATTTAAAGAATGCGATGAAGAAGATGTAGAAACCTGGATGGCATGCGATGCAGAAGACTGTGGATTTCAAATGCTAAATGATGACGAGATTGTGACTTCCGTGCAAGAAGAATCCGACCCTGTCGACGATGAAACGGATGAAGACGAGGACAACAACAACAACGAAAGTAGCATGGGTCCATCAAATGCTGACGCGTTTGCTGCGTTAGAGACAGCTATGGAGTGGTACGAACAACAATCAGAGTGCTGTCCTACTCAACTACTGCTGCTCAAGAGAATCAGAGACCTTGCAGCGAAAAAACGGTGTACACTGGTACAGCGAAAAATAAGTGATTATTTTCCACAATAAAGGTAAAATTGCGACATTTTGCACCTGTTTTACTCTTTCTTCACGCACGTTTCCCGCATGTGATGATTTTCAATATTCGTATAGTGTCCGGTTTCATATACTGCATGGATCGCATTCGGTTTTCGGTTATCCGAACAATCGCGTATCCGAACGGTGTCCGGTCCCAATTGATTCGGATAAACGAGGTTCTACTGTATATGTGAGTGTATCTAAGTACGAACCTATCAAGTGAGCCCCGACTTAAGCTTTGTGCGAAATGTATATGATGGAAAGGTTTATATCTTTAGAACTAAGTTTGTTCTATCAAAGCATAACATATTGTCACTTCATTTTTCTATCATGATTTGCACGATCATATATATATATATATATATATACATATATATATATATATATATATATATATATATATATATATATATATATATATATATATATATATATATATATATATATATATATATATATAGTAAAGTATCATTTGAACGAAACAACATTTCATATCTTAACAGTGTCACAATTTGTGGTTGGTTCGCGCTGTTTTCCTCCTGGATTCAAGTTCAGACAAGTGCAGGAAGTGCAGCAAAACCATCATCTTCACGTATATGTGTTACTTATTTACTTATTACATTGATATTGTTCTTTGTTTTGGGAATCATATATATATATAATCAAATTTTTTCTTAAACAGTTTTCACACAAGTGTTGAACCAAACATTTGATTCTCTTCATTATCAAGCACATATATCATGAAAAGTAAGAAAATATAAATTTGCACTATTGTAATAGCCTGAGAAAAGCTGATCAACGCCTTAGAACGGTGCATATCAGCAATGAGGTAAGCTAATCAACGCCTTAAAACGGTGCATATCAGCAATGAGGTAAGCTGATCAACGCCTTAGAACGGCGCATATCAGCAATGAGGTAAGCTGATCAACGCCTTAGAACGGTGCATTATCAGCAATGAGGTAAGCTGCAGCTAAACTGAATCATCTCAAAGTCATTGCCTTTGAGTGCATTTTAAATTCAATATACACCATAACACAGAGCAATTGAGAGTCAAATGCTTCGTTACAAGTCTGTTTAATTTTCTTTTATGATTTAACGCCATTTTAAAGCATAATCTAGTCTATACATGGAGGCCAGTATTAATGGTGGAGGAAGACTCTTAGACTCGAACCCACGCAGACAGAGGTGAGATAGCAGTGAACCGTAACGGACAGCGCTTTAGACCACTCGGCCACTCGGGGCCCCGTATGATTAAGTCTCAATATGATGAAATATATAAGAATTAAAACATTGAGAGGAGGTTTGAAAAGCTTGCAGAAAATTTACTTGATGAATGAAGATGCTCAAAGGCATGCGCGAGACTTGTGTGTGAATTAACTACATATGATTTGAATTGGTGTCAAAAACAGTGCGAGGACATATTATAGCCAAAAGATTTAGCTAACATGTATTTAGATATGTACTTAGTAAAGACATGTGGAAATATGTAAAATAAAAAAAAAATATGAATCATGACTATTTATTGTATTGTTTAATTCATATAATAGTGTCTTGTAACATATAATTCAACATTGTAGTTGTATATACACGAACTTTTACAATCATGATCGGTCAGTTTAGCTGTTAACATTTATATCTGACATTTTGTGGATCTTTGAATGTTGATACCACTGATTGTTTCAACGTAAGAACCAAAACATTCTCGATCATTGATTTTCATATAACTTGAAAATATGTAACTAAAATGTTAAAAAACAGTAGCAATTTTGAACTTCTATATTTAAAAACTAAATGTCCAAACGAATTTTAAAACAATTCGATTGATTATAATTATGTGTCAGCTGATAATTATAGCTTTTATCTGCGAGAATAATATGCCTGGTACGGACATTACCTAAACTAATTTTCGGGGCTTTTCTATCTACAGTGCATAACAAATTGCATCTCAAGATTCTTAAATCTGCCAGTTTGTCATCAATTGGCAACATATCGATCCGTACCGCATCTATGCTAATGAAAGCAAGGTCTAATAACATGAACTTATTACTTTAAAATCATTCTCCTTTCACTTAAACATTTTTCATAGCATGTATGATGCTATGCAATGAGAATTGTTTAAAGCGAACGAGAATGATTTTAAAGTAATAAGTTTTCATAGCATGTATGAACCGCTCCGGTGGCCTAGTGGTTAGAGCGTCTGTCGCGGAAGCGGCAGGTCTTGGGTTCGATCCCCGACCAAGTCATATCAAAGACGTACAAAAATGGTACTAACAGCTGCCTCGCTTGGCGCTCAGCATTAAGAGTTTAGTGTTAGAACTGGTCGGCCTGGTTTCAGGATAATGCAACTGGGTGGGACATCACGCTACATATCTGAGGCATGATTCCCCAGTGCTAGACACCACTATACACAGTCTAACTGCAGATCTCGTAGCGATATGACTGAAAAATTGTTAAAAGCTAAATAAAACAATAATCTAGCAAAAAACTAACACTTTATTAATGTATTTTTATTTATCTCATGCTCATTTTATTAGCCAGCACTGCCAATAGAAGGATGCAACAAACATGTTAATCTCCTATGTCATATATTTTGTGGTTTTTGTCTTTCCGTAAGTACTCTACAAATAGTACAGATCATGAATTCGGTGGTGTCGTTTACCGATAATATCGACATGAAATAAACACCAAATGCATACAGTAAATATGATAATATCGACATGAAATAAACACCAAATGCATCATACAGTAGATATGATGACTCGTAATGAACATCCGCTAATGAAACTTTGCATGCCCAACGTTTATTGCACTCTTGCTAATGTAATCATTGGTTTAGATTCTCATATAGCATTGATGCAATTGTACATTTTCTCAAGCAAACGTTATTTCAAGTATAATTAATTCCTCACATGGAACATTAAGAATGAAACATGTATGAAAATACCTTTCTGAACAGGTATGCAACCAATTAGAATTGTATTTTTTGTTTTGTTTTTTATGGTTTAACGCCATTTTTCATCACAATATAGTCTATACATGGCGGCCAGTATTAATGGTGGAGGAAGAACCCGGACAACCCCGGAAAGAACCACCGACCCACGAGAAACTACTGGCAAGCTTTCTCACATAACTACATTAGCCGAAATCTTAGACTCGAACACACGCAGACAGAGGTGAGATGGCAGTGCTCCGTAACGGACAGCGCTCTAGACCATTCGGCCACTCGGGGCCCCTTAAGATTTGTGTCTTACAACATCAATCCGTCTTTTTTGCTTTCATTCTATCTGCATAGATTTATTTATGTCTGACAATATGGACCTTAGCGTTACTAACAGTACATCTAGGGTATGAAAGACTGGTTCGCTTATATACAACCTACGAGATCGTTGGCTAGTATAGTGACGTTTAAATAATTCACTATAACACGTTACATTTTTTCTGTATCACAGAAAAGAAAATTAACTCAATACTTGGTCATTAAAAAGGTGTACATATTATTTTCTCAAGAAAGACTCGTATACATGAAGTGTAAATAGTCAAAATATGGGCTTAGTGTGAACATAAGAGATCCGGGAATATGACCATGCAGACGAGATACCTGCGTAAATATTTAAATTCGCTTGGAGTTCATTAATCTGCGACATAGTTACTATAATGAAATAACAGTCTTTAATTAAAATAAAACTTCTTTTCGTTTTACTTAATTAAAGTGCCTACTCATTTAATATCATGTTGGCAGGAAGAGTTATTATACTATTAAAATGTGGATAGCTGTTGCATATGGCTGATTTTATCTAGCCCATATGAACATGCCCACAAATGATCTTTTCAAGGTCAGTGGTTAGTGTTCCGATCCATGACTGAAAGGATGCGGGTAGGATTCCTACCATTGTATCAGCTTTCGGTCAGAAAATGTGGTGTATCCTTGTATACAGCATTTTACTTATCCACTAAATAGCCTAACCAAATTAAAACGGTCTGTTTCATTATAAGTGTTTCATTAACTCATGATGAAAAATAAAGTAGTAACGACTATCTGATTCTTCAATATAGTACACACTGGATAATAGCTCCAAGGCAAGGATCACTAGAAATATTACTTTCAAACATGGCAAGGAGGGGCCCCGAGTGGCCGAGTGGTCTAAAGCTCTTTCTGTTAGGGATCACTGCCATCTCACCTCTGTCTACGATTCTGCTAATGTACCGTAGTTATGTGAGAAAGCTTGCCAGTAGCTTCTCGTGGCTCGGTGGTTCTTTTATGGGGGTTTCCCTGGTTCTTCCTTCACCAATAATACTGGCCGCCATGTATAGCCTATATTGTGCTGATAAATGGCTTTACAGTCTACAAGAACTTATTCTTCATAATACAGTTACGTTTTACACCATACCAAAGTTTTTTTTATGGCCACAACAACATTATTGCTACATTCAGTCATCCGCATAAATGAAAACTATTCTCGAAATAGAGCTGTAATTCAATGTCATGTACGTTTGTTTGAGACAACCCTTTGTTTGGAATCAATTCGAGAGTCGAGAAACGGTTCATGCGAAAATAGGAATACAAGCACAATATATCTTCAGTTTTCGTTCCCCTTTTCATGTAAATAAGTTTTTTTATAGCACAAAACGCAACATGAATAACTCGTCGTTTTAGATATGTATTTGATATTCAAAAGAAAAACATGATCCCATTAGCTTTATCTAAATATTTTCACCATATTTTAGGCGCGAGAGACTCTACAATTTGGATGAGTTGCATAGGGGAAGACTAGTAACTCTAGAATGAGTTAGCACTGAGTGCTTTATCTTATGAGTCAACCGTAATTTGTTATTAGACATATACAAGAATAAGACTAAAATAGAAAGTAAAATTATCACACATTTCATAAAATGAAGCAGCAAATATCAGCCCTAAAATAACTTAAATTCCTGATGTATTTAACTACAGTAAAGCATATTCGTGCGTGCTGCGCAGTACGATTGATTTTTACTGTTTATTCACATGTTTATGACCCTGTCTTTATGTAAACAGGAGTATTACAGAATAGATGATACAGGATACTAAATGCATACAGCTCATAACTTCCGTTGCAGAAACCATTGATATCTCTGTCACCTTTACTATCCAGTCAGCATAGAAGAAAATAAACAATAAATTAAAGCATAGTTGATTTTGTAGACGAACACCGATTATAACAAACCTATTGTACAACCAGCCTATAATCATTTAACTATTGTTTTCATGGACTAATCTGAACATATAACTCAGAAATGCCATTATCAGTGCTTTGGTAAATTCAAATTAGAGTCAGAGATTTTAATATCTCCAAATGTATGTATATGAATCTGTAGCACATTTAATATATGCTCGAATGTGTTTTCGACATTGTTGAGTATTTAATATTTACATGTACTCATATGAATGTTTATGAATTATGTTTGTCTTCATTTTGGTGAGATGTAATGGATATATTTCATATTTTGTATAGCACAGTTAATTAGTTACAAAACAGGTAATATGAACATACTTGAACACGAGAGCAATATAACCTTCAAACTATAACCAGCTTAACACGGCCATATAAATAGAAACATACATGAATTATATGGAATTGAAGTTTCCTACTGTCCAAACTATGTTACATACATTAGTCAAAACTATGTTACATACATAAATTAAAACTATGTAACATAGATAAGTAGAAACTATGTTACATACATAAGTCAAAACTATGTAACATACACAAGTCAAAACTATGTTACATACATAAGTCAAGACTGTAACAGACATAAGTAAAAACTATGTTACATACATAAGTTAAATCTATGTAACATACATAAGTCAAAACTATGTTACATACATAATTCAAAACTATGTTAAATACATAAGTCTATCCTTTCATTTATTAATGAGTAAATAAAACAGAAACAAACATTTTTAGTGTGAAATTAAAATCACAATGACGACAGGGAGAACCCAATAACACTCTTGATATTAAAGTGTACGTAATTGATTCTAAAAAATCAAAGCTCATACGATCCATGGCCTCTTTTTACTATTGTTTTCATCTGAAGAAATAGTTCTACTTTTCATCAGAATGTGTGCTTATTTAATTCCCGGTGTTGTTTCCCAGTAGGTAGTGGTCATTCTGATACCATAATATGGACGACAGCATGTATACTATAACCCAAGAAAGATGTAACTAAGTTGTAAATGTAGGCATTCGCGCATATCAATTACACTTTCTTACGCTATCAAGTAATACATCTCTTTTCGAATCGCTCACTCAGGACTGTACTGGTGTTGGGGTGCGGTGAAGTGTATTGATACTGACGGGAATATGCTTCATAATAGTTATTAAATTGATATACGTGTATGGTAGATCTACGGATAAATTTGAAGTTATAACTCAGGGCCAGTATAAGGAGTATGATATACTTAGTGGTCAAAAGAGTGTAGATCTTACTTGCCATAAAGTAATGACTCTGTGTCAATGTTGAATTAAAATTAATCTTAACAGTCTGATTATACAATGTTCCAAAATAAGAATCTTGGTGGTAGTAAACTTGTATTTAAGTCTGAGAAAAGATGTAGACAATCGGTGAAGATACAAAATGCTCCTCAAACGTTATGTGCTGCAAATTGTATGAATTTCTTATTTGTAAAGACATACTTATGGGATTGCGCAAAAGTTATATCTCTGCGTATATGCTGCTGTCGAGAACTAGGAATGACTTCATGATTGCCTTGTCAGAGAAAGGCGAGATATTGAGAAATTGTTTCCTTGCTATATCACATGAGTTCACAATGTTAACATTTTCAAAGATATAATAATCATAATTAGACTTCGGTTAAAACGAGCTGTGAGTCACATTGATTACGTTTTAATGGCATAAACAATATATAAATTGTCTCGCTTCTCTCTATATTGACATAGTCGGATGATGATTTATCATATTGTGCTGGCTATCCTCATGCTATAAACGGTTGATTTTTAACTCATTATCAGCACAAAACATTTAAAGTTAACATTTCGTAACGAACGCTATTCAGAAAGATATCAAAATAAATTTTATTAGCATTCATGTTATACACTGAATGTATTTTTTTCAAATTTATATTGTTTATATAAACTTTAGTATAAATAACACTTGTGTTTCGTTCAAGACTCAGCATTACTTGAAAATAAAGTTTTTACATTAGTTAGTATATTAGGAGTTTTAATTCGAAATGGATATAAACAGAGCCGCTTACATAATCTGGTATTCTGAAGAAAAATATGCTATTATAAGTGTTATCGAGCATGCCTATCCGTACAAAAAATATATCTAGTCATCAATATATATATATATATATATATATATTTCATGCTTACACTAATAAGCGAAAGCCAGGTGCACACGTAACACTACAATCATATGTTTATAATTCTAATATGTATTCAGTATATACCATGATTTAGGCTAAAGAACATATTTTATCATTGCAGAAGCAGGCTGCATGAACATACATACATACATACATACATACATACATACATACATACATACATACATACATACATACATACATACATACATACATACATACATACATACATACATACATACATACTTAATGACCTTTGTCAAATCAGAATACAAATAATGCAATCGACTATTCCCAAGACGTCTCTATCAGTACAGTAACATTTGTGAGCGGCCAAATTTCTCTTCCAGAAAGCATGTGTGCTATTAACATAGCAATTCATTCCATTGAACGATAACAATAAATTTAAGACGATAGCGTATTATTGTTTTGAAGGTATATTCACACTAGTGCACATTTAAATTGAATAGATAACAAAGAATTCAATAACGCCAAAGTACAGATCGATAAACAAAGATATGGCGCCCAATGTATATTGCGGATCTTTGAGAACCGGCTTCATACAATTTCCATTTCGGCATAGACAGCAGTCGTTCCTTACTTTCAGGTGCACATTTTCATCATTTCTCACTATGCAGCAGCAGTAAAAGTTATCGTCATCAAATTCGCAGCAGCAGAGGCAATGGCAACAGTCACGGCATATATTACCCTCATCCCGTGGTTGTTCCTCACTTTTCTGACAGCAACACTTCATACATTCAGAGCAACTGCAACAATGCCTATTTTCGGGGTCTTGGAGGCACGTTACCCAGCGTACTATTTTGTTTATTATTGATATACTACTTACTCCAATTGCAATTTCGAACCCGATAGGCTTGTCCTGACATACACCTTTGTCGACTACAATGGCACAGAAAATCAATATGTACTGTGGGAAGTCTCCAAATATAATGGATAAAATCACCTCTTTCCAGCCATGAAGGAGACGAAATCCATGCTTTCCTTTGGTTGCTTCAAATATTGTTTCCCCAATGGAGTTGGCGATCTGCAAGAAAGCGAAAAGAGTGGTGATAGCATTACTGATCCAAAAAAGTAACTTTATGACACGCATTCTATTAGAGTCCAATCCACGGGCAGACAACTGAATGTTATAGAGGATAAGCCAGTCGATGGAGAGCTCTGCCATCGCCAGTAAAATAGATATAACCCTTTTTACGATTATTGTCTTGAAACTGACATTTTGTGGTAGTGTGTATATAAACGTCGTTCTTCTTTCCATATTCCCTCCGTCCTCCAAAGACGAAACATGCATTGGCTGCACTGTAATAGTCTCTTCTTGATTCTCACGCCGTTCCTGTATCCCGTTGTTTCTTCTCGAAGTAGCAAAAATATCGAGAGCATGGTCTTGATTTGGTCGTCGATAGAAAAGATATGCATATTTGTTCTTATGCCGTTTCGTATCGCCTCTTTCGGTCGATATACTTTCTATATTTGTGTCCATTCTTTGCTTTTCTGCTATTATTCCATCCAATGTGTGTGTAGGTGCCCTTTCGCTATAAATAATTTTTAAGCCATTGGAATTAACTTCGGAAACCTGATTCTCTTGCTGTCCCAATGCATCATTGTAACACATTTCTTTACACGAAGCCATACTGAATCGATCTGCTCACGATTTGTCTTAGGCGTTGGATTCCTAAATAGCGTTATATGGGCTTGATCTTAACTATGATGATATATGACATTGGTTGGTATCCACGTGGTACGTAATATGCTAACGGGCAACAAAGATAACTAGGCCTTACCTGTTCTAAATGTTATATAATAAATACCTCTTATAATGTTTGAGTGCGTGAATACACAACATAATTGCGATTCCATCTGGCTCAGTTTTCAATGAGGTTGTTTCACCTGCAATTGTATCGGTGAAAAAGATGATTATTCGAATAACGTGTAATGGATTAGAAAACTAGCGAATGAATGGAATAGTCTGAAACAAGTAACAATGAAATAAGATACCTCAAATAAAGTTTCATAGTTATATGACCAAATAAGAGAAAATCTAAAAATAACGTGATCTGGTTATAAAAATTTCAACAAATGCATCTCTCACTTCAAATGAATTCTTATCGTATTATACTTTCCCCAGTCTGTTTAATTTCCTCAGCTGTTGTCTTAATTTTTGTGTGTCGTTACTGAACCCATTCACTATCAAAACTGTCTATTACTCATAATCTCAAATTAAAATGAACTTTGCAATTTCCTCAGCAGCACAACAATGTAAAAGCGTAGAAACCAAATTTGGCCTCTGTCATATTTTTATAGTAATTCTTTAGATGTACCCTAGCATGCGCAAAACGGTTATAATTATTTCCTTTGGTCTTTCAGCTTGCATCATCTTTTGTAAGAGACTGTGTTCTAAAGTATTTTGTGTTTAACAATTATTCCTATTATACTCTCGTCAGCACATGAACACAGCATAAAGAGACAGGAAACGAAAGAGCATAGTAGATATAATTGACCAGCAAATGAAGGGAACATGTTAATTGCATGCAATAATTCGTATCAGCGATACCTTTGTTTGTCAGACCTTCAGATATTTTCAGATAGCGTAACGGACATGCATGCCTATCACATTCATACTTCCTGAAGAAGTACTGTCAGTAAAGTATCTATAGTCGGTAACCTGCATCTACATCCAATATGTAAGATAAAAAATATCTGGACTTGAACTGTACAGAAACACTCCTTATAATGAGATATATCCTGCGAATATCTCAATGTATTCAATAGTTACATTTAGATGGATTTATGCTACAAATGGTATTATACAATTCTTTCGTTTTACACGATTTTTGAACTGATATCCGAAAGACTATGTATCTTCAGCGGTATCTTTGATACCTTGTTGAGTGAGTGAGAAAGATTAGAAACGAATATTTGCGCACACGGGTAGAGTTGGTTCTTATAGGGATTACCTTGTCAGTCGGAGTTTAAATTTCAACTGATAGAGCTGGTTTTAAGTTGTCCATATTTAAACATATTTATTGAACCTTGCATGGTTTACTTTTCACTTGCATAAAATACATCCACACTTCCTTGGGAAAAGAAACGAACGAGCGCATAATATTGTTCAATTTAACTCTGTGCAAACAGTATTCTGATTTGAATATCTGGATGACCGTTGCTTAAGGCCGCTAGGTTTGCAAATGTCCTTACCAATGACATTTGCACATTAAGTATGAATCGGAAAACCCTGTGCATGGAGTGCTAGGTGATAGTATTTCTCTTGGATGCAGCTTGTTTTATCGCGTCGTTAGAATATCATAACTGAGGAACTTCTTATGGCACTTCTACCCTGTGGGACACGAATATCTGTATCGATCCCTTTTCTCCAGTTTAAACCCAACACACGTGATTTTACCACCTTACACAATCACTGTACTAAATGTTTTGCCCATTTGCATATATTTCTTTTAACAAAACACAATTACTGATCGCTGGTAGACGAAGAGCGTTTTGTTTTTGTTTGTTTGTTTAATTATGATTTTTACGTAGGTTTAGAAAATGTTCAGTCATATCGCTACAATGTCTGCAGTGATGTAAGTTATAGTAATGTCTATCACTGGGACGTCATTCCGCAGACATGTAGCATGATGTCCAACTCAGTCTCATTATCCTGACACTAGGCTGACCAGTTCTAACTCTAACCTCTTAATGCTGAGCGCCAAGCGAGGCAGCTGTTAGTACCAATTTTGTAAGTATTTGGTATGATTTGGCCTCGTATCGAACCTACGACCTCCCGCTTCCACGGCGGAGGGTCTAGCGGACGGTCTAACCACATGGCCACCGTAACGGTTAGAGCGTTTTGGACCAGCGCATGGAAGACTTGTTAAAAATCAACACCTTTATGGCCTCATTAGCATTTTTGCTTTCAGGCGGACCAAATATACATGGTTTACATTTGTTGTTTATCTATAGTTTGAAAATGTGTTTTTAAGACCAATTGTTGATCAAGGCAATGAAGTTGAATTTTAATTGATACGTTTCAGCAGCAAAGAGGGTGAACAGACCAACTTTGTGGGCGTCAACGGGGCTTCCTTCTCGTTAATTTTTAATAGAAAGGTCTATTTGACAAACTGAGGCTTCCTAGTAAATATATAATAGAAAGGTCTATTTGGTAAACTAACGCTTCCTCTTAAGGGTCCATTTTCCAAAAAAAAAGACGCCATTGTCGTTGGAATTCACCCTCTTTGCTACTATGGGTTAACAATTCTTTTAGATGAAAGGTCTTTAGGCTTTCACAAACAGACTAATTTGTAGGACCTCACCTCGTAGATCAATTAGATTATTGGACTGGTCAGTGAGTCTGAAATTAATTCTCGTTAACGAATTATTATGACATCGCATATAAACTGGATTAATTGGATTCTCAATGATTAGAAACCCTAGAGGAGCTGTTGGTGCAAATGAATATAGAATATATCCCTGTTGGGCTTGATTTGATCGTTCAAGATTTATTTGATAGCTTCCTTCGATAAAATCACATACTAAATTCAATGCTGTCACCAAGGATATATTCAGATTTTGAGGAGCGATATGTATTCCACCGCCGTCTGGGTCATTATTATATTTGAGGATTATTGTTTTTTGTGATTGTGGCGATTTCTTCCATGCGTCATGGATTTTCTTGAAACCTTCATCGATGGCGTATCTAAGAGATTCTTTTATCACTGGGACATTATGTCTTGGAATCTTAAAATGAGGAATATATTATATGTGTATATTATACTTCATTGCAAATTCTGTTCTTGTTTTAGGATTATCGTCACCTAATACCTCTTGAATAATTTTTAAATTATGTTTCCATGTCGTCGATGATTTTATTACATGTTTCTACAATGCTGAAAAATTCATCTCGGGTGAGAGTACCAGACTCGAGAGATACTAACAACAGTGAAAAATCATTAGTCATCTCTGTGAAATTTTTAACGATTTCATCTTGTCGAGTTTGATAATTTCTTTTAGCGCGATCGTCTATCTTTTCAGTGAAAAATTTCAACTTATTGTATTCGTCATAACTTTTTATTATATTATCGGGTTTTATTCTGTGGGTGACATAATCAGATTTGTGTGGTTCGGGTATTTGATAAGCTGTCCGAGGTTGGATTTCAGGCCAACCCATTATTGTCTTATTGAACTCTGATAAATATCTACGACATACCCGGGCGAATTTATTTCAATCGCGGATGATAGTGTTGGCTCATGAACCGTTATAGCAATTTTCGATTCTTTTCCAGTAATGGATTTTATTCTACGCTGTAATCAGCATTGATTTGTTCGATTTGGTATGACCCTGATGGTAGAAAAACAACGTTCCAGTCTGGAGTTCCGTCTTTGCCATTCTTATATGCGAGCACCAAGGAATCATACGGTTGTTGACCGCCAAATGCTACCGACCTAATATTAGGCCAACTGTGATATCCTCGTAGTTTCGCCAACGCGATTTCATTCACCGGAAACGGAGTAGGGAAATTCACACTGAATTCAGGATTGGTTGAGGTTATTGAGATCATACTTGTTTTCACCGGATTTGTGTTCTCTACTATTCGTTGAAGTAGTTCTTGCGGTGTTGTCATTGTTATTATCATTGTCCTGCTCTAATTTTGATATCGCGGAATCATAAATATGTAACATCGCTGAAAATTCACTATCTGATATAAATTTGCTATCGAGCGACGATGATATCATCGAGGATAATTGTGATTACGCGGTTGACACAATATGAAATTTAATTACGTAATCCTGCAGTTTACGCTGGCTGCATGATGATATTATTTTGTTATTATCGAAATAATTCCAGCGAATGTTGTCGCTGCGGATATACAAATTGGAACAGCTATCGGAGCAATCATTGTCACAGAGGATAGTATTATACCAGCTCCGTCCATTACGCCACTCACAGACTACACAGTAACATCAACTGCGGTGATTCTTCGTCGGTATTTTGTTTATTTTTGTTTGATACTCCTCAGTGAGTGTTTTGAGTTTAGAAGGAAACTCTCTGACCTGATCAAATCGATATTGAGATACCGAAGGTACCGTTGATGACGAAGTCAACAGTGATGACATTTTATTTCCAAATCAGTTTACGATTTAAATTTAGTTGTTTACTTGAATCCGCTACGAATTCCACATACCATGTTACTGAAACCCTAGCCAAATTTTTATCAGTGGATGTTATCGTGAACTGTTCAGTTGCATCCTTGTCGATGATCGTTGATATCGTATTATTGACTCCAGATGAACTCGACGATGAGATATTAAATTGAGTTGGCGTCACTAGTGTTAATCGATAAATACCTTTACGGCCGCGGTGATATTTAATATATAAGTGGATGGTGTCCACGCAAATGATCCGTATTGAATTGTGTATTCTATATTGATGGTTCTCTCATGAAGAATTTTTGTTTTTTCAAGTATTTTTTTATCATCTTCGGCATATCATCCTTGATAATATCATTGGTTGTTTTAATATCAGTGTTTATAGTTTCTATTTGCCGGTTGATCGCGGTTATTTCATCTACAGAGTTTTTTTATATCCGCTAGTTTCGTTGTGACCGTCGGTGGAGTTCCAAAAAATTCTCTAGCAATTTTATTTCGAAGTGTGTTAAAATCCTTTTCATGCTTCTCATACTTGTTTTCAAATTAGTCAATTTTATAATCAAGCTCAATTAATCTATCCATGCCTTTTTATTGATGGTAAATTCAGTGATATTACCGCTGGTTCACCGAAGAAAGCCATAATTGATTTTAATTCGTCATTGACAGTCTTTATATTGTCCATAGAGATTTTTATTAATGATAAATTTGGTAACGTTGTCACTGGATCACCAAAAAAACATAGCATGAATTTTAACTCATCGGTGAGAGTTTTTAATTTACCTGTACTTCGTCGAAACGAGTATGCCGGGTTTGAGTTTACCCTGATCGGAAAATAACGCAACGGTGTTCTCGGTTACGCCGCTTTGTTTAACTAAAATATCATTCAGAGAAATATTACTGGTTTTCAATTTACCCTGACGATCTTGAAATACAACTATTTCATTGGGATCGACACTTGTTAGGTTCAACGTCTCAGCTATTTCATCTTTGATTATTTTTTTTTATATCACCGGTTGCAACGCCATCGGGTTCGGGTTTCTCCAGCGCTGATAAAGATCTCCCCCAAATATCAATCATGTTATTCTATATAATCTCTCTCTAAAATCTCTTCGTTGACGACTTCGTCGTTACCAGCGACTGCTAGTATATTCATTTACGACAACATGTGGTGGTTTTCCAGATGTTGAAATAGCATCAAGGACATTTAATACATCGTTGCCGCATATTGGTGTGTCATTCATTTGTTGGGTTGGTAGTGAAGAATACCAAAGAGGAGTTTTTCAGCGGTTTATATAACGCATGAATTCTTTGGGCGGGGCTAACCCATATGAATCGAAATAAACAATTGCACGTGGATCAATCGCGTATGCAACCCAGTTGGTTCCGTGTCCTGTGCTGTTATCGAGATTACTAATACCGGTTTCGGCGCTGTTTGGTTGTGTCGGCAACTGATCCTTCATAAAGACACCTCTGAAGTATTTTATCGCCAATTTTTTAGCAGCATCAAGTAAATCAAAATTGGACATAGGAATTAAAGATTCCACAACCAAAGGTTCTCGAGTTAATAAATTGTTCCTGTGATTCTCAGACCCTTTCCACTGTACCATGAATACGGGTTCCTGGTAGTCTTAGACCCTTTCCTTTCTTTTTTTTATATCCCTTCCCAGTTGCTTTCTATAGTGCCATTCCTGCTGCGGTACCAACGGCTCCTAGCGCCGCCGCTTTTGCTACCGCTGGGGCCGCTGCTGCAATTAACGCTGGAATTGCAGCTAACAACGGGAATATACCGCCTGATTTTATCATGTTTTTGATAGCAGCCGCAGAGAAAGTGATTTGAAAGGCTTTTTTTATCTTTGAGCGCGTCATTGAAGTGTTTTACTTGACGAGTTGTCAGCGACAATTTATTCTGACCGCCAGACATCTGATTGGGTTTTTGCGTTATTGCGTTTCTGCATTTTTTTAGCTGATTGTGATTGTAATTTTTTAATCTGACCAAGAGTTAATGAAACACTGATATGATTATACAACATTATACAATAACAGATTGATCTAATTGTTACATGTTTTTGAAAATCATAGATTTTCTACTGGTGCATCAATTACTCTCATTCGTCCACCAACACCTTCGAGTAGGATTGATTTATCGCTGAGAATGACAGCAACCGCTCTGTAGTTGAGAATAGCATCAGGACCCATAATAATTCGGTTTACATTAGCTCTAAAGTGTATATCAACGACTGATTGTCTTGTTAAATCAAGATGATCCAACGAAAAATAGTAGATCGGATATAAATTCTTAAAATCGTATTGTGATATTTGTAAACCAGTATCAACTTTTTGATCACGCGCCATATATGACAAAAACCGATGATACACACGGGCAATACGGTTTTCACCATAATTAAGTTGTATATCCTCGGATGGTTCTTGCTGGCCGTGTATTCTCAGTGAGACGTCACTAATACCATGTTGATCAAATATCATATGGTTGCATAATTGTGAACCAACTCGCGCATTATCCCGTAACGTAATAAATATATGACGTGGGGCTTAAACGCCTTGTTGTGATGCTAGGTTCCATGTAAATAACCCATTAACAGCTGATTGCTTAACATCTGTAGTCGTTGTTGGCCAGCTTATCAGTGATTTTCCTCCTTGGTCCATAAATGATAGTAATCGTTCTTCTGCGCTGATTGATGGAGTCAACACTGGCATCCACAGTGATAGTTTTGTTAAATTGACTTTACCGGGATCAGCATCTGGATGTGCTGGATCTGCTGGAATTCTGCAAATTGCGTCATTGTCAGTACCTTTTCGCACGAGTGCTACTGCGTGCTTTGCTCCATAAATAACTTTTCGAACATTTCTGCAGAATCCAAATATATGATGTAGTGGAATTGCGCATGAAAATGATCTACGCGCTCTTTCCAACATTGACATACGTGTTGCAGCTCCTAATTTGAAGTTGGGATTATTACCAAAAACTACATCTTCAACATCAGCATCCTTACCATCCTTTGCAAACATCATAGAAGGTCCTGCCTATCTTGTATAATCGTCGGAATATTTTGCTAACACGATTATTGTTGTGGCCACATCAACATCACGATCTATCGACTCAATCTCTTTTCCATCGATGAGGTATTTTGCACTCTCAAATAACGCCATGATCCCATTATTAACAAATCCGACTTGGGTATCAGGTGGATATGTTGGATCATTATGAGCAGCATCGTTTATTACAATTTCTCCTTCCACTTCAATAAATGCTTCACAAGGCAAAAAGTATTTACTGGTATTATGAACTTGAAGTTTGAAAAGCCAAGGATTTCAATTATCAGATAGTTTAAACTATGATCAAATTACTTCGGACTTTGAAGACATAGATTTGAGTGTCATGAATGACAAAAATGTCTTACCGAAACAATACACCTTCATTACGAATCCAGAATTCCATTCGTGAATCACTTGTATTCTGTAATGACGTCAGTAAATTTTTCCGTTATTCACTGTTGAAAAAAGGACCAGTTGACAGGATGCAGCACAGGAAATAACTGAAACAACCATACTTTCATTGGCCGAGTTATCTCCGCTGGTGTTATAACGAATAATGCTAAAGCATGATTCAGACATACCAAAATTGAATCCTTTGTCCAGTCCTTTTTGAAATAGCTGATCGATAAAATCCCTCTGCAACAAATCTTACTGAGGAGCTACAAATATCAAGATATCTACCGGCCTCCGCTATTGATTGAAATATGTTTTGTTCGTTATTTTCAATATCAAGGGATTTTATACATTCTGCATTTTTCACTTGTTTCCCAGTCTTTCCTCGTTTTAAATTCTCACTTTGTGTAACAGCTTGCAGATTTGATTAAAAATTGTTCTTAGGAATGGAATCAATGTGATCGATAACAAAACCATCTTCGATCCGTTATCCACTTCATATACGAAACGATGGCAGCAATATATTTTCCCTCCAGCACTAAATATCAAATACCTCATATTAGTCACAGAACCAACCGGGTTCTTCAGTCTACGGTATCTGACAATGTCATCAGGGGATGCCTCATAGTTTGCAATCACAGGGTGTGGTCGGAATTCTTGGTTCATTTATATACTATACTATTGTTTATCTAATTTATTGTTTGGTTGAATTATTACATTACTTGGAAATCTATCAATGTAGTCTTGGTGTGTTATTATAATTATGTCGTTGACACAGTCAGATGTAGAGTCATTGATGGAATTCTTGGCTCCTTTATCATAGTAACGCTTCAACTCTCTGTATCGTTTGCCATCGCAACTGAGACACCACTGTGATTTTCTTCTCACCCCTACCCCACATCGTAGGCATGGAATTTTGCCAAGGTTTCCGTTGCGAACGCTTTGCATATGATACCCACAGAACTCCTTTCTGCATGATTTGTTACACGGGGTTTCTGATCCAATCATAAGCCATTTGCAATGATTCATTATATAATACATTCTCTATTTAAATACTTGTTTTAATTATAGCATGAAGGAGTTCGAGAGATTATCGAAAATTACGCCTTGGAAAAATGCTAAATTCAATCTCGATAGAGTCTCTGATAAACCAAAGAGTCAAATAGGTGATAGAACCATGATGAGTAAAATTCGTGACTGGTTTAATGAATTCAAACACGCAATGAAAAAACTAGCTAGTAGTTTCTCGAAAAGTTTCGATGACGAACAATTACTAACAAACTGTTTTACAATTCCGTCAGTTGCAGCTCATTTTGCGAGAAAGAAAAACACGTGGAAACCAATGCGAGCTGAATTTCTCACAGACATCAAATCAAGCTGTATAGAATTTACAACGGTGGATTATGGAACACAAAATACACCGCTGAAACTATTATTTCAGTTGATATAGTCGCGTGTTATCCGGCGAGTTTTCTCGGGTACGGAGAATGCGCTGAATACTTTAAACGATTTGGAAATCCCACACACGAGATGGCCCGTTTTGCTATTAATGGACCACTGCCTGATTTTGATTTAACCGGATTCGTTCTTGTGGTATCATTTGAATTGGCTACAGGACTTCATCCGTGCTGTTATATTTGGATTGGTAGACATATATCTGAAAAACACTGGATGCCAATAGTGTTATTACGGTATATGATTGATTGTAGAATGCTGATATCGCTGATTGTCAGTGAAGCGATTATATCATATCGAGCTCTGACTGAGACTGAGTCTGGTTACCACAACCCGATAGTCTACATAGTATAATCAGCGAACAACGAAAACAGTTTCCCGATCTTGACGAAGAAATGGTCCAAAAAGTTATTTGAAGTTAGAAATAAAGACGCAAAGGATCTCGGTAGAAGAATAATTTGTAAATTTACTCAAGGTGGAAAATACGACAATAAACGATATTCTTCACGGTTGATTATAGATAGCGTTGAGTACGATTTTATAATCGCGGGTATAACATCAAAGGGTATATATGTCGATCGTAAAGACGCTTTCTTGCCCGATGGAACAAAATTTGGTACAATTGTTACTTACGCAGACGGAGAAAATCTTCAGCATACACATTTGAGGGCGTCTATGCTAGCTTATGCTTCTATCTATTTATTTTCGATGATAAATAGATTTCCTGACACAGCAGTTAGAGCAGCCACTGATTCATTTTATATAGACGTGAAACATCGAGAAGCAGTGGCCAAACTCACTAATTCCGACGAGAGTTGGGGATCATGGAGAATTAAGCGGGAAATACAGCCTGATTATTCCAAATCAGCAGATGTTATGATTGAAGATAAATATTTGAAAAATAATCAGATATCAGAACTATCTAATGTACCGCAGATATCTGATCCAATATGTAGATATAAAACAGTTTATTTTAATGGCTGTGGCGGGTCAGGAAAGACGACTCGTGCGATTGAGTTATTTCGTGGGAAATCAAATATGATTGTACTAACACCAACACACAGACTCGCCAGAGAGATGAAACAACGAGGAAATAATGCCTGTACTTATCACAGTTTCTTTCAATGGAATGGTGACGAATGGACTCCTGAACGAATGTGCGAGAAATTTATTCCTGAAGTCGTTATTTGGGATGAAATATGCACGGTGTCGTTAGATGTATTACAAAGATTTCTTGATTGGTTATTGTTAGCGAATACAAAAGTAATAATGTGCAGCGATCATAGTCAACCACCACCATTTGTCGGTTTATCGCCACATGATTGGCTAAAGAATCATGTAGACTATTATGAAGAAATTAACATCGATCATAGAGCACTTGATAAACAATTACGCGAGTTCAAAAAACTAATCAGATTACAACCTGATTGAATTCAGTGTGAGATAGCGCGTGAAATAATTTCAGAAACAGCAATTAAAAGATTTATGGGAAGAGTGGAGACCAAACAATTTGATACTAGCGAGTAGAAAAATAGTCAGAGACACACTTCAGATGAAGTTATTTGAATTGCATAAAGAAAAATTTACAACACTTCCAGTACCGTTGTGTTATAGGCCTTCGGATACACGAAAACAGAATATTGAAGTTGATATTCCAGGACAACGTGAAAAGCAGAATTTAGTGTTAAACGATATTGTGCTGTTTGATATCAGCGTCGTCTGATAAATCCCCATGAAGGATAGGTTACGCAGCGACGATACATTCTTCACAGGGATTGACTATATCAGATACAATTGTTTGGATGGTGGATAATCACATTGAGTGGTCAAATTTAGTTTATCTCGCAGTGTCCAGAGTACGAAGAATAAATCAGCTTCGAAGAGTTGTTTTAGATGATAATGACACTACAATCAGTGATATTGTCAGCGATGATATAATCAGAAAAAAACTTTCTGGTTATAAACAGCAGGATAAAAAAATAATAGAGAATTTGATATTGATGATGAATTAATAAATACGCTGAAGCAACAACAGAATAATCACTGCGTGAGTTGCAATTGTATAATGTGTTGGTATTGGTCGGATAAAGATTCTCGACAATTTACCGTAGACAGAAAAGATAACAGCGTAGGTCATACCAGCGATAATGTGATGCTGACTTGTCTTGAGTGCAACAGACGAAGAGGTGCTACTTAAGACCACGCGGCGGTAATTGAGTATCCTCGGGTATCATTTGCAGTTGTTCACGAGTAAATCCTCGCTGAGGAGCAGTCAAATCCAATCTATAGATTGCTGGTCTGCCTGTAGATCGTGTTATACTAGATATTTTATGCGCGGTAATACTCCAAATAGGATCAGTAGCTCTTTTTGTGCCACCTTCTAGCTCTCCTGGTTCATATAAATACCTAACAGTGACATTGCAGAGTATTGGTTGTTTTGAAAAATCATTTTGCGGTTGTACGGGTATAGACTTCTTTTTAATGGCGTTGTTAGGTTTCATGTTGATTGTTCTAGTTATCTCATTATTTAGCGCGGTAATTGCGCCTGGTAATCTCTTGACCCATTTACGAGATCGTTTATCCTGAATGAATTCCTTCGCGTATTGATATCCAAATAACCGCTCAGCAAGTGTACGATTAAATCGTTCAACAATTGCCTGATCGCGATGTAGTGCAGTATGTCCTCGTCTGATAGTGACATTATGATCCTTCATTGTTGATAACACTACACCCTGAAATTCCTTGCCAGGATCAACTTGTAATAGATTTGGCCAACGCAGAGGACCCCTTTGGTAAATCCTTTCAAATGCAGAAACAACTTCAGTTGGTGATTTTGTCTTTATCGGTTCTGCATGTTTGTATCGACTCGCAACATCAACTTCAGTTAACGCGTATTTGTAACCACCATCATGTGGCACAAATAATATATCAGCTTGATGAACTTTATTAGGAACGGTCACATCAAAATGCGAGTAGTTAATTCGTTTATTCGGTGGTAGATAAATTTGCAATATCGCCTGTACGGATAACCAGTCCGCTGCAGTGTTATATTTCACCGCTGCAGCGCTAGCGAGTTTACTGATTGCTGCTTTACCCCGCCAGTATCCTTTTTGAGAATAATAAATAGATTCCATGTTGTTATTAATTACCGGCACCTAACATCAATTTGCTTTTCATCGCCGATTTTACTAACCACGAAGCCAACTTTTCTTTGAAGGATTTATCAGTGATAGAATCCAACGCATGAATTAATTTTACATCTACGAGATTTCTGTGTTGCAGATTACTGCTTTTATAAGCAACATCATGAGCATGACACGCTTTATCAATGGCGTTTATTGGATATTCGCCTGGTCGGGGTTGGTTATGATCATCGAGTCTGATATCGAGTCTAGTCCCGGGTCCACAATAACTATACCCTGGAAGGTGTTTTTCTCCTGGATACTTTGCCCATGGTGTTCCTGGTAGTTTAGTTAGCTTGGCTGCAATATCACCACCTCGTTTTTTTTAAATTCTTGGAAACAAATCTAAATTTTTTTGTACTACATTGTACACACTTACCAGAAAGTGCTGATCTGTTATTGCTAGTTGTAATGGTAGTCAAGTCATCTGTACCAGTACGCTTCTTACAATTCACACAATATAGATCCATAATATATTTATAATAACATGAATGTAATTGATTATTCAGCTACCCGACGACGGGAACCTATTAAACACCATGCGATGTTGCCGAATTCAATTAGAATGATTATAATCGGACCATCTGGAAGTGGCAAGACACAATTGTTACTTAATTTAATAACGATATGGATGAAATGGGACAAGTTGTATTTGATAGCTCCAAGTCTAGATGATAAACGATGTTACAATGTGTTAAAAGATTTTAACGACAAAGCGGTAGAAGAATCCGGCGAGAGTATTATTGAGTTTATAACCGATATCGATGAAGCGCCATGCATTGCTGATATTGATGGAGATATTAACAATTTAGTCGAATATGATGATATAATGTTAGACAATCAAAAGAATCCCGCTAGGATATTTTCCAGAGGTAGGCATGAAAACACTGACGTGATATATATCACTCAACGATTCACACAAATAGCAAAAGTAATCAGAGATAACTGTAATATTCTTGCCGTATTCAACGGAGTTGATACACATACTCTTAGAAATATTCTCCAGACTTGGTGCGGTGGAGATATGGATTATAATCTCTTTAGAAATTTCTTAGTCGTGCTCAGTCAATCCCACATGGATTTGTGACGATACATTTATCAGATCCACGGACGCGATATCGTACCGGACTTGATCAAATATTCGGTTAAAATCGTTTATTGAATTCCAACGACAATGGCGTCTTTTTTTTTTGCCAAATGAACCCTTACGAGGAAGCGTTAATTTACCAAAAAGACAATTCTATTAAAGATTTACTAGAAAGCCTCAGTTTGTCAAATAGACATTTCTATTAAATATTAACGAGAAGGAAGCCTCGTTGACGATTACAAAGGTGGTCTGTTCACCCTCTCTGCTGCTGTTTTCAATAATGTAATAGGAAGCAAATAAATATATTGATTCCGTAGGATAACATAAAATTCGACAATGTTAAACTATAAAATCAAATGTTCTAGGACTAATTCAAACTGATATTACATATATTAAACCTAATGTTCGGGATTAAAAAGAACACAAACACTCATTCACAGCGATTCATGTACTACTTCAAATTATGATAAATTCTCCCATGTTGTATAAACAAATACTAATTAATATTAAATAGATAAACTCAGAGAAATTAGAAGGTATCACACAAGAGAATAACTGCACGTAACCTTTAGAATGTACAAATGATTTGCTTTTTAAATGCTGTCCCTGCAGTTTGAGATGAAATTGATATAAACTTTTCAGGTCAATCTAATTTACTACTGCGGTTGAAATTGTCTCCCGATAAAACTAAAACACGAATTACCCTACGGTTTCTGTTTCCTCTAGTACATATGGCACTAAGATGATTCGTTCCCCGTAGTGACAGGGCCTTTGTTGCGGCTGTCGTCAAAATCATAGCTCATTGGTTTCCTAGGTTTGAGGATGTACATGCATTGACGGACTATACCGGATCAGTAGCACGACGTTTTATGGCTTTCTAGCTTCCTCTGTTATATTATAAAGATACCGAATTAATACACTTCCAAGTGGATCGTGGTGGTTGTGAAGCCACTTCATAATTGATACAACATTTGTTTCATGTGGCTACGAAATCTTCTGCTGTATCACATTATCTGGTTTTTACCTAATCAGACTTAGAGTCGCATTATTCATTTTTTGAGGCTGCTCGGCCACCCTAAAGCAGGTTTTACTATTCAATATTGATTTATATACGTGATGGTTCCGAATTAATTAGATATACGGTTAAATCGTTGTCCAATAGTTTGATTGTTTTGAATTATGTTGTTTCTACGTAGCACCCACACGTGACGTTTCTTTAGCAATGCAACAAAGATTGCAAGAAATTATTTGCTTTGATGACGTACAGAATACGCGACCACATTAGCGGTCTACATACTTAGATCCGCATTTGAACGTCAACAGTTCGGCGTCTTGTTTTTGTTGGCAACAACTATGGATGCCTACCCGATCATGTGGGAGAAAGAAACGACCACTGGTGAAATTCGTTGGGGTCCTCACATCAAAACTGTTAAACGGGGAAATATTCTTGATGTGGGTAGGTAAATCTGCCAATTATTGTTTTTGCCATTCACGCTTTGATAACATATGGGGTAACCTCGGTATCGATATCTAACCTTTTCTTAATCTTGCTGCCTCACCCTTTCAATAATGCTTGGACCTGTATTACCTGGTAAATAATTTGTTGTCCACGTTTGTCACATCGAGGAATCGCCTCCAGTTACTGACTAACACATACAATGTTAGTCTTTATACATGCTTTAACAATGTATATGGCGATATCCGCAATCAGGTTCAAGTCATGGTTGATACACTGTGATAACGTTTCATGTTTAACAAGTGATAAAAAATCGGTTATATACGGCATATAAATATTGTAAAGGTTAGTTTCCAGGCTACGGTAATATCTTAATAGCAAGTCACACAGCAATTCGTGTTCCAGTCCAGCCAAAAATTCAGTTTTGAACCTGGAACATTCAGGTGACCTCTCGACTCGGAGCGTTTCACGAAGGCAAATTTCTTTTGATCCAATTTGAGAACTGTTTTTCATTGATTGTGGACCTATTATTGCGTGTCGCAAAATGAGCTGGATTTGCAGTGTGAGTGTTCCTGTTGCAAAGCACACAGTACCAAGCATGCAGATAAGTGAAATAACAATTACCATTCAACATGGTGTCTCGAGAGACTAAATATGTGAACACATCTGCTTTCACTGTCATCGTTCGCACTACTTTGGTGAACCAGCAACTCGTGCAGCACAATATACCATGCATTGTGCTCTTAGAGTAACGTAACATGTATAACTATTTGCTGGACATTATATGTGCTGCATAAATTAAGCTAGGTGCCAATACGAATGTGCAATTATATTTGATTTTGACATCCATTTTTCTTAGCAATCGTTTGAAACATTACACTGACTAATGATAATATATGCGACGCAAGCACTAAAGTTAGACTTAATCAACAAAAACATCATAACTTTGTTAAACAGCGCACCTTATTTTATTGACGGGAATAAAATCGAATCTTGTTGAGACAATGATATTATCGGACTCTGCATGTCCAGAGCGGGTTATGCAAAAGCAGCTGCCCAGTCTATTACAAGGATGGATCATTATTTCTATGTGGACCATTGCAATGATCTCTAATGTTTCGTTTTCGAAGCTAAACAATCAGTATTACTTAAACGAAAAATAAAAACGACGATACAAATACGATTTGATGGTACTGATAATGGTAACGTCGAGTGGTTGAGTATATATATATATATATATATATATATATATATATATATATATATATATATATATATATATATTATATATATATATATATATATTAAAATCAAGCCTAGTAATATAGTTTTCATAATTGCATATACAAAAACATTTACTTGGCTGAAAGTGCAAACGTGTATTGCACCCGTTCAGGTAAGACAAACAAGTAATTATACACCGTGGCGAGTAAATTAACACAAGACCTTTAAGGGACACTAAAGCCTATCTTCTGACAAGACTACTAATCGAATTAAAACAACAGTTATGACATAATCGCTGAAGACTCGCAAAATATAAACGCGCGAATGCTTTCGTGGATTCCGTTTGAGGATTCGCAGTGGCAAAAAATTTGGTATGGCATATCTATAAACGAACTTACTCTAGAGTTATATCTACATTGCTACAACAACGCTGATAAATAAGAAGGAATAGTAATCATGGTAGAAGTATAAATATAAAAATATAAGTAGTCGTGTTTGTATTTGTAAATAGTTTTTTTTCTTCTGAGCTATATACAAAGTCACTTTTATAACCTAATCAACATGAATAAATCTCACTTTTTATTAAAACATCAATGCTTGATTTATTTGAAATACACTTTCAAACAAAAATTAAAGTGGAAAACACAGATAAAACCAATAAACTATGGGTATCATATGAAATGATCGCAAACCTTATCTAGACAAACAGAAATGTCCCAAAATTGCACGTTTCCCGATGTAAGTTTCATTTAGAACTTCGAATATTTTTTATTTTATGTTAAGAAGATAAATGAATGTCAATCATTAACAAATATTTCCTGAAAACTACGTTCGCACTTGGATGCGTTTGTTGTCTCGTTAATGGAATGAACTTTATTAGCGTCTTCGAACCGACAATAATGTAGTTATATTAATACAAATATTTAGAGTAAGTTCGTTGCATTTTATATAAGAGTTATCGCAGAACATATAGATTATTTTCTCCGTTAAGGTTAGAACAAACACTATCAACTAAACCTTGACAAACTAACGTTAACAAATCATATTGGTGGAAATAAATGCATGTCATGTTTTAGTTAATTAGTTAATCCAGCTAATTATTTCAGTCAATTATTCCAGCTAATTATTTCAGTTTCAGTTTAATACGCATTGTTCCTACTTTTCAGGCTATTGCCGTTTCAGTTAAAATTATATGTGAGTGTATCTAAGTACGAATCTATCAAGTGAGACCCGACTTAAGCTTTGTGCGAAATGTATATGATGGAAAGGTTTATATCTTTAGAAGTAAGTTAATCATATGTTAAGCATGACATATAGTTCCTTGATTTTTGTATCATGATTTGCACGATCATATATATATATATATATATATATATATATATATATATATATATATATATATATATATATATCATAAAGTATCATTTGAACGATATGTAATATAGATGTATAGTACAATATAGGAACAATTAGAGCATACTTTCAGTGATAAGTGTTATTGAGAACTGTTTTGTAGAGGTTTATAGTCATAAACCACTAAACAACATTTCATATCTTAACAGTGTCACAATTTGTGGTTGGTTCGCGCTGTTTTCCTCCTGGATTCAAGTTCAGACAAGTGTAGCAAAACCATCATCTTCCCGTATATGTGTTACTTATTTACTTATCACATTGATATTGTTCTTTGTTTTGGGAATCATATATATATATAATCAAAATTTTTTCTTAAAAAGTTTTCACACAAGTGTTGAACCAAACGTTTGATTCTCTTCATTATCAAGCACATATATCATGAAAAGTAAGAAAATATAAATTTGCACTATTGTAATAGCCTGAAGAAAGGCTGATCAACGCCTTAGAACTGTTTATTATCAGCAATGAGGTAAGCTGCACCTAAACTGAATCATCTCAAAGTCACTGCCTGTGAGTGCATTTTAAATTCACTATACACCATAACGCAGAGCAATTGAGAGTCAAATGCTTCGTTACACGTCTGTTTATTTTTTTTTTATGATTTAACGCCATTTTAAAGCACAATGTAGTCTATACATGGCGGCCAGTATTAATGGTGGAGGAAGACTCTTAGACTCGAACCCACGCAGACAGAGGTGAGATAGCAGTGATCCGTAACGGACAGCGCTTTAGAACTCTCGGGCCATTCGGGGTCCCGTTTGTTTAAGTCTCAGGATGATGAAATATATAAGAATTAAAACATTGAGAGGAGGTGTGAAAAGCTTGCAAAAAAATTTACTTGATGAATGAAGATGCTCAAAGACATGCGCGAGACTTGTGTGTGAATTAACTACATATGATTTGAATTAGTGTCAACAATAGTGTGAGGACATATTATAGCCAAAAGATTTAGCTAACATGTATTTAGATATGTACTTAGTAAAGACATGTGGAAATATGTAAAAAAAGAAACGAATGGCTATTATCAAATACACTACACATCCTAGTTATTTAATTCAGTGCTAAATTTAATTCAGAATATTAATCTGCCTCTTAGTATGTATCCTGACTATTTATCTGTATTGTTTATTGTTTTATAGTTAACCTTTGTATGAATAATTCATATAGTAGTGTGTTGTAACATATAATTCAACATTGTAGTTGTATATACACGAAATTTTACAATCATGAACGGTCAGTTTAGCTGTTAACATTTTTATCCGACATTTTGTGGATCTTTGAATGTTGATACCACTGATTGTTTCAACGTAAGAACCAAAACGTTGTCATTCTTTGTTTTCATATAACTTAAAAATATGTAACTAAAATGTTAAAAAAACAGTAGCAATTCTGAACATCTATTTAAAGGCCAAATGTCCAAATGAATTTTAAAACAATTTTAAAACAATTCGATAGATTACAATTCTGTGTCAGCTGATAATTATAGCTTTCATTTGAGATAATAATATGCCTGGCACGGACATTACATAAACTAATTTGCGGGCTTTACCATCTTCAGTGCATAATAAATTGCATCTCAAAAGATCCGTAAATCTGCCAGTGTGTCATCAGTTGGAAACATAATAAATTGCATGATAAATTGCATCTCAATAGATCCGTAAATCTGCCAGTTTGTCATCAGTTGGAAACATATTGATCAGTACCGTATCTACAATAATGAAAGCAAAGTCTAAAAACATGAACTTATTACTATTAGATTCTCATATAGCATTATGTAATTGTACATTTTCTCAAGCAAACGTGATTTCAAGTATAATTAATTCATAACATGGAATATTAGAATTGAAACATGTATAAAAATATCTTTCTGAACAGGTATGCAACCAATTAGAATTGTGTTTCTTGTTTTTTTTTTCATGGTTTAACGCCATTTTTCATCACAATATAGTCTATACATGGCGGCCAGTATTAATGGTGGAGGAAGAACCCGAACAACCCCCTGAAAGAACCACCGAGCCAGGAGAAGCTACTGGCAAGCTTCCTCACATAACTACATTAGCCGAAATCTTAGACTCGAACACACGCAGACAGAGGTGAGATGGCAGTGGTCCGTAACGGGCAGCGCTTTAGACCACTCGGCCTCTCGGGACCCATTAAGATTTGTGTCCTACAACATCAATCCGTCTATTTTTCTTTCATGCTATCTACATATATCTCTAGATATGTTTATGTCTGACAATATGGACCTTAGCATTACTAACAGTATATATCTAGGGTATGAAAGACTGGTTCGCTTATATGCAACCTACGAGATCGTTGGCTAGTATAGTGACCTTTAAATAAGTCACTATAACACGTTACAGTTTTTCTGAATCACTTAAAAGACAATTAACTCAATACTTGGTCATTAAAAAGGTGTACATATTATTTTCTCAAGAAAGGCTCGTATACATGAAGCGTAAATAGTCAAAATATGGGCTTAATGTGAACGTTAGAGATCCGGGAATATCACCATGGAGACGAGATACCTGCGTAAATAAAGATTAAATTCGCTTGGAGATCATTAATCTGCGACATAGTTACAAAAATGAAATAATAGTCTTTAATTAACATAAAACTTCTTCTCGTTTTACATAATTAAAGTGCCTACTCTTTTAATATCATGTTCGCAGGAAGATTTATTATACTATTAAAATGTGTATAGCTGTTGCATATGGCTGATTTTATCTAGCTGATATGAACATGCCCACTAATGATCCTCGTTTCAAGGTCCGTGGTTAGTGTTACGATCCATGACTGAAAAGATACGGGTAGGATTCCTACCATTGCATCAGCTTTCGGTCAGAAAATGTGGTGTATCCTTGTATACAGCATTTTACTCAGCTTATCTTATCCACTAAACAGCCTAACCAAATCAAGACGGTCTGTTTCATTATAAGTGTTTCATTAACCCATGATTTAAAAATAAAGTAGTAACGACTAATGTCTTATTCTTCTATATAGCACACACTGGATAATAGCTCCATGGCAAGGATGACTAGAAATATTGCTTTCAAACATGGCAAGGAGGGGCCCCAAGTGACCGAGTGGTCTAAAGCTGTTTCCGTTACGGATCACTGCCATCTCACCTCTGTCTAAGAGTCTGCAAATGTAGTTATGTGAGAAAGTTTGCCAATAGCTTCTCGTGGGTCGGTTGTTCTTTCCGGGGGTTTCCCTGGTTCTTCCTTCACCAATAATACTGGCCGCCATGTATAGCCTATATTGTGCTGATAAATGGCCTTACAGTCTACAGCAACTTATTCTTCATAATACAGACACGTTTTACACCATACCAAAGTTTTTTTTTATGGCCATAAACAACATTATTGCTACATTCAGTCATCCGCATAAATGAAAACTATTCTCGAAATACAGCCGTGATTCAATGTCATGTACATTTGTTTGAGACAACCCTTTGCTTGGACTAAATTCGTGAGTCGAAAATTGGTTCATGCGAAAATAGGAATACAAGCACAATATATCTTCAGTTTTCGTTCCCCTTTTCATGCAAATGAGTTCATCTTTAGCACCACATGCTACATGAATAACTCGTCGTTTTTTGTTATATGTTTAATATTCAAAAGAAAACAATGATCTCATTAGCTTTTTCTAAATATATTGACCATATGTTAGGCGAGAGAGACTCTACAACATGGATGAGTTGCATCGGGGAAGATTAGTAACTCTGGAATGAGTTAGCACTGAGTGCTTTATCTTACTAGTCAACCGTAATTTGTAATTAGACAAATACAAGAATAAGACAAAAATAGAAAGTAAAATTATCACACATTTCATAAGAGGAAGCAGCAAATATCAGCCCTAAAATAACTTTGGAAATTGCTGATGTATTTAACTACAGTAAAGCATATACGTGCGTGTTGCGCAGTACATTTGATTTTACTGTTTATTCACATGTTTATGATCCTGTCTTTATGTAAACAGGAGTATTACAGAATAGATTATACAAAATACTAAATGCATACAGCGCATAACTTTCGTTGCAGAAACTATTTATATCTCTGTCACCTTTACTATCCAGCCAGCATTGAAGAAAATAAACAATAAATTAAAGAATATTTGATATTGTGGACGAACACCGATATTAACAAACCGATTGTATAACCGGCCTATAATCATTTAGCTCAGAAATGCCAGTATCAGTGCTTTAGTAAATTAAAATTAGATTAAGATATTTTAATATCCTCAAATGTATGTGTATGAAACTGTAGCACATATAATATATGCTCGAATGTGTTTTCGACATTGCTGAGTATTTAATATTTACATATATGAATGTTTATGAATTATGTTTGTCTTTATTTTGGTGAGATGTTATGGATATATTTCACATTTTGTATAGCACAATTAATTAGTTACAAACAGGTAATATGAACTTACTTGAACACGAGAGCAATATAACTTTCAAACTATAACCAGCATAACACGGCCATATAAATAGGAACATACATGAATTATATGGAATTGAAGTTTTCTACTGTCCAAACTATGTTACATACATGAGTCAAAACTATGTAACATACATAAGTCTATCTTTTCATTTATTACTGAGTAATTAAAACAGAAACAAACACTTTTATTGTGAAATTAAAATCACAACCACGACAATGAAAAGCCAATAACACTCTAGATATTAAAGTGTACGTAGTTGATTCTAAACATCAAAGCTCATACGATCCGTGTCCTCTTTTTGCGATTGTTTTCATCTGACGAAATAATTCCACTTTTCATCAGAATGTGTGCTTATTTATTTCCCGGTGTTGTCTCCCAGGAAACAGTGAGATATCCTTGGTCACGCTGATACTGTAAAACGGATGACAGCATGTATACTAAAACCCAAGAAAGATGTAACTTAGTCGTGAATGTAGGCATTCGCGAGAATCAATCACACTTTCTTACGCTATCAAGTAATACATCTCTTTTCGAATCACTCATTCAGGATTGTACTGGGGTGGGGGTGGTGTGAAATGTATTGATACTGACGGGAATATGCTTCATAATAGTAATTCAATTCATATACGTGTATGGTAGATCTACGGATAAATTTGTAGTTATAACCCAAGGCCAGTACAAGGACTATAATATACTTAGTGGTCAAAAGAGTGTAGATCTTACTTGCCATAAAGTAATGACTCTGTGTCAATTTTGACTTAAAATTAATCTTAACAGTCTGATTATACAATTTTCCAAATAATAATCCTAGTGGTAGTATACGTGTATTTAGTCTGTGAAAAGATGTAGACCATCGGTGAAGATACAAAATGATCTCAAGCATCTCGAATGTTGCGAAGTTCTTCTTTACATGACAAGAACAAACTTGCTCCTCAAACATTATGTGCTACAAATTTTATGAAGTTCTTACTTGTAATGACATAATTATGGGATTGCGCAAAAGTTATATCTTTGAATGACTTCATGATTGCTTTGTCAGAGAAAGGCGAGATATTGAGAAATTATTTTCTTCCTATATCACAAGAGTTCACAATGTTACCATTTTCAAAAATATCATAATCATAATTTGATTTCCGCTAAAACGAGTTGAGAGTCACATTGGTTACGTTTTAATGGCATAAACAATACTTAAGTGTCTCGTTTCTCTCTATGTTTACATAATCGAATGCTTTCTCATATCGTGTTGCCTATCCTCATGCCATAAACGATTGATTTTCAACTTATGATCAGCACAAAACACTTAAAATGAACTTTTCATAACAGACGATATTCAAACAGACAGCAAATTAAATTGTATTAACATTCATGTCAGATTCTAGTTATCAATATATATCATGCTTACACTAATAAGCGAAAGCCAGGCGCACACGTAGTACTGCAATTATATGTTTATAATTCTAGTAAGTATTCACTATATACCATGATTTAGGCTAAAGAACATATGTTGTCATTGCAGAAGCAGGCTGCATGCATATATATATATCTTCCAGAAAGCATGTGTGCTATTAACATAGCAATTCATTCCATTGAACGATGACAATAAATTTAAGACGTTAGCGTATTATTGTTTAAAGGTATATACACACTAGTGCACATCTGAATTGAATAGATAACAAAGAACGGAATCACGCCAAAGTACAGATCGAAAAACCAAGATAGGGGGCCCAATGTATATTGCGGGTCTTTAAGAACCGGCTTCATACAATTTCCATTTCGGCATAGACAGCAGTCGTTCCTTACTTTCAGGTGCACGTTTTCATCATTTCTCATTATGCAGCAGCAGTAAAAGTTGTTATCGTCATCAAATTCGCAGCAGCAGAGGCAATGGCAACAGTCACGGCAGATATTACCCTCATCCTGTGATTGTTCCTCACTTTTCTGACAGCAACACTTCATACATTCAGAGCAACTGCAACAATACCTAGTTTCGGGGTCTTGGAGGCACGTTAACCAGCGTACTATTTTGTTTATTATTGATATACCACTTACTCCAATTGCAATTTTGAACCCGATGGGCTTGTCCTGACATACACCTTTGTCGACTAGAATGGCAATCAATATGTACTGTGGGAAGTCTCCAAATATAATGGATAAAATCACCTCTTTCCAGCCATGAAGGATACGAAATCCATACTTTCCTTTGGTTGCTTCAAATATTGTTTCCCCAATGGAGTTGGCGATCTGCAAGAAAGCGAAAAGAGTGGTGATAGCATTACTGATCCAATAAAGTAACTTTATGACACTCACTCTGTTAGAGTCCAGTCCACGGGCAGGTAACTGAATGTTATAGAGGATAAACCAGTCGATGGAGAGCTCTGCCATCGCCAGTAAAATCGATATAACCCTTTTTACGATTAATGTCTTCAAACTGACATTTTGTGGTAGTGTGTATATAAACGTCGTTCTTCTTCCCATATTCCCTCCATTATCCAAGGACGAAACATGCATCGGCTGCACTGTAATAGTCTCTTCTCGATTCTCACGCCGTTCCTGTATCCCGTTACTTCTTCTCGAAGTAGCGAAAATATCGAAACCATGGTTTTGATTTGGTCGTCGATAGAAAAGATATGCATATTTGTTCTTATGCCGTTTCGTATCGCCTCTTTCGGTAGATATACTTTCTATAGCTGTGTCCATTCCTTGCGGTTCTGCTATTATTCCATCCAATGTGTGTGTAGGTGCCCCATCGCTATAAATAATTTTTAAGCCATTGGAATTAACGTCGGAAACCTGATTCTCTTGCTGTCCCAATGCATCATTGTAACACATTTCTTTACACGAAGCCATACTGATTCGATCTGCTCACGATTTATCTTAGGCGTTGAATTCCTAAATAGCGTTATATGGGCTTGATCTTAACTATGATGATATATGACATTGGCTGGTATCCACGTGGTACGTAATATTCTAACGGGAAACAAAGATAACTAGTCCTTACCTGTTCTAAATGTTATATAATAAATACCTTTTATAATGTTTGAGTGCGTGAACACACAACATAATTGCGATTCCATCTGGCTCGGTTTTCAATGAGGTTGTTCCACCTGCAATTGTATCGATGAAAAAGATGATTATTCGAATAACGTGTAATGGATTAGAAAACTAGCGAATGAATGGAATAGTCTGAAGCAAGTAACAATGAAATAAAATACCTCAAATAAAGTTTCATAGTTATATGACCAAATAAGAGAAAATCTAAAAATAACGTGATCTGGTTATAAAAATTTCAACAAATGCATCTGTCACTTCAAATGAATTCTTAGCGTATTATACTTTCCCCAGTCTGTTTCATTTTCTCAGTTAGTGTCTTAATTTTTGTTTGTCGTTACTGAACCCATTCATTATCAAAACTGTCTATTACTCACAATCTCAAATTAAAATAAACTTTTGCAATTTCCTCAGCAGCACAACAATGTAAAAGTGTAGAAATCAAATCTGGCCTGTCATATTTTTTAGAGTAATTCTTTTGACGTACCCTATCATGCGCGAAACGGTTATAAATTTTCCTTCGGTCTTTCAGTATACATCAGCTTTTGTAAGAGATTGTGTTTTAGAGTATTTTGTGTTTTAAAATTATTCCTATTATACCCTCGTCAGCTCATGAACACAGCAAAAAGAGACAGGAAACGAAAGAGCATAGAAGATGGAAATGACCAGCAAATGAAGGGAACATGTTAATTGCATGCATTAATTCGTATCGCCGATACCTTTGTTTGTCTGACCTTCAGATATTTTCAGATAGCGTAACGGACATGCATACCTATCACATTCATACTTCCTGAAGAAGTACTGTCAGTAAAGTATCTATAGTCGGTAACCTGCATCTACATCCAATATATAAGATAAAAATATCTGGACCTGAACTGTACGGAAACAGTCCTTATAGTGAGATATATCCTGCGAATATCTCAATGTATTCAATAGTTACATTTAGATGGATTTATGCTACAAATGGTATTATACAATTCTTTCGTTTTACACGATTTTTGAACTCCACCTTGATTTAATATCCGAAAGACTATGTATCTTCAGCGGTATCTTTGATACCTTGTTGAGTGAGTGAGAAAGATTAGAAACGAATATTTGCGCACACGGGTAGAGTTGGTTCCCATAGGGATTACCTTGTCAGTCGGAGTTTAAATTTCAACTGATAGGGCTGGTTTAAGTTGTCCATATTTAAACATATTTATTGAACCTTTGCATGGTTTACTTTTCACTTGCATAAAATACATCCAAACTGCCGGGGAAAAGAAATAAACGAGGGAACAATATTGTTCAATTTAACTCTGTGCAAACAGTATTCTGATTTGAATATCTGGATGACCGTTGCTTAAGGTCGATAGGTTTGCATATGTCCTTACCGATGACATTTGCACATTAAGTATGAATCGGAAAACCCTCTGCATGGAGTGCTAGGTGATAGTGTGTCTCTTGGATGCAGCTTGTTTTATCGCGTCGTTAGAATAGCTTATCTGAGGAACTTCTTATGGCACTTCTACCCTGTGGGACACGAATATCTGTATCGATCCCTTTTCTCCAGTTTAAACCCAACACAAGGGGCCCCGAGTGGCCGAGTGGTCTAAAGCGCTGTCCGTTACGGACCACTGCCATCTCACCTCTGTCTGCGTGTGTTCGAATCTAAGATTCGGCAAATGTAGTTATGTGAATGAGATTGCCAGTAGCTATTCGTGGGTCGGTGGTTCTTTCCGGGTTTTGTCCGGTTTCTTCCTCCACCACGAATACTGACCGCCATGTATAGCCTATATTGTGCTGAAAAATGGCGTTAAACCATAAACACAAACAAACAAACAAACCCAACACACGTGATTTTACCACCTTACACAATCACTGTATAAATGTTATGTCCATTTGCATATATTTCTTTTAACAAAACACAAGTACTGACCGCTGGTAGACGAGGAGCGTTTTGTTTATGTTTGTTTGTTTTATTATGATTTTTACGTAGCTTTAAGAATTTTTCAGTCATATCACTACAATGTCTGCAGTGATGTAGTTTATAGTAATGTCTTTCACTGGGCCGTCATTCCGCAGACATGTAGCATGATGTTCCACCCAGTCACATTATCTTGACACTAGGCTGACCAGTTCTAACACTAACCTCTTAATGCTGAGCGCCAAGCGAGGCAGCTGTTAGTACAAATTTTGTAATTATTTGGTATGACTTGGCCTCGTATCGAACCTACGACCTCCCGCTTCCACGGCGGACGATCTGACCATATGGCCACCGGATCACTTAGAGCGTTTTGGACCAGCCCATGCAAGACTTGTTCAAAATCAACACCTTTATGGCCTCATTATCATTTTTGCTTTCAGGCGGACCAAATATACATGGTTTACATTTCTTGCTCATCTATAGTTAGAAAATGTGTTTTTAAGACCAATTGTTGATCAAGACAATGAAGTTGAATTCTAATTGAGACGTTTTCAATAATGTAATAGGAAGCAAATAAATATATTGATTCCGTAGGATAACAAAATTCAACAATGTTAAACTATAAAATCAAATGTTCTAGGACTAATTCAAACTGATATTACATATATTAAACCTAATGTTCGGGATTAAAACGAACACAAACACTCATTCACAGCGATTGATGTACTATTTCAAATTATGGTAAATTCTCCCATGTTGTATAAACAAATGCTAATTAATATTAAGTAGATAATCTCAGAGAAATTAGAAGGTATCACACAAGAGAATAACTGCACACGTGACCTTTAGAATGTACAAATGATTTTCTTTTTAAATGCTGTCCCTGCAGTTGAGATAAAAATGATATAAACTTTTCAAGTCAATCTAATTTATTACTGCGGTTCAAATTGTCTCCCGATAAAACTAAAACACGAATTACCCTATATACAAAAGACCAATGTGTATTTTTTTTTTTAAAAATCCTTTTATCTGGAGACCTACTTATATTATCTACAATTTTCAATTGACGGCATGATATATTTCATTCATTGATCAATACATACTTTCAAATCTGTAGTTTTCTTCGTTTACAGCTCGACATATTATAGACAGCGATAAATTCATACCGTATGTATTCTAAAATCGGTTTCAGTATGTTTGTATATTTTTCTTATTATGAATCACATAGGTTAAAACTTTTATTATTATTATAATTATTCAGTCTATTTTTATCATTATTATTATTATTATTATTATTATTATTATTATTATTATTATGGACAGCCCCGTATATTTAAATAATGATCGAGATGAGAAATATTGACAAAAATGAATGTGGGATGTGTTAAACTCATGAATAATGCCGAGTTAAGCATGTGAAATAATGGAGAGACTTAATAAAATAACCAGAGCTGACCTTGTCCGGTTCAGCGAACAACATCTTTTCGAGTTTATTGCCGACCAGACATTCACGTCACGCAAGATATTAAACAGCAGCCTAGTTGTCTTACAGATCAAGTAAGCCAAGATGAATTTGACCAAACCTCTTTACGTTGTTGCGTCAGTGTTGGATTTATCAAAGTTGCTTAAGTAGTAGTTTAACTGCGTTGCGATCAACCGAGTGCGGTGATAACAGCAATATGTTGAACACGTATATGACTCTTCGCTGACGCATATTACCAGTAAAAATGTCTTTCAGGTCATGACTGATTCATCGCATTTAAAAGTGCTTGATACTTTATATAAGCGTGTACCCCATGCATAATATACTGTTTATCAACGTTAAGAAATACGTTGTGGGACAATTCATGGATAAATTCACTGGCAAGGTTAATGATGAGTACGTGGGTCTGAAAGCAAACTATTTTTCTTTGAATGGTTCATTCATAAAACAAAGAAAGCAAATAGAGTTTCCCAGTACGTTTTTGCACCAGATCTCATGCACATCATATATATCAAGATTAGTAGTCAACACATGCGCTCAAACGTGACAAATCTTATTCTGTCAAATAATCTTCGCATAGGTGTACATCTTTTGCAGCACGGTAAGTTTGCCCCCATTGGATACCAGGCGATGGAGGTTCCCTAATGGAATAACTACTTACACATACAGGCACTCGTATACACAAAAATAAATATTTTCGCTAGTCACGTACTTGTGGAATAACGGTTTCTGTTTCCTCTAGTGCATATGGCACTAAGATGATTCGTTCCCCGTAGTGACAGGGCCTTTGTTACGGCTGTCGTCACAATCATAGCTCGTTGGTTTCCTAGGTTTGAGATTGTACATGCATTGACGGACTATACCGGATCAGTAGCACAACGTTTTATGGCTTTCTAGCTTCCTCTGTTATAAAGATACCGAATTAATTCACTTTCAAGTGAATCGTGGTGGTTGTGAAGCCACTTCATAATTGATACAACATTTGTTTCATGTGGCTACGAAATCTTCTGCTGAATCACATTATCTGGTTTTTACATAATCAGACTTAGAGTCGCATTATTCATTTTTTGAGGCTGCTCTGCCACCCTGAAGCAGGTTTTACTATTCAATATTGATTTATATACGTGATGGTTCCTAATTAATTAGGTATACGGTTACATCTTTGTCGAATCGTTTGTTTTGAATTATGTCGTATCTACGTAGCACCCGCTCGTGACGTTTCTTTAGCAATGCAACAAAGATTGCAAGAAATGATTTGCCTTGATGACGTACAGAGTACGCGACCACATTAGCGGTCTACATACTTAGATCCGCATTTGAACGTCAACAGTTCGGCGTCTTGTTTCTGTTGGCAACAATTATGGATGCCTACCCGATCATGTGGGAGAAAGACACGACCACTGGACAAATTCGTTGGTGTCCTCACATCAAAACTATTAAATGGGGAAATATTCTTGAAGTGGGTAGGTAAATCTGCCAATTCTTGATGAGCCATTTAACGCTTTGATAACATATGGGGTAACCTCGGTATCGATATCTAACCTTTTCTTAATCTTGCTGAGTCACCCTTCCAATAATGCTTGGACCTGTATTACCTGGTAAATAATTTGTTGTCCATGTTTGTTACATCGAGGAATCGCCTCCAGTTACTGACTAACACATTCAATCTTGGTCTTGATACATGCTTTAACAATGAATATGGCGACTCTTTCTCTGACTGCTAGTCCCTCAGTCAGGGTCAAGTCGTGGTTGACACACTCTGATAACGTTTCATGTTTAACAAGCGAGATAATATCGGGTATATACAGCATAGAAACATTGTAAAGGTTAGTTTCCAGGCTACGGTTGTTTATTAATAGCAAGTCACACAGCAATTCGTGTTCCAGTCCAGCCAAATTTTGCTTTGAACCTGGAACATTCAGATGACCTCTCGTCTCGGAGCGTTTCACGAAGACAAATTTCTTTTGATCCAATTTGAGAACTGTTTTCATTGATTGTGGACCTATTATTGCGCGTCGCAAAATGAGCTGGGTTTGCAGTGTGAGTGTTTCTGTCGCATAGCGCACAGTACGAAGCATGAAGACAAGTGAAATAACAATTACCATTCAACATGGTGTCACGAGAGACTAAAGATGTAAACATCTGCTTCACTGTCATCGTTTGCACTACTTTGGTGAACCGGCAACTCGTGCAGCACAATATACCATGCATTGTGCTATTAGAGTAACGTAATATGTATAACGTTTTGCTGGACATTATGTGTGCTGAATAAATTAAGCTAGGTGTCTATTCGAATGTGCAGTCATATTTTATTCTGACATTCATTTCGTTCTTAGCAATCGTTGAAACATTACACTGACTAATGATACTATATGCGACGCAAACACTAAAGTTAGACTTAATCAACAAAAAACATCATAACTTTGTTAAACAGCGCACCTTTTTTTATTGACGTGAAGAAAATCGAATCTTGTTGAGACAATGATATTATCGGACTCGCCAGAGCTTGTTATGAAAAGCATCCGCTCAGTCTATCACAATGATGGATTATTGTAGCTATGTGGACCTTTGCAATGATCTCTAATGTTTCGTTTTCGAAGCGAAACAATCAGAATTGCTTAAGCGAAAAATAAAAACGACGATACCAGTACGATTTGATGGTACTGATAATGGTAACGTCGAGTGGTTGAACACTACTAATCGAATAGAAACAACAGTTATGACATAATCACGAAAGACTCGCAAAATATAAACGCGCGAATGCTCTCGTAGATTCCGTTTGAGGATTCGCAGTGGCAATAACTTTGGTATGGCATTTGTTATTTCTACATCACACAGACTGGAGTCCCGTCCCAAGGATGTCTGTCTTATTAGCAAGAATGAAGTCGCTGTGTGTCTGGGTCTGTACGGCAGGTTGAAATCCTGTCATTGAAATCGATAGATGACGTAAAACTCGTCAAAACTTTAAAGACATATCAATAAACGAACTTACTCTAGAGTTATATCTACATTAACAGATGCTACAACAACGCTGATAAATAAGAAGAAATAGTAATCATGGTAGTAGTACAAAAGTAGTAGTGTTTGTATTTTGTAAATAGTTTTTATTCTTCTGAGCTATATACAAAGTCGCTTTTATAACTTAATCAACATGAATAAATCTCACTTTTAATCAACACATCAATGCTTGATTTATTTGAAATACGCTTTCAAACAAAAACTAAAGTCGAAAACACAGATAAAACTAATAAACTATGGGCATCAGATGAAACGATCGCAAACCTTATCTAGACAAACAGAAATGTCCCAAAATTGCCCGTTTCCACGATGCCAGTTTCTTTTAGAACTTCCAATTTTTTTTATTTTGTATTAAGAAGATAAATGAATGTCAATCATTAACAAATATTTCCTGAAAACTACGTTCACACTTGGAGGTTTTTGTTGTGTCGTTAATGGAATGAGCTTTATTAGCGTCTTGTAACCGGCAATAATGTAATTATATTAATTCAAATATTTAGAGTAAGTTCGTTGCATTTTATATAAGAAGGATATCAGAACATATAGATTATTTTCTACGTTAAGGATAGAACAACCACTATCAACTAAACCTTAACAAACTAACGTTAACAAATCATATTGGTGGAAATTTTGCATGTCATATTTTAGTTAATTAGTTAATCCAGCTAATTATTTCAGTTTGAGTTCAATACGTATTGTTCCTACTTTTCATCTAATTGCCGTCTCAAAATGAAAAATTTTATATCTTTAGAAGTAAGTTTGTTCTATCAAATCATACAATACAGTTCCTTGATTTTTCTATCATGACTTACACGATCATATATATATACATACATACATACATATATATATATATATATATATATATATATATATATATATATATATATATATATATATATATATATATATATATATATATATATATATACCTACACACCTAAAAGGTTACATTGATTCTGTTCTCATCGTTTCACGCTAAAATTGTTTAAACGTATATATATATATATATATATATATATATATATATATATATATATATATATATATATATATATATTTATATAATTTGAACGATATGTAATATAGATGTATAGCACAATATGGGAACAATTAGGGCATACTTTCAGTGATAAGTGTTATTGAGAACTGGTATGTAGAGGTTTATAGTCATAAAGCACTAATCAACATTTCATATCTTAACAATGTCACAATTTGTGGTTGGTTCGCGCTGTTTTCCTCCTGGATTCAAGTTCAGACAAGTGTAGCAAAACCATCATCTTCACGTATATGTGTTACTTATTAACTTATCACATTGATATTGTTCTTTGTTTTGGGAATCATATATATATATATATATATATATAATCAAATTTTTTCTTAAACAGTTTTCACACAAGTGTTGAACCAAACGTTTGATTCTCTTCATTATCAAGCACATATATCATGAAAAGTAAGAAAATATACATTTGCACTATTGTAATAGCCTGAAAAAAGGCTTGTCAACGCCTTGGAACGGTGCATATCAGCATTGAGGTAAGCTGATCAACGCCTTAGAACGGTGCATATCAGCAATGAGGTAAGCTGCTTCTAAACTGAATCATCTCAAAGTCATTGCCTGTGAGTGCATTTTAAATTCACTTCACACCATAAGGCAGAGCAATTGAGAGTCAAATGCTTCGTTACACGTCTGTTTAAGTTTTTTTAATGATTTAACGCCATTTTAAAGCACAATGTAGTCTATACATGGCGGCCAGTATTAATGGTGGAGGAAGACTCTTAGACTCGAACCCACGCAGACAGAGGTGAGATGGCAGTGATTCGTAACTGACATCGCTTTAGACCACTCGGCCACTCGGGGCCCCGTTTGTTTAAGTCTCAGGATGATGAAATATATAAGAATGAAAACATTGAGAGGAGGTGTGAAAAGCATGCAGAAAATTTACTTGATGAATAACAATGCTAAAAGGCATGCGCGAGACTTGTGTGTGAATTAACTACATATGTGTGAATTAGTGTCCACAACAGTGCGAGGATATATTATAGCCAAAAGATTTAGCTATATGTACTTAGTAAAGACAGGGATGTGTGGAAATATGTAAAATAAAAAAATCTAGTAGTTATTATTAATTACACTACACATCCTAGTCATTTAATTCAGTACTAAATTTAATTCAGAAGATTAATCGGCCTCTTAGTATGACATGAACAACCAAGAATCCTGACTATTTATCTGTATTGTTTACTTTTTTATAGCTAACATTTGTATGAATAATTCATATAGTAGTGTGTTGTATTACAATTCAACACTGTAGTTGTATATACACGCAATTTTTCAATCATGAACGGTCAGTTTAACTGTTAACAATTTTATCTGACATTTTGTGGATCTTTGAATGTTGATACCACTGATTGTTTCAACGTAAGAACCAAAATATTCTCGATCATTGATTTTCATATAACTTGAAAATATGTAACTAAAATGTTATAAAACAGTAGCAATTTTGAACTTCTATATTTAAAGACTAAATGTCCAAACGAATTTTAAAACAATTCGATAGATTACAATTCTGTGTCAGCTGATAATTATAGCTTTTATCTGAGAGAATAATATGCCTGGCACGGACATTACATAAACTAATTTGTGGGGCTTTTCTATCTACAGTGCATAACACATTGCATCTCAAGATCCGTAAATCTGCCAGTTTGTCATCAATTGGAAACATATCGATCCGTACCGTATCTATACTAATGAAAGCAAGGTCTAATAACACGAACTTATTACTTTAAAATCATTCTCCTTTCACTTAAACATTTTTCATAGCATGTATGATGCTATGAAATGAAAACTAAAGCAAACGAGAATGATTTTAAAGTAATACGTTTTCATAGCATGCATGAACCGCTACGGTGGCCTAGTGGTTAGAGCGTCCGTCAGGGAGGCGGGAGGTCGTGGGTTCGATCCCCGATCGAGTCATACCAAAGACGTACAAAAATGGTACTAACAGCTGCATCGCTTGGCGCTCAGCATTAAGAGGTTAGTGTTAGAACTGGTCGGCCTGGTCTCAGGATAATGTGACTGGGTGGGACATCATGATATATATCTGAGGCATGATGCCCCAGTGTTAGACAGCACTATAAACAGCCTGACTGCAAACCTCGTAGCGATATAACTGAAAAATTGTTAAAAGCTACGTAAAACAATAATCTCCAAATAACTAACTTTATTAATGTATGTATGTATGACATATATCCCAACTAAAAAAGTTTTTAAATCTGTCTTCTCTTGTATCTTGCTGCTTCCTTCTTTTAAAATTATTCTTATTTATCTCATGCTCATTTTATTAGCCAGCACTGCCAATAAAAGGGTACAGATCTATGTATGTCTAACAATATGGACCTTAGCGTTACTAACAGTATATATCTAGGGTATGAAAGACTGGTTCGCTTATATGCAATCCACGAGATCGTTGGGTAGAAGAGTGATGTTTAAATAATTCACTATAACACGTTACAGTTTTTCACAGAAAACAAAATTAACTCAATACTTGGTCACTAAAAAGGTGTACATATTATTTTCTCAAGAAAGGCTCGTATACATGAAGTGTAAATAGTCAAAAGATGGGCTTAGTGTGAACGTGAGAGATCAGGGAATATCACCATGCAGACGCGATACCTGCGTAAATAAACATTAAATTTGCTTGGAGTTCATTAATCTGCAACATAGTTAACTAATGAAATAAGTCTTTAATTAACATAAAACTTCTTTTCGTTTTACATAATTAAAGTGCCTACTCATTTAATATCATGTTGGCAGGAAGATTCATTATACTATTAAAATGTAGATAGCTGTTGCATATGGCTGATTTTATCTAGCTCATATGAACATGCCCACAAATGACCTTCGTTTCAAGGTCCGTGGTTAGTGTTCCGATCCATGACTGAAAGGATGCGGGTAGGATTCCTACCATTGCATCAGCTTTCGGTCAGAAAATGTGGTGTATCTTTGTATACAGCATTTTACTCGGCTTATCTTATCCACTAAACAGCCTAACCCAATCAAAACGGTTTGTTTCATTATAAGTGTTTCATTAACACATGATTAAAAATAAAGTAGTAACGACTAATGTCTTATTCTTCAATATGGCACACACTGGATAATAGCTCCAAGGCAGGGATCACTAGAAATATTACTTTCAAACATGGCAAGGAGGGGCCCCGAGTGGCCGAGTGGTCTAAAGCTCTTTCTGTTACGGATCACTGCCATCTCACCTCTGTCTAAGAGTCTGCTAATGTAGTTATGTGAGAAAGCTTGCCAGTAGCTTCTCGTGGGTCGGTGGTTCTTTCCGGGGGTTTCCCTGGCTATTCCTTCACCAATAATACTGGCCGGCATGTATAGCCTATATTGTGCTGATAAATGGCTTTACAGTGTACAAGAACTTATTCTTCATAATACAGTTACGTTTTACACCATACCAAAGTTTTTTTTTATGGCCATAAACAACATTATTGCTACATTCAGTCATCCGCATAAGTGAAAACTATTTTCGAAATACATCTGTGATTCAATGTCATGTACATTTGTTTGAGACAACTCTTTGTTTGGACTCAATTCGTGAGTCGAAAATTTGTTCATGCGAAAATAGGAATACAAACACAATATATCTTCAGTTTTCGTGCCCTATTTGATGTAAATGAGTTTATTTTTAGCATGAAACGCTACATGAATAACTCGTCGTTTTAGATATATATTTGATATTCAAAAGAAAACCATGATCCCATTAGCTTTTTCTAAATATATTGACCATAGTTTAGGCGCGAGAGACTCTACAATTTGGATGAGTTACATCGTGGAAGATTAGTAAGTCTGGAATGAGTTAGCACTGAGTGCTTTATCTTATGAGTCAACCGTAATTTGTTATTAGACATATACAAGAATAAGACTAAAATAGAAAGTAAAATTATCACACATTTCATAAGAGGAAGCAGCAAATATCAGCCCTAAAATAACTTTGGAAATTGCTGATGTATTTAACTACAGTAAAGCATATACATGCGTGTTGCGCAGTACAATTGATTTTACTGTTTATTCACATTTTTTTATCCTGTCTTTACGTAAACAGGAGTATTACAGAATAGATTATACAGGATACTAAATGCATACCGCTTATAACTTCCGTTGCAGAAACCACTGATATCTCTGTCACCTTTACTTTTCAGTCAGCATAAAAGAAAATAAACAATAAATTAAAGAATAGTTGATTTTTTAGACGAACACATATTATAACAAACGTATTGTATAACCGGCCTATAATCATTCAACTATTGTTTTCATGGACACATCTGAACATGTAACTCAGAAATGCCATTATCAGTGCTTTGGTAAATTCAAATTAGAGTCAGAGATTTTAATATCTCCAAATGTATGTGTATGAATCTGTAGCACATTTAATATATGCTCGAATGTGTTTTCGACATTGTTGAGTATTTAATATTTACACATATGAATGTTTGTGAATTATGTTTGTCTTCATTTTGGTGAGATGTTATGAATATATTTCACATTTTGTATAGCACAAATAATTAGTTACAAAACAGGTAATATGAACATACTTGAACACGAGAGCAATATAACTTTCAAACTATAACCAGCATAACACGGCCATATAAATAGGAACATACATGAATTATATGGAATTGAAGTTTCCTACTGTCCAAACTATGTAACATACATAAGTCAAAACTATGTTACATACATAAGTCAAAACTATGTAACATACATAAGTCAAAACTATGTAACATACATAAGTCAAAACTATGTAACATACATAAGTCAAAACTATGTAACATACATAAGTCAAAACTATGTAACATACATAAGTCAAAACTATGTAACATACATAAGTCAAAACTATGTAACAGACATAAGTCAAAACTATGTAACATACATACGTCTATCCTTTCATTTACTAATGAGTAATTAAAACAGAAACAAACACTTTTAGTGTGAAATTAAAATCGCAATGACGACAGGGAGAAGCCAATACCACTCTAGATATTAAAGTGTACGTAGTTGATTCTAAACATCAAAGCTCATACGATCCATGGCCTCTTTTTGCGTTTGTTTTCATCTGAAGAAATAACTCCACTTTTCATCAGAATGTGTGCTTATTTATTTCCCGGTGTTGTTTCCCAGGAAACAGTGAGATATTCTTGGTCACGCTGATACTTTAAATCGGATGACAGCATGTATACTAAAACCCAAGAAAGATGTAACTTAGTCGTGAATGTAGGCATTCGCGAGAATCAATCACACTTTCTTACGCTATCAAGTAATACATCTCTTTTCGAATCACTCACTCAGGATTGTACTGGGGTGTGGGTGGTGTGAAGTTTATCGATACTGACAGGGATATGCTTCTTAATAGTAATTAAATTCATATACGTGCATGGTAGATCTACGGATAAATTTGTAGTTATAACACAAGGCCAGTACAAGGAGTATAATATACTTAGTGGTCAAAAGAGTGTAGATCTTACTTGCCATAAAGTAATGACTCTTTGTCAATTTTGACTTAAAATTAATCTTAACAGTCTGAATATACAATTTTCCAAATAAAAATCTTAGTGGTAGTAAACGTGTATTTAAGTCTGCGAAAAGATGTAGATAATCGGTGAAGATACAAAATGATCTAAAGCCTCCCGAATGTTGCGACGTTCTTTGCATTACAAGAACAAACCTTGCTCCTCAAACGTTATGTGCTGCAAATTGTATGAAGTTCTTACTTGTGATGACATAATTATGGGATTTGCGCAAAAGTTATATCTTTGAGTATATGCTGCTGTCGAGAACTAGGAATGACTTCATGATTGCCTTGTCAGAGAAAGGCGAGATATTGAGAAATTGTTTTCTTGCCATATCACAAGAGTTCACAATGTTATCATTTTCAAAGATATCATAATCATAATTGGATTTCCGCTAAAGCGAGTTGAGAGTCACATTGGTTACATTTTAATGGCATAAACAATGCATAAGTGTCTCGTTTGTCTCTATGTTGACATAATCGAATGTTTTATCATATCGTGCTGGCTATCCTCATGCCATAAACGATTGATTTGCAACTCATGATCAGCACAAAACACTTAAAATGAACTTTTCGTAACAGACGCTATTCATAAAGACAACAAATTAAATTTTATTAACATTCATGTTAGATTCTAGTTATTGTTTATATAAATTTTAGTATAAATAACACTCAGCATTGCTTGAAAATGATTCTTTTTACCTTATTTAGTTTATTAGCATTATTACTTCAAAGTGGAGAAAAACAACCGCTTACATAATCTGGTATTCTGAGGAAAGATATGCTATTATAAATAATATCGAACATGCCTGTCGGTAAAAAAAATCTATCTAGTTATCAATATATATCATGCTTACACTAATAAGCGAAAGCCAGATGCACACGTAGTACTGAATTTATCTGTTTATAATTCTAATAAGTATTCAGTATATACCATGATTTGGGCTAAAGAACATATTTTGTCATAGCAGAAGCAGGTTGTATGAATATATATATATATATATATATATATATATATATATATATATATATATATATATATATATATATATATATATATATATATATATATATATAATGACCTTTGTCAAATCAGAATACAAATAATGCAATCGACTATTCTCTACACAGTATTGGAAAGATAACATAGTAGAGAATGACGCCAAAGTACAGAATGAAAAATGACACCAGGGCGACCGACGAATATTGCGGGTCTTTGAGAACCGGCTTCATACAATTTCCATTTCGGCATAGACAGCAGTCGTTCCTTACTTTCAGGTGCACATTTTCATCATTTCTCATTATGCAGCAGCAGTAAAAGTTGTTGTCGTCATCAAATTCGCAGCAGCAGAGGCAATGGCAACAGTCACGGCAGATCATACACTCATCCTCTTGGACTTCTTTACGGAACTGACAATAACGCTCCATACATTCACAGCAACTGCAACAATACCTATTTTTGGGGTCTTGGAGGCACGTTACCCAGCGTACTATTTTGTTTATTATAGATATACCACTTACTGCAATTGCAATTTCGAACCCGATGGGCTTGTCATGACATAGACCTTTGTCGACTACAATGGCACAGAAAATCAATATGTACTGTGGCATGTCTCCAAATATAATGGATAAAATCACCTCTTTCCACCCATGAAGGATACGAAATCCATGCTTTCCTTTGGTTGCTTCAAATATTGTTTCCCCAATGGAGTTGGCGATCTGCAAGAAAGCGAAAAAAGTGGTGATAGCATTACTGATCCAATAAAGTAACTTTATGACACGCACTCTGTTAGAGTCCAGTCCACGGGCAGGCAACTGAATGTTATAGAGGATAAGCCAGTCGATGGAGAGCTCTGTCATCGCCAGTAAAATCGACATAACCCTTTTAACGATTAATGTCTTCAAACTGACATTTTGTGGTAGTGTGTATATAAACGTCGTTCTTCTTCCCATATTCCCTCCGTCCTCCAAGGACGAAACATGCATCGGTTGCACTGTAATAGTTTCTTCTCGATTCTCACGCCGTTCATGTATCCCGTTGTTTCTTTCTGTCGATATAATTTCTATATCTGTGTCCATTCCTTGCGGATCTGCTATTATTCCATCCAATGTGTGTGTAGGTCCCCCATCGCAATAAATAATTTTTAAGCCATTGATATTAACTTCGGAAACCTGATTCTCTTGCTGTCCCAATGCAACGTTGTAACACATTTCTTTACACGAAGCCATACTGAATCGACCTGCTCACGATTTGTCTTAGGCGTTGGATTCATATATGGGCTTGATCTTGACTATGATGATATATGACATTGGCTGGTATCCACGTGGTAGATAATATGCTAACGGAGAAACAAAGATAACTAGGCCTTACCTGTTCTAAATGTTATAAAATAAATACCTCTTATAATGTTTGTGTGCGTGAATACACAACATAATTGCGATTCCATCTGGCTCAGTTTTCATTGAGGCTGTTACACCTGCAATTGTGTCTGTGAAAAACAACGTGTAATGGATTAGAAAACTAGCGAATGAATGGAATAGTCTGAAACAAGTAACAATGAAATAAGATTTTACCTCAAATAAAGTTTCATAGTTATATGACCAAATTAGAGTAAATCTAAAAGTAACGTGATTCGGTTATAAAAAAATTAAATAAATGCATCTCTCACATCAAATGCATTCTTAGCGTATTATACTCTCTCCAGTCTATTTTTCATTTTCTAAACTTGAGTCTTCATTTTTCTTTGTCGTTACTGAACCCATTCACTGTCAAAACTGTCTATTACTCACAATCTCAAATTAAAATAAACTTTTGCAATTTCCTTAGCAGTACAACAATGTAAAAGTGTAGAAACCAAATTTGGCCTCTATCATATTTTTTATAGTAATTCTTTGGACGTGCCCTAGCATGCGCAAAACGGTTATAATTTTTTCCTTCCGTCTTTCAGTATGCATCAGGTTTGTAAGAGACTGTGTTTTAGAGTACTTTGTGTTTTAAAATTATTCCTATTATACTCTCGTCAGCTGATGAACACAGCATAAAGAGACAGGAGAAGAAAGAGCATAGAAGATAGAAATGACCAGCAAATGATGGGAACATGTTAATTGCATGCAATAATTCGTATCAGCGATACCTTTGCTTGTCAGACCTTCAGATATTTTCAGATAGCGTAACGGACATGCATACCTATCACATTCATACTTTCTGAAGAAGTACTGTCAGTAAAGTATCTATTGCCGGTGACCTGCATCTACATCGAATATGTAAGATAAAAATATCTGGACCTGAACTGTACGGAAACACTCCTTATAGTGAGATATAACCTGCGAATATATCAATGCATTCAATAGTTACATTTAGATGGATTTATGCTACAAATGGTATTATACAATTCTTTCGTTTTACACGATTTTTGAACTCCACCTTGATTTGATAACCGAAAGACTATGTACTTTCAGCGGTGTCTTTGATACCTTGTTGAGTGATTGAGGAAGATTGGAAAAGAATATTTGCGCACACGGAAACCGTTTGTTCTCATAGGGATTACCTTGTCAGTCGGAATTTAAATTTCAACTGATAGAGCTGGTTTTAAGTTGTCCATATTGAAACATATTTACTGAACCTTGCATGGTTTACTTTTCACTTGCGTAAAATACATCCAAACTGCCGGGGAAAAGAAACGAACGAGCGGATAATATTGTTCAATTTAACTCTGTGCAAACAGTATTCTGATTTGAATATCTGGATGACCGTTACTTAAGGCCGCTAGGTTTGCTTATGTCCTTACCGATTACATTTGCACATTAAGTATGAATCGGAAAACTCTGTGCATGGAGCGCTAGGTGATAGCGTTTCTCTTGGATGCAGCTTGTTTTATCGCGTCGTTAAAATAGAATAACTGAGGAACTTCTTATGGCACTTCTACCCTGTGGGACAAGAATATCTGTATCGATCCCTTTTCCCCAGTTTAAACCCAACACACGTGATTTTACCACCTTACACAATCAATGTACTAAATGTTATGTCCATTTGCATATATTTCTTTTAACAAAACACAATTACTGACCGCTGGTAGACGAAGAGTGTTTTGTTTTTGTGTTTGTTTAATTATGATTTTTACGTAGCTTTAAGAATTTTTTAGTCACATCGCTACAATGTCTGCAGTGATGTAGTTTATAGTAATGTCTATCACTGTGACGTCATTCCGCAGACATGTTGTAGCATGATGTCCCACCCAGTCACATTATCCTGTCAATAAGCTGACCGGTTTTAACACTAACTTCCTAATGCTGAGCGCCAAGCGAGGCAGCTGTTAGTACCAATTTTGTAAGTATTTGGTATGACTTGGCCTCATATCGAACCTACGACCTCCCGCTTCCACAGCGGACGGTCTAACCACATGGCCCCCGGAGCGGTTAGAGCGTTTTGGACCAGCCCATGCAAGACTTGTTCAAAATGAACACCTTTATGGACTCATTGGTAGTTTTGCTTTCAGGAGGACCAAATATACTTCTTTTACATTTGTTGCTTATCTATAGTTCGAAAATTTGTTTTTAAGACCAATTGTTGATCAAGGCAATGAAAGTGAATTCTAATTGAGACGTTTTCAATAATGTAATAGGAAGCAAATAAATATATTGATTCCGTAGGATAACATAAAATTCGACAATGCTAAACTATAAAATCAAATGTTCTAGGACTGAATAAAACTGATATTACATATATTAAAGCTTATTTTTGGGATTAAAACTAACACAAACACTCATTCACAGCGATTCATGTACTACTTCAAATTATGGTAAATTTTCCCATGTTGTATAAACAAATACTAATTAATATTAAGTCGATAAACTCAGAGAAATTAGAAGGTATCACACAAGAGAATAACTGCACACGTGACCTTTAGAATGTGCAAATGATTTGCTTTTTAAATGCTTTCCCTGCAGTTTGAGATAAAAATGATATAAACTTTTCAAGTCAATCTAATTTACTACTGCGGTTCAAATTGTCTCCCGATAAAACTAAAACACGAAAACTACCCTATATATAAAAATCCTCTTATCTCGAGACCTACTTATATTATCGAGAATTTTCAATTGACGGCATGATATATTGCAATCAGTGATCAATACATACTTTCAAATCTGTAGTTTTCTTCGTTTACAGCTCGACATATTATAGACAGCGATAAATTCATACCGTATGTAATCTAATATCGGTTTCGGTATGTTTGTATATTTTTCATATTATGAATAACATAGGTTAAAACTTTGAACATAACTTTATTTATTTAGCTTTCCCAGCATCATTTGACTAACAAACTATATGTTTGTCTCATCCAAGTCTTGTATAAGCCCCAACCACAACATATGGAAGCAATGCACCAGCTATTTGTGCTTATCTTGTTTTCCTTCTCGTGCTTATCACTTTTTGCTTCTTGGAATTACCCGTCTCGTTACCATCTAGACCTAACCTTGAAGATGGTATTAAACTTTATCGAATTGCTGTGCACCACCAACGTTAAGATGCCATATTAAGCGAAACTTTGAAAACCATTCTCGACAAGTGTCATTACAGTTATCATTAAGTGCAAAATTTTACATTACTGTTTCATATTCATAACTGTTCGTTTACAAACTAGAGCGAGAGCCAATGCCCAATACATCTATGTTAAAAACCCAAACGTTAAACATAACCAAATAGCACCATGCATTAGAGTTACTATGTGAAATTATAATTAAACAACTAATACAATTCTAATTTTATCAGGTACAACATAATCACTCTTGTGTAATACAGTCTCCCTGTTTAGACTATATACGTGCCTGTGATTAGTTTCAAAGTTTCAGATTCCATTTATTACTTTATTAACATTATTTTTGGAAATATCATCTTTGATAGACGACAGATTATATGCATCTTATGCTAACATCAAAATATTATGAATTCAGTACGTTAACTTGGTGAATTATCAGAATCTAATCTTATATTCATCAATAAAGAGGCATCCTCGACATAATCTTTGTAGAGAAATCCACACTGTCCACGGATTGTCGTAGTTCACAAAGAGTCAGGTGCTACTAGCAGAAATGAGTTTTGAAAAATCATGTCAGTAATATGACTGAAATTCCACCGATAAAACAACATATATATTGTTGTTTCAGTTACAACAAGGACTCTTTTGACTAATGTTTTACCTTCATTGTCAACCATTAGTGGCCATCCAAGCCAATATATACAATGTTTAATATTCATTTGTAACTGAACCCGTAAAACCCACTAGTTATACGTTAATCATGTAAAAGTACATGAAGGAAAAAGTCCCCAAGGAGAAAATATTATCATATGTCACTTCTTATCGCAGTCATTATTTATGGTGTTGATTGATGTGAAACACGTGTTGTTGTTAAAGAAAATTACTTTGACAAGCGCATGGTTTTGTCAATAGCGCATTAATAATGCATTACTATCGTTACATGTAATCAGACATATTCAACAGATTGAAATTCAAAATATCATACATGTCCTAAATAGCAAGCAATAAACATAGCTTTAAAATAATCACCAGAGTAAATGTGTTGATGTCAAGAAACCGTATCCAGTCCTATTTGAACAAACCCTTAACTTACCTGATAATGTCTCTGCGTAACCAATCGAATCATATACTTGAGATCGTGTTCCAACAGTAATTCCCTACGATAATGTCGATCTTTGTCTTCAAAAGACACTTTCACGAAGTCCTGATGTTTGTTGTCGCAACGTGTTTCGTTACATTTCGTAAAGTTGTAAGATTTGCTTCCTCAGCGGCTGTTGTGCTTCTCTGTCATTTGGGATTCCGATTCACTTTTCAGTCAGCCATACTACACAATCTTTCACTTTTTCACAGATGTTTTATTCCTCCAGTTTCTGTAGTATGGGATTTGTAGATTTCAAGATGTCGATCGTATTTTGTCTGCCTCTGACAGACACTTATCGGTCTTGATTTTCTTTTGATAGTATTGTGTCCTCCTTGTAAGGTTCGGTGTCTGAACGTGAACAATCGAGATTCATTGGAAGAGATTTTTGTTTCTTATACTTATCTGATTTGTTTTTCGCTTTTAATATCTTCTTTTACATTCTGAAGCTGTTGCTTCAAAACTGCTAAACGTCTACCAAGTTAAAGGAAAGGTATCCCGTTAAGATTCTAGGTCTAAAATATGTAACAGAAAGAAACGAAACCAACAATTAATTATCAATTAAAAAAACTATTTATTTCCTTAAGATAAAAACAGAAAACTAAAAAGACTCTTACAGTATTGCGATTAGTATACCTCGAATAATCCTAAATGTGATATCGAACTGTGTCAAAGAATATAGAATATTCTGAATGAATTATGATATTCTTGAATGTCCTGATATACAATATTCTTACATATCATTATATGCCACATCTTGAATGTCTTGAAAATTAACATAATATTTTAGAATTTTCAATTAATATTTGTACTAATAATCCCTATCAAATGATATCTGAGCACAACTGTATGTTATTCGCTAAAATGAAAATAAACAGGAATAAACACGGTTTTGCAAAATCTCTTAATATACACAGAAGATCTGACGTGGAACGGAATGTTATTTCCTATTTAAAAAAAAACACTAATTGGTAAGCAAAGTTTGAACTCAAACGTTTAGTCTATATCGTATTTACATCTTACTAACATAACAACTGTCAGTTATAGGCAATGTCAAATCATATAATATAAATTAAATATATATATATATTCAAGAAGAACTTTTTGATTATAGAGACGATTCAATGACATACCATTTATTATACAACTGTAAGCATTTGACAATTATTCATTCTCTATCTAGTAAGCTTTTATCATAAGTACAGTTGAAGATAAATAGATCATCTAGCAGTTTTACCATAGTATTTAACAAGAAGATTTATTGTAGTCTTCTTAAATCCCATGAATTCATAATAAGAAAGGAATTTAAAAAATACTTTTTATTCTAGATGATTATCATTTATTAGGTATCTACATATGTATGTATATATGTATGTATGTATGTATGTATGTATGTATGTATGTATGTATGTATGTATGTATGTATGTATGTATGTATGTATGTATGTATGTATGTATGTATGTATGTATGTATGTATGTATGCACGCACGGTACATACGAATGTATGTATAGCTGTATGCGTAGATTCATGAATGCATGCATGTATGTAAACAGTAATGTCCAACATTTAAAGTGGTACTTAATATGTGGTATAATGGGAATTTAACATTATGCATCCATATTGAAAGGTTTAAAGGGACGAAAGGAACTTGTAATATTACAACTAAACATACTATCCAACACGCACTGCCTGAGTGATTAATACTTATTTATATTTTATCCGTCACCCAGTTATCATCCGTTAACGATCCAGACAAAGAATATACAATACCATCACGTACTATCCAACACACCATTATATCACTCGATATCTAATTATATGCTCTCTAAAATGTCGCATATATTACATAGCATGCCGTTATAGTGATCTCTACAATACACGATATGGCACTGTAGGATGTTAAAAAAGGGGGATATATTGATACACTGTTACACACAAGAGTTCAGATTAGGTATAAATACATTATTCACAAACATACTATAACACATAGTATATAAAATAAGTGGGAACTTGTTCTACTTCCTGCTATGCTAAATGATATTGATGTGAAACTTACGGTGAATCACATGGTCGAATATAAGGTTTTACATATATGTCTACCTCGTATCAAAGCACAAAAGAGTCTAATAACCTTATGACAGTTTCTGCATGATATTCATCTCTAGACATATTAGACTTGATTATTTCACAATTATAATTGGTATACAACTCAAACTGTCAAATACGAGCAACGCTGCCGTCACCACCTGCACCCAAACTCATTGATCGAAAAATGGGCGTATCAACTTCCGACATAACGCAAACCCGTGGGTCGGTTCTGAAAAACATATCCCCGGTCGAGTCAGTAGCACCTAGTGAAGCAACATAGACTCTGGGGCTGTCTTCAAGTGATTCCAACAATTTTAAACTCAACAGGTTTTACGAGATCTTGAGAACAAGGCTAACGCATCGACTATATCTCCTGAGGGCGTTGGTAACATGATGTCAGGTTAAGGATTAAACAGATTATGGTGAGACAGTGTACAACTGTTTTGAAGTGCGATTTTTCATTGCAATTTTTATTACTGGTGTGACTTTTTATCACACAGCATTTTTATTAACGAAATGTATTCGAGATTTACTCCAGATTACTTGAGGCTGAACGATAATGCTCCCGACGACGATTTCACGACAGAATATGACTATGTCAAATATCAAGATACCAGTATCATCAATATCAGCACAGGCACGCACAGAAAATTGGAAACACGTGATGAGGATATGTATTCAGTTCAACACAAAGCATGTCTGGAGACTCAATCATAGATACAGCCTTTGGTTGGAGGAAGAGATCATACAGCTAATGTTCAGATTACGCTAGAGAGCAATGGTTGGTCGTTATTTAAATCAACACAATAGCAGCTATGAAAGAAATCAATTAATAGTTACACGATCCACGATCCTTTCACGATTCTGAAATTGATGACGTTCAGCGATAATTACATGCGATCGTGTGAGTCCAACATGTGTTGGTTCTAAGATAATAATACTGCCACACGTACAGGCTGATATGCTTCCAGTGGCTGGTGTTGGTTATGCCGAGTCTCTCAATGGAGGCAATTTTAGAAATGATTTTACTTTTGCGTGACATGACAAGTACAATGTGGGATACGCTATATGTCGATTTCTCACCTATTTCAGTTCGGAAATTTACATGATGATTCCCTCTGCTGCTCACATACTCGAATTAGAAGCTACCTTGCTTCGATTTCCCAACATCTTTACTTTGATCGAATCAAATTCACATGCATGAGTTCGCTGAAGCACAGGAGTCTGACGTTTTATCAATAAAGTACGTCTGACAAAATGAAATACCCTTATCAATAATATATATATATATATATATATATATATATATATATATATATATATATATATATATATATATATATATATATATATATATATATAAACACAAGGAATGCAAGCGTGACCACAACCCTTCGCTCGATTACACATTTTCTCACGAGTCTTTTATCGCTTCAGAATCGCAAGAAGACTGAAACACTACACATATGCATTCAGAAGACAGTTACTTACCAACGCATAGCTCTTAAATGACCATGTCCTGAATCCAACCGGCGAATTAACCTTTTTCTTCACAAGTACGGCCACATTAGCCAAGGTCGTAAGTTTATCTGACGGAAGTAGCCCATTCTACCAGTTTCTACCCTGCAGCTTATATCTATGCGTTGGTCTCTGTTGACTGACATGTTCTCTTTTAATAATCACCCTCACACTCATTTGTGTCCACCTCACAAAATATCATCTTTTATATATAGATCAAATCATGATTTACAAACTCCACAGCCTCATCAACAAGTTTCAAGTTATCCTCACAGTCATCCTCTGCTGTCGCAGTCCATCCTGGACGACATGGTAAGACATATGTGTTCGATCACAATTATCTCCATAGTTACAGTGGAAATAATGATGTCTCTGAAACAGTTTATACTATACCGTAACCTCGAATACATTTTCACTCACACTGAGCTAAAACCTTATATGCCTTTCATCCCATGTCCCATAACCATTTATCGATTAAACATATCACTGAAGAATGTGGTCAAAAACCAGCCCACAGTTTGCTGCATATGCATAATTCATAGAAAACACCTTACTATGCATTAAAGTGACCACATCTTATAAACGTGGTCCAGAACCATCCGATATTATATATTGGAGTGACCCCGCCTGACAAAGTGGTCCAAAACCACCACAATAACATACTACTCACATGGAGTGGTATAATTGATACCGATATAACGATATAATTGATACCGATATAACGATATAATTGATACCGATATAACGGTACCCATGGCTATGACTATTGAAGAGATTAAGATAGCTACTTAGTCGACAAGGACCTTCAGCATGTTATGAAATCGACAGAGTCTGCAAATTGAAAACATTCATGCAAAACAAAATTAAAAGTTAAAGACACATTTTCAAAGCCTCAGACATGAGCTCACGATCATTACAAATTGTGGTGTCCTAATATGTGATGGGAAACTAGTAATATAAAAAGGGCATTGTGGGATAGAGTTAGCACATGAACGCAGTCAGTGCATAGTCAAGACCAAATCACCTTTTCGTGAGAATGTTTGACAAACAAATACGGTAATTCTTTCAAAGTTGTATACCATGCCTTGCATCAAAACGAATGACAGAGACTCTAAAAAATACAGTTCTTTCAGACAACCATTGGTGTCAAATTTCAGTGTCCTCTTCCATCGGAAGTATTCTTAATGTACTTAAAGGTATTTGTGGATGGCTACTCGAGGTATCCAGTCGTTAAAATGATTAACGCAACAGCTACAAAAAAAAACTATTATCCCTTAACTTGTCAAAATACTTTCAATGCTCGGAATACCAGAAGTGGTAACAACGGATAATGGAATGCCATTTAATAGACAAGAGTTTACAAAGTTTGCTGAATGCATGGGATTCAGGCACAGGAAAATCAGACATTAATGGCATTGGTAAAACATAAATGTTTATAAACACACTTGGAAAAGGGATTAATTCAACTAATGCAGAACATACAAGTTGGAAATGAACAAAACTTGTTACGCAATTACAGGGACACACTTCATGCAACAACGAACAAATCTTCCGCAGAGACGTTACATGTACGAAATGTGAGAATTTAACTCCCAATATAGACGACAACAAAACTAGGACACAAAAAAAGGATGAAGCACTATACAGATCAAACTCGAAAAGCGAAGTCCGCTATCAAATTTGGAGACGGTGTCCAAACAAAGCAAGAAAAGTGAGACAATTTGTCAACTCCATTCAGCCCCAAACCAAATGAAATCATCAAGAACACATAATTGATTATAACAATGAGCAGATAAGTCCATTAGATCGCTAGAAATTCGTCATTCTTCAAGACAGTAAAGAATGCTCTCTTTATTCCATCATCGGACGACCAGACAATTGATACAATAAATCTACAGAAGGGTGGAGATGCATGTGACACGTTCACAACATCAGACGTAAGAATTTCAGCACGAGTCAGAAAACCACCAGACTACTTACAGGATTATATGTGTGCAAAATGACGTAATCATTCAAAAGCTTTACCACATGCTTTGCGTAGATATAATGTTTTACTTATAAATAGTGTATTATGTTGAACCAGTAAATTGTTTATATATCTAGAGAGTTAATATAAATAACATATAAAGGCAATTTAGTTGAACAAGCCGAGGTTGAACTCACTTATCAGTAAAAACCCAGAACATTATTAGGACGTCACCGAGAGAACTGTAAACCTACTTGACTCAGTTCTATGTTGACCATTCTATAAAGTATCAGAGAATTAAGACGCAAATTGATTTTCCTCATGAATTTCTGCTATTTGAATTTATTTTGTTAGAAAACGTATTATTATCATAATGATTAGTTCGAAACAAAGTAAACCAATTTTCACTTTAAACAGATGAATTTTAAGTCTGAAAGAAAAGGTGGGATGTATCGTTCTAGAAGCAGTGCTCTAAGGTAATTTAGTCTTTCCTTACTGCTGAATCAGCATATTCGAGATCATATAAGACTGATGCATATATAGGGTGCTACATGTAGGTCTAACAAATTGTCAGTTATAGTATGTATGCTGTGGAATAAAAAATAAGTCTGTAGAAACACATCTTTCTTCTCTTCAAAACCAAACATTGCAATGGATAGTTCCGAGCTGTCAATTAAACTGAACACATTGACCAATCTAAAATCGACATGTCACAGCGTAGTTACGCGTTGCTATCCGCAACATTTGCTCAAGATAGACCACGTTCGGTTTCTTTCTTAGTACATTGCAGATTACTCAGAAGCTCCTTGAAAACGTATCCAAAAGATGGTTTGCCGTTGTGCTTCGGGCACATTTTATGTATATTCTCGTTATGATCAACGAATTCAAACGGACATTTTATTCTTCTTTTAAAAAAAAATGCTCTCAAACTCAACACCAGCATCTGCAACGCTGATTTTATTAAAATTTCAAAATTGAGCATTATAACTGATGTCAACTTGACAAAACACCATTCTATACTTAAAAAATTTGAATTTTACATCAATTATTTTAAAATGTTAAATTTAATTTTTCGAAATACACTATTTATAATGGAAGGTTTTCCTTGTCGACACCCATTTCCCATCATGCCTTAGGACTAAGAAGATCATAATCGTAGCGTTGGGACGTTACTTGTTGACTCTCCTCGGAGATTCTTATAAGTAAACTAATACAATAAATGTCTGGGTAGGGTAACGATTTAGTTATGATGTATAGGCCTAATGAAGATAAACCGTACAAATGTGAAGATTGCCATAAAACATTTAGGCATATATCACATTTGAGGATTCACGTGAGAATCCATTATGGAGAGAAGCCATTTAAATGTGAAGTTTGCAAAATACTGCTTAATCAAAGTAGTGATTTCAAGGTGCACATGATGGTACATACTGGAGATGAATCATTCAAGTGTGAACATTGTAGTAAAATATTAAAGTCTAGTAGCCAGTTCAAGAGACACATGATGGTACATACTGGAGATGAATCATTCAAGTGTGAACATTGTAGTAAAATATTAAAGTCTAGTAGCCAGTTCAAGAGACACATGATGGTACATACTGGAGATGAATCATTCAAGTGTGAACATTGTAGTAAAATATTAAAGTCTAGTAGCCAGTTCAAGAGACACATGATGGTACATACTGGAGATGAATCATTCAAGTGTGAACATTGTAGTAAAATATTAAAGTCTAGTAGCCAGTTCAAGAGACACATGATGGTACATACTGGAGATGAATCATTCAAGTGTGAACATTGTAGTAAAATATTAAAGTCTAGTAGCCAGTTCAAGAGACACATGATGGTACATACTGGAGATGAATCATTCAAGTGTGAACATTGTAGTAAAATATTAAAGTCTAGTAGCCAGTTCAAGAGACACATGATGGTACATACTGGAGATGAATCATTCAAGTGTGAACATTGTAGTAAAATATTAAAGTCTAGTAGCCAGTTCAAGAGACACATGATGGTACATACTGGAGATGAATCATTCAAGTGTGAACATTGTAGTAAAATATTAAAGTCTAGTAGCCAGTTCAAGAGACACATGATGGTACATACTGGAGAGAAACCATTTCAATGCGAGGCGTGTGGTAAAATATTAAGCCAGAATAGTGCATTGAGGAGGCACGTGAAGATGCATACTGGGGATAAACCATTCAAATGTGATTTTTGTGATGCAGTGTTCGTGGATAGTAGTTCATTGAAGAAACACTTAATGATACATACTGGAGAGAGACCATTCCAGTGTGAAGCGTGTGGTAAAATGTTTAGGTCCATTACTAATCTTAAGGGTCATACATTGACACATACAGGAGATAAACCATTCAAATGTGAAGTTTGTTATAAGATGTTAACGTCCAAGAGTTCTTTGAAGCGGCATATGTTGATACATACAGAAGACAAACCGTTTAAGTGTGGAATTTGTGATAAGATGTTTTTGCGTAGTTATGAGTTAAAGGTACATATGAGGATACACACTGGTGATAAGCCATTCAAATGTAAGTTTTGTAATAAAATGTTTAGGCATAATGGTAACATGCAGATCCACATGGCCATACATACCGGAAACAAACCATTCAAATGTGAAGTTTGTTATAAAATGTTTACCTGCAGTAGTCATTTGAAGCAACACGTACTGATGAACAACGGACATAAACCGTTCAAATGTGAAATTTGTCAAAAAATACTAATGGACAGAAGACGTTTCAATAGCCACATAATGGTGCACACCAAAAATAAACCATTTAAATGTGAAATTTGTGATAAAGTCTTTATGCACACTGGTGATCTAAAGGTACACATGAGGATACATACAGGTGATAAACTATTAAAATGCAAAGTTTGTTATAAATATTTTACGTCCAGTGGTAGTTTGAAGCAACACATGATGATACATACAGAAGATAAAACGTTTAAATGTGAAGTTTGTGCTAAAATGTTTAGGCAAAGTAACGAGTTAAAAGTACACACGAGGATCCATACTGGAGATAAACCATTCAAGTGTGAAGTTTGTAATAAACTGTTTAGGCATAGCGGTACTTTGAAAGTGCATATGTCTATACATACTGGAAATAAACCACTCAAATGTGATGTTTGTTATAAAATATTTACCAGCAGTAGTCAATTAAAGCAGCACGTGCTGATGAACAAAGAGCATGATACTTTCAAATGTGAAATTTGCAATAAAATAATAATGGACCGAAGTCGTTTTAATAGCCACATGAAAGTGCATACCAAAAGTAAATCATTCAAATGTGAAATATGTGATGAAATGTTTATGCACGGACGTGATCTCAAAATGCATATGAGGATACATACAGGAGATAAACTATTCAAATGTGATATTTGTTTTAAAATGTTTACGTCCATTAGTTGTATGAAGCGGCATATGCAGATACATATTGAAGATAGATCATTCAAATGCGAAGTTTGTGATAAAATGTTTCGGCAAAGTAGTGATTTAAAGGTACACACGAGGATACATACAGGAGATAAACCATTCAAATGTGAAGTTTCTGATAAAATGTTTAGGCATAGTGGTACTCTGAAAGTGCACAATGCCATGCATACCAAAAATATACCATTCCACAGGGCTCCACCAGACATGTAATGCAGATCAAACAAAACTCATAGAAATCCACAAGAAATATGTTGGAGAGATTGTTATTTTGTAGAAAAAGAAAACAAATTATGCTGCATTTAGTATTTATATCAGATGGAAATGAAACAAGGAGATAAATCTTCCTGATTCATCACCAATGGACCAGTATCTTGCAAGTGAAAACTGCCTCATATTAACTCTTAAAGTACTAGTTGCGACATAGGTCACGCAGTTGGTCAATGTCTTCTAGTGCTTGTCGTGACTTAAGTAATTTTAAAGTTAAGCAACAATGATTGCATTCTATAAATTTATCTTGCCATGACTGGCAGTAAAACTATATTTTATTGGTTTATAGAGGCCCCGAAACAAGCATTCTGTTGTACTTTCCTATGCAAACAGCAAAGAACTTTTACAAATACTTGGTTTTGGGCACCTAGTACCTGCACATGTTTTTTAATGGCTGACGCTGAATACGATGATAATTTTGTGCAACAAATTCTGGCTTCTGATAGCGATGATGACAATAATTTTCAAGGATTTGAGGAGGATGAAATTATTGGAGCTGGCGAAGTGTTGATGGAATTACTCGTGAGTGATTTTTTTTAGTCAGGAATTAACGTGGAACTGGAGTCTGATGTGCATGCTGGCTGGACGAGAAAAGATGGTACCCCTGTTGCTGCCCCTCCACCCATTTACTAGTACATCAGAATTAAATGTTGAGATGGCGAATACTGAACCTATTGATTATATAAGACTTTTATGTAAAGATGGTACCCCTGTCGCCGCCCCCCCCCCCCCCCCCATTTACTAGTACATCAGAATTAAATGTTGAGATGGCGAATACTCAACCTATTGATTATTTTAGACTTTTATGTGATATGAGTTATTGCATCTGATTGTAGATCAAACAAATTGTTATGCCGATCAGAGAGTTCATGGGGCAGAATTGAAGGAGAAAATTTGAATGGAAAAATGGCAGCCTGTCACACCTGATTATCTAAAACTTTTTCACATTGATTGTAGCTATGGGTTTGATCTGATCTCAATTCTTACATGGCTACTGACGATGTGATATCAACCCCTGTACTTCAGCAAAAAACGAGTTTGGGATAGATTTCTAGCTATTCAAAGCATTTTACACCTGCAGACAATGAGTATTATATAATCAAGGTGACCCTTTACACAAAATACACTGATGTTTATTCACCAGATATGAACCTCAGTTTTGATGAAGCTACCTGTCCTTGCAAAGGTCGTTTAACATTTCGAGTTTATAACCCAACAAGTTTAGCATAAAACTCTTCCAGGTGTGCAAGGCAAGCAGTGGATATGAAAATGGCTACCACATTTATGTAGATAAATCAGTTGAAGACCTTGACAATTATTGTGAAGGACTAGAACTAAACACTGATGAGCTAACTAAAACAACAAATATTGTGATTGGTTTGTTCTACAAGTGTAGTATTTGAATAAAGGACACAAGAGTGTATATGGGTAACTATTATTGATCACCTGAACTTTTTAAGAAACTTGAGTTGCTAAATACCTCTGCATGTGGAACCCTGTGAACAAACAGATTAGGTGTTGCAGAGTAAATGAAGACTAAAAGAAAATTAAACCAGGGTGAGTGCATTTTATGCATATAAGATAATTTGCTACTGGTGAAATATCATGATAAAAGAGATATAAATATGCTTCCAGTTTTCATGAAGCTAAGATAGCAAGTAGCAATGGTCAACAAAACAAATTTTACAACAAACTCACTTGTTATGAAACCCACATGTATTGTGGATTATGTGAAAAACATTGGAGCAGTAGATTTAAGTGACCAATTGAACCAATACAATCCTGTAATAATGAAATCCAAGAAATGGTGGAGAAAACTATTTTTTCATCTGTTGGATGTGTGCATTGTAAATGCCTATCAGTTGTACATGAAATTCTCACCTGTGCAGAACAAACTAAGTCATCTTGATTTCTGTGTTTCATTGGTGAAGTCATTGGTTCAGGAAGCAAGAGATGTGTCTGAACCTACTATGAGAGGAAAAACGTTGCTGGTGAGCAACTGTAATGCCTGTTTGGGAGGCATTTCCCAGAATTTATTCCAGCAAGATCTGGAGCTAAATGAGCATACCTTCCCTGCACGTGATTGTGTTGCAAGTAATAAGACAAAAAAAGACCGTGAAGGATTTAAAAGACATCAGACAGCTTTCATCAGAAGACATCAGACAGCTTTCAGATGAGAGACATGCCAAGTGGCACTTTGTGTACCTGATTGTTTCAGGTTATTTCACACATGTCAACTATAAGCAAGGTAGTACTTCAGATGAGTTTGAGTAACACCTGAACAGGTAATAAACATAATACTTGACTGTAAGCTCACAAGTTGACATAAAATATACTGAATAAATAACAAGTGAAAGTTTTTCATGAACATTTATTACTGACTCTGTGGATTAAAACTTACTTCTGCCATTCATGGAGTGGATGTTTACAAAACTGTTGCCTTTTCTTTACCTGTGATTGTCACAATTTAAATATAACCCTGTGACAGAAATAACATGGACATGGACATAGTCGAACGGCTAAAAATATTTCTTAGATATATTTGAACATTTTCATTCAAAAACAAACAAAAATACAGATGAAATACAATTGTAACTTGCTATTTTACCTGTATTTGAACCTGTACATGCAAATATATTAAACTTGCATCTTAAAGCTTAGACATCCATCATCATTTTTCATATAGGGTTTGTGTATTTTTTTTAATACATATGTTCTGGTCTTTATTAGCAGTTGGTTGATGCTTTATATTGTAAGCACACAATTCTGGTTGAAATTACAATAGTTCCCTCATGTGTCCAATGACAATACACCACAATTATTAGTAAGCAAACTTGTCCTTTATGGTGATTGCCATCTATATTTAGTGTGACCTAAGCATTGTTTTTTGTCCCATTTGTATAAAAGTTTTGCATTTGTCGGTGTTAGTGAGAATAGACCAATTGTCTTCATTGCTTACAAATCATTCTTTGTGCTTTGACTTTTTAATGTAAAATTCACTATTTTCACAATTATTATTTTCAGTTTACTATCATCTTCATCATTATCTTTCTCCACGAGAGTATTATCTCAAGAAATATAATTGTCTATTGTCTTCTGTATCACCATATTCTTTGACATCAGCCTCATAACAATACATACAGGCTTCATCAGTCAATTTGTGAGAAAGCTTGCCGGTTGCTTCTCGTGGGTCGGTGGTTCTTTCCGGGGTTTTCTGGGTTCTTCCTCCACCAATAATACTGGCCGCCATGTATAGCCTATCGTGTGCTGAATAATTGTGTTAAACCCTACAACAGCAACACATACCCGATAACAAATTAAAAAAAAAACCTCTTGTGGGATTAAACAAGTTGCAAATGCATTGGGGCGAAAACGATTATAATCCAACTAACGAGCGAACGAGGGGTCCTTAAGTGATCTAAAGCACTCTCCGTTACGGATCACTACAATCTCATCTGCGTGGGTTCGAGTCTCAGATTTGGCTAATGTGGGTATGTGGAAAATTTTGGAAGTAGCTTTTCATGGGTCGTTGGTTTTTCCAAGGGTTTATCCTGGTTCTTCTACCACATTTAATACTGGCCGCCATGTATAATCATCGTGTGATGAAAAATGGCGTTGAACCTACTACAACAACAACAACAACGAGCAAACGAACAATCGTGCCATTCGTCGCTGATTACTCAAAGATGGCTACACACTACGTAGACAAGATGAAAGAAATTAAAAGGTTATACAGGGTTCGTAGGTCTTTGAAGGTCTTTGAGAGTTTGGGAAAACTGAGGTAGCATTTTCAAGGCCTTGAAAGTATGGGAAAATCGAGCATACTACCCTGAGGTCTTTAAAAGTCTTTGAAAATTGAAATAAACTCCAAAATTGTAATTTCTTTCCAGAATCAAATAAAATTATCAGAAGTTGTTAGATTCGGATGTAGTCTAGTTATCCTGGTTTCTTTTTTTTTGATGACCCGATAAGTTTCATTGCCGCCGCAACAACAAAAGAGGCTTTGTTTGGCCATCAGAAGTTGGCCTCGGTGGCGACTTCAATAACCACTCTTCATCAAAGCAAGATGGCTACACACTTCATCAAAGGAAGTTACAAATAAAATTGCCTAAGGTCGTTAGACTCAGATGTAGCTGATTTTCCTGGCTTCTTTCTTTTGATGAATCGTTAAATTTGATTGGACGAGTCCATCTTTGGCCAATCAAAATATTCTTTACACTAATTCACTAATTCACTCTACGCAGAAAGTGCGCGAAAGTATAACACGCTCGAGGATTCAAAATTTTGTTCTACATAATAATGTTCCTTGGTTTAATATAGAAACATCCATTGTAATAAATTCAATTCACGGATAAACAGTTTCAAAGTGCGCATGTGTACACTATAGTAGAGTTAAACAAAAGTTGTTGTTCTTGAATTACGAGTATATAAAAAAAAGTGTGCTGTGAAGCTTTAACGTTAGGAAGTCAAGTCATTTGATTAGGCAAATAAAACAAACAAAATAAACCGTATTTTCAGTTGACGGGTTGTCCCCGTTTCTCATTGCCGACCCTCGACTTTTTCCCCAATGATTTAATTTTTTTAAAATTGATTTGTGTATCTATAGTCTGACTATAAATCCCCGTTTGTTTGTACCCCTATCGATTTCAAAAATTAAAATAATTAAATGATAAAAAGTGCACAGAACTAAGTCAACTGAATCATTGATTTATAATTTCTAATCTGAATGTGACCAGGATGGCACTAATACTGCCATCTCCTGCACATTTCATGATTAAAGGACTTTCCAAAGAAACAAACAGGTTGGTGTAGTCAGACTATAATTGAGTCTGTTTTGCCCAGTACATTGAAGTGCTTGAAATATTACTAGATTTATAGATAATGTTTATTAAAAAATGGAGGAAAAAAATGCCTAACCTTGATGAAGTGTATTATTTTGTCCTTTGCAATAGAAAGGAATATGTAGAACTTTGGAATGTTCTCCAGAAAACATTATAGATTATATGGCTTATTGTCATATAGGGACCCTGAGACATATACATGGAAGAAAAAGCATGTCCACAGACTGGCATTAATGGTCAAGTTGAGAAGTCTGACTATTCCAAAGGAGCTTGAAGCATCCCATTTATGCCATAATAGTTTGTGTGTGAATGGGGACCATCTAAATCTAGAACCTCATTCTATTAACAATAATAGGCAGTGCTGCAGAGGTTATGGGTATTGCATTGGCCATGGTGACTTTCCAGACTGCATGATGAAGTTGAAATTATAAAAAATGTATAATACAGGTATCATGATATATCTTATACACCCACCCAGAACCCTTTCCTAAACTGTTGGGCGGATGGTGGGACATTATATTTCCTGAGAAAAGAATAAGTGCCCTTTCCACACTGAGAGTGATGATATTATGGTTCATGTATATGCCAAATGAAAGAATAACATTTTCCTCTCGAGGTTATCCATTTCAAAATGAACACCAAGCTTATTTACCAGAATTTGTTCTCTCCGCCATTGAATCAGGTATTATTTATTTTAAAACATTAATTCACTGTATTTCAATATGTACATTATAAACAATCTTTAATACATTTTTTAATAATTTAATGGTAAAAAGTGCACAGAACTAAGTCAACTGAATCAATGATGTATAATTTCTATCCTGAATGTGACCAGAATGGCACTAATACTGCCATCTCCTGCACATTTCATGATTAACGGACTTCAGACTATAATTGAGCTCGTTTTGCCCAGTACTTTGAAGTGCTTGAAATATTACTAGATTTATAGATAATGTTTATTTAAAAAATGAAGAAAAATACCGCCTAACCTTGGTGAAGTGTTTTATTCTGTCATTTCCAAAAGAAAGGAATATGTCGAACTTTGGAATGTTCTCCAGAAAATGTTGTCGCATGGGCAGGGAAAGACTTAGAGCTCAAAGGCAAATCATTGACACAGGAGGAAAGCAGGTGGACCTTTGGAAAGCATCATTAGCAATGAATTGATGACACATGATTCCTCTGCAAGACATAAGTACCAAGCCTATACGGATAAGAAGAAACCAGAGAAGGATGAGAGAGTATCCAAAGCTAACATTGCCAGCCTACATGCTTCCTTTGTACATAAAGCAGAAGAGGGAGAGTTAAAAGGACTCATTGTGCTTGTCACAGTGTCAAATGCTCTTAGGAGAAAAGCAGAGGAAAAGATGAGAGTGGTGGCGTCTCTTTCCAAAATGATTGAAGAGACAAGAAAGCAAATATAATAATCCAATACTGATGTCTGTTAAGAGAACAATTTATTTTGTATTAAATCTGACATGTATGTTACATATTTCTGAAAAACAACGAATGTTAACCTATCTTCCAGATAATTATAATACAATTTTAGGAAATTAATTATAGTTTGACTTTAATCAGTAATCAATATTGTAGTATTTGGCATTAATTGTTTTCTCAAATAACCTGTATACACAATATTGGCAAAAATAGGTCTTGGAAATCTCTGTTTGTGATCTTTGAAAGTTTGGGAAAAGTCTTTGAATTTATGAATTTATCATTCATAGTTCAGTATTAACCCTGTTATAGATAACCGAATATCATTGAAGAGTTACTATTAAAGGTGGAGATAGACTTCTACAGTACCAGAAGAGTCAGCGTGACAATAAACAATTTATAAAAAGCCAACGAAATGTTAAAGAATCTGATAGAGGAGGAAAAAGAGGAAATGTAGCCTGTGAAAGATTATTTTGATCAGGTGAGGAAAGAAGAAGGAAATGAAAAGAGGAGAAGAATGAAAGAAATAAGAAAATTGTTATTGAGAAGATGGATTAGCAGAGAAGACGGAATGACAGAAATTAGAAGAAACCCTTAGGCCCTTTTCAGGGTCACACGTTTACCTTCATCATTATTGTGGCTTTCAATTGTATAGTTGTTTGTTTGCTTATTAGGATGTGTGTGTCTATGTCGGTCTACGTCTCTATTATATTTGTCCATCATCAACTCTTGTTCCAGGACAGTCCCATTCATGTTCTTAGGCAGTCCAACCCATATTAAAGTTCCCTTTGTCACAGAGTGTTTTAAAGGTACGACCCATTGTCCCAATATCGTCCCCTTATACTACTTTCATTCAAAGAACGACGTAGCAAACACAAATAATCCAAATCCGATTTTCCCCACTTAATTTTTCTTCACTCAGGGAATGGCTCTCACAGGGGCTCGTATAGTATATGTAGGACCGGTCGATTGTAAGCAACGATACGAGCCCCTGTGCTGGCTCTATGATTCCAATTTTCACACACAATGCACTAAACATTGTCATAGGAACAATTTGCAATGTAACTGATATAAGGATAAGGATGTAAGGATATATTTGGCACACTTCGGATCCATTTCGCACAATTGAATTAAAATAACAATTACAGAAAAAATTCTGGTGTATTTTCATAACTTGGCGCATCGCAGTGGGGTGGAGAAAAAGTGAAGAGGATTAAATAAACACTCTCCACCATTGGCATTCATTTTGTTCTTTTTTGCCCAATATTTACTTCCTGGTCTGTTAATAGCATACTCAGCATGCCCTAACCAGTTCACATTGGACAATTGCTTTGCTTTCCAAGGTGACAAATGGTAGGTAGAAATTTAGTAATAATTAGAATTCTTTGTGCTAGATTTTAAAGAAAGATTGTTCCATTTTTCTGCTAAATTGAGGTCTTACAGAGAGGCCAGCTCAGTGTACATGTTTATCTTGAGCTGTCATGTTGGCCCATCAAAGATATTGCCTACCTACACGATGGCTGATTTGTCCTAGATACTGACAGCGGTGCTTTTCCATTTTCACACATTTAGTAGTACCTCTGTTAGGATAAGAATTTCCTATGGAATTGTTGTTACTTTTCATTATGTTATTATTTGAATTTCCTTTCAAAGTTTGCTTCGAGTTTTCCAAACGTAGACTCCTCCAAAAGGTATACATCCACCATCTTTGCAGTGGCGTAGCGAGGATATTTGGCGCCCAGGGCAAAGCACCCAAATTTGCGCCCCCGGTTGCCCCTGCTGCGCAGTTATGTTGTTACTTTGGGCCCATTTGGTGCCCCTAACCACCGGCGCCCTGGGCAAATGCCCCACCTGCCCGGACCCCGTTACTTCCGTTACTCCACTGCATCCTTGCTTTCTTTACCAGTCACCAGTCTCCGTGAACAGAGGCTGGCCATCTCTCTCTCTCTCTCTCTCTCTCTCTCTCTCTCTCTCTCTCTCTCTCTCTCTCTCTCTCTCTGTGCTTATAAAAGACACGTTTGTTCCACGCCGTTGAAACCCTCACGAAAGCAAAACCCTCACGAAACCCTCACGAAAGCAAAAGACTCTCAAACAGCGAGCATTACATTTTTTTCATATATATATATATATATATATATATATATATATATATATATATATATATATATATATATATATAGATATTACAAATATTCATGACAAATAGTCCAAACCAATGAGAGCAATGCTGTAGCACTATCATACATGAGTTTACCATTTATCATTATATAATATCAGTACAATTATATAGAGTGATAAATGTTAGAACCAAGTTTACCTAATGAAGTTGATCTTTCATTTAAAAGCAGAGAACAGAATTGTGGAGTTTTAACGATGGCATTTGCTAAAGGTCTTTTTCGTTAGCAAATATCTGGAAATGATCAGAATGTTAAGATTTTAAATTTCATTTGTTTAGGCTTCTTTCAAGTCAAAATAAGCTTCTTGTCGCTGCTATCGACTTTGGAACTACTTTTTCGAGTTGGGCGTACTCATTTAAACATGATTACGAGAAGGAACAACAAAAGTATTTGTCAAAGAATGGAACAGTGGAGTAGGAATCTCTTCTAAAGCTCCAACAACAGCTTTAATACGTCCAGATGGCGAAACACTGCATGCGTTTGGCTATGATGCTGAGGACAAGTACGCAATCTTGGCTCAGAACAATGAGCACAAAGACTGGCACTATTTTATAAGATTCAAGATGGCTCTTTTCAAAGACAGGGTAAGTAAAGAGTACATGATATTTGATATTATGCTGACTTTAATAACCGTTACAGATGTCAAAAAGTCGTATGTACAAAATATTGAATAAACAAACCGAAGTTGATTTTTAACTCCATAGGAAGATCTAGTTCCATTAATTTCTTCAAACAAAGGTTGATTTAATTTGTAAAAGAACTTATTCTTTTAAACGAGAAGATAAATAAGTATATACGTTAAATTGTACGTTTTTTGTTCTCGGTCATTATCGAATATTTTTAAAATCTATATTGTATGACTGAAATTCAAAACGAATTGCTGTTTAAAGAAACTGAATTGATTACATTTAATAGATATGTTTGTCTGTAGATCAGCTGAATCCTCGTATTGGTAACATAATATTCTCGAGAAACTGATTAAAATATAACGCATGCCATGTAAAGATGAACAGAATATCAAAGAACAAAACTGCAAAAATGAATGCGAATCGGTGCATGTCTTTAAATGTTATATTCTTTTTATCTCCTCTAAAGAACCCTTTAAAAACGTTTATCTATAGGGATGTTTGTATAGTTCATATAACAAATTACTTTTGAGTAAACCGGGACATACTAAAAATATCGTACAACCATAAATATTGGCAGTTGTCTAGTTTTCACGCTCCTTGTGGTCTAGATTCTACTGCAAAAATGAAAGCTGAAAATATCAGTAGAATGTACATTTAAATCAGTCATGCAATTTTTTTAAATTAAAAGACAGTTTTTTATTAGCAAAACAATATGACAAAAAAATGTAAAACTCAGTAAAATAATAGATATACGGTATCTAAAAGATGTTGAAATGCAATATTCATTGGATATTGTAGAGAAGATAACGTTTTGTTAAAGATGCGGCAAGTTGAGCAAGTTAACAATATCATAAACATGGATATTTTACCGTTATTGTATTGAAGAATCTCAGTCGCCGAACAAAAATAGAGGATGAATCCGGGAAGAAGATGCTGGCAATGAAGGTGATGAGTCTTGTTATTCGATATCTGAAAGATGATCTCCAAAAATAAATTGCATCTAAAATTACTTGCACATTTTGGGTTCTAACTATGCCAGCCATATGGAACGACAGAGCCAGAAGCTTTATGCGTGAGGCGGCTATAGAGGTAAAAGATTAATTATCTCATGTGTATTAACTATAAAATTACAGTATATTCATCCGTGCTGGTTACTTATAGGGATATTCTCATTATCATTTTTTTAAAAAGTGTATTGAATGATTTATTCCTAGAATTTTATGATCACTTCCCATACAGCACATTGAATGCTCTCCAAACAAATTGATACACGTGTTATTACGATACACGTGTTATTACGATACACGTGTTATTACGATGCACGTGAAACAGACCATAACTTTGAAATAAATTATTATAATGAATGTAAAACAGATCACAGTTTTGAAATGTGTTATTACAATAACAGGGTCAACTCTTGCGATAAATATTTGCATTAAATTAATTGGGCGATATTTGTCTTAAGGAAAAGGAAATTTGCTAACGAAATAATCATATTAGTCACACACATAGTTTATATATTCTGGAAGTAAAATATATTGTTTGGGTACAATCGATATGTTGGACAGAAAACGAACTATGTTCTCAGAACTTCATTATCTAGTTTATGTTGAGTACATTCTGTTAGACCAAGATTGATGTTGAAGATAACATCATACCACCTAATGTTAAAATGCAATTGGTACCTCTAAAGTCGTAAAATATGTACATGTCGATAAAGAAACAAAGAGTTAACAATTTTTCAATAAACTTTAATTTTCAAGTATAAATTGTTTTATGTGTATGGCATACATACTGTGTACTCAGCTTTAGACTCAAGAGAAAGACCAAACGGAATTTATTATATTGTCAGCACTAACATCAATAATAATAATAATAATAATAATAATAATAATAATAATAATAATAATAGTAACAGCAGCAACAATAACAAAAGCCAAAAATAATAATATAATAATCAACAACAAGAAAAATAATATGCAATTCTCCAGGATGATAAAAGCAATTATTATAGAGTTATTATTCTGCAGGCTGGAATCAGAAACGATCAGTTACTGATTGCCTTGGAGCCAGAAGCAGCACCTGTATACTGCAGACACATTCCTCTCGAGACAAAATCATCAGATGGTAAAACATCGATCGTACCATTGTGTCCCGGAACTCGTTACATCGTCGTCGATGCAGGAGGCAATGACACACACACACACATACACGCACGGAGGCACACACGCAGGCACACACACACGCAAGCTCACAAAACACGCACACACACATACACACACACACAAACACACTCGCGCGTGCGTTTTATGCTGTGGGCATTTGTTTTAGTTTTAAGATGTAAGATTGTAATAGATATTCACTGTGATAAAAATGGTTAGACGTTTTATACATACATCTAAAGAGTTACAACAAGTTCTCAAATCAGAGGTACAGCCAGAACTGATAATATTTAGGCATCACGCAAAGAACTGCCTACTAAGACTGTCCGTTTCAGACAAATTGTATTATCCATATTTATATACTCAGGTGACATCAGGAACCTTCAAAATGATTTTTTTTTGATTCAATTCAATCATTCTCCATCCCTTAGTCCAAGTTTAAAACATATTGACGCCAATCTAATATGGGAAAGCTTACCAGTAGCTTTTGTTGCACCAAAATTATTGCTTTAAGAATTGTGTGCTTAATTTGTTGTGAAAATCGATTGTTCAAACTTTTTCATTTGTCATATTTTAATTCAGGAAAACAAAATCCGTACTAAATCATGCATTTTATCTCTAAAACAGAAAAAAATAGTGTAGACCAGTGTAATCAATCAATCAATCAATCAATATTCTGTCTCTTGACTGTCACTTACGTTGACACATCGTTTCTGTTGGAAGAGCTTTTTTCTGTAGGCTTTTGGAGCTAAAGTCATAGAACCTCCGTCAGTGGATGTCATATTGCCATCTTTTTTTTTGAAATTTCGATATTGTAAGTGATGCTTTTGCCTTTGCTCGTCCGTCATTCTGATCCAGTCTGTTTATGCCGGTTTAAACTTCATATGAATGTCGCTTAGTGTAAATTCCCAAGTTCTAACCATGGCCCCGTGATATTCTTGGTATTGACTCTAATATCAACTGAACTGCTAATATCAACTGAACTGCTTACACAAGGTCCGTCAGTCGTAACATCTTCCAGTATGTTGTCTGTTATAAATGATTCATCGATTCGGAATTATCATTTATCCTATGTGGTTACTTTTGTTACGTCTAGTTGGATCTTTGACCTTTGTTTTTAGATGTTCTTTCAGTATCCTTTGAGACTATTGTACAAATGTTGTTGATACCACATTGCAGAGATCAACAAGGTTCTCACATTTGTTCTCAAAACAGATTGTGTCACATTCTTCGCTTATACTGTCTACTCTAAAAAAAAATCATGTTAGGTATACCCTTTCTTTCTTGCAAGTCAAATGCTTCCTCCGTTAGCTTTTGTTTGGTGGTCTGATATACTTGCCTTATACAAAGTATGCGTGTCGGTGCATGAAATACGTTCGACAATGCGTTTACCATGGCGTCTTCTTCATTCGTTCCAATAACAAATTTATCCATCTGAGTGTAAATTAATTTCATTGTAAAGTGTCTGAAAAATTGAAAGTAAGATTCATAATCACTACTGTCATGCATGCAAATTTTTCGAAAGCTGATGGAGGTTGATCAGTCGCACGTCGAATGACTCAGTTGTTTGTAATAAGCCACTGTTAAATGCATATCGCACAGGTTGAACGTCTTGTAAAAACCTAGTATCGTAAGTCCCGAGCATCATACTTTCTTAATGTCTTTTATCTGGTCATCAGTATACAGGGCAATACACGGTGCTTTCCCTTTATCCGGACAAAGGAGCGCACAACTTTATAGTTTTCACTAACATACTGTCCTTTTATTAAAACAATTTGTCAACTTTTTAGAAACTTGTTATGTACTTCTTTGTGTCATGTATTAGCTGTGTACTTCGATGTCTAGTCAGTTCATCATATTTAGTTCCCTAAGTGTCATAAACTTTCTTTGGTTTGTCTTTGATTATCAAATGTTTAATTTCGTTTATAACGTTGGCATGCATCCTGATAAATTCGTCCGGCATTACCATGCATGCTTAAGCCTGGAAATGTTCCTACGCATTCCACAACAGCTAACTGGATTTCCAACCACTTTCTCTTAACCAATCTACTCCTTTCTTGCATGAATTGTCAAGCTTCAACTGAGTATAATATATATGAACCTCAACAAGTTTTTATTCTGGTTGTGGCTTTTGTGTAGAACACTCTGTTTAACTGCTGCACAATTCCTTTCGTACAGAACTGTCCATTCGTTAAAAATATGACTGACAGCGTGCCAGTGTTGCGTCTCATATAGAAAGTTTTTCGGGTCGTGCCGTGGGCACGATCCATAATTGCACAGTCATCACCAAATTTAGTATTTATATTTTGTGATTTTTTTGTGGCGGTTTTGGTATTGTTTAATATAAAATAAACATGTACTTTCTGGCTGGATGGCACGTTGTCGTGACAATTCTGTTTGTTTAACAACATATATACAACAATATCAGTGTTCATAAAACGTTCTCTAAGTTACCATACAAACTCTTATCAAAATCAAAAGACTGGTTATGTACACCAACTACACAAGGATCTGGTGTTTTGCGCTTCTTAATCTCGTGTTCATCCCGACTAGAATCAGAAATGGTCTCAGACAATAGCTAAGACTGTCTGTGGTGTCTTAAACACTATATTCCTTGGTTATTTCTGAGAACGTGGAGCCTATCTCGGAAGGATACATATCGAAACTGGCATTCTAATTATCGATGCACACATAGTAGCTGTTACAATAGTAGACCTACAACTAATGTCTAATTGGGTAACAGTTTATTTCCAGTTTAACAGAATCATCCAGAATTAGTACTAAGACCTGCTCGAAATATTTTGGGTTGAATTCATTACTGTTATCAATCTTGATCATATGCGTCCACATCAGGGTAACTGATTTGTTTGTCTGTGACTGCACGACCAACAACACTGACCAGAGTTAGTAGCTATTGTTATAGTAGACCTAGGTATACAACTAATGTCTAATCGGGTCACATTTTATTTCAAGTGTTTACAGAGTCATCCAGCATTAGTACTATAACCCGCTTCTGTATCAGCGGCACGAAATGTTTTGGGTTGAATTCGTTACTGCTATCAATTTGATCATTTGCGTCCACATCAGGGTAACTGACTTGTTTGTTTGCGACTGCACGACCAACAACACTGCGTGTGAGCGGTTCAGTTGTGTATTCAGGAATTCCGTGGTGGCGTGTAAGATGTTCTGATTGGTTCTTGCCATGCTGGTCTTAAAACGTATTGGGGGAGGGGGGGGGGGGGCGCTCATCAGTTATTGTGTTATGGTGAAGTTGTTTGCATTTACAAACAAGCACAGATTAGAGAATATTGGCATACCAATATGTTATCTGGTTATAATGTTGCTGGCATTTATGTGGATATTGTACTTTTGGAAATTGTACATCTCAGCACACTGCTAATGAAATCAGCCAAAATTAGTCTATAACGCGAATACGATATCACGCGACTACGATATCGCACCAGGTATTCCAAATATTAAAGGCGATATTGTAAGGTGATGTGTTTCAGAATAACTCATACATAAAACAAAATAAAGAAAATGTTGTTTCGTAGCTGTGCTAAGCATATTATTTATTTTTTTCTTGTACATTTATCTAAAGCTCTATATTTTTAAAACAAAACCTGTAATTAAAACTCCAATATTTTTTTTAATGAGGCAGAATTTTTTTTACCGTATTTCTGTAAAAGGGTATTACAACGTTATGCATATCAAGTTAAAATACAATTGATAGCCTTAGAAACAAAAAATATTGACAAAATCATGAAGAAAATCAGGTCATAAAATATCAATATTTATTTTTGGAGTGTTTTCTTTTCTCGTTTTCTGCGCTTTTGAAGTGTTTTCCGGATAGTTTTGGTGGCCCTCTACACTTTTATAGTTTGCATAGGGTTCGAATTTTGAAGAAACAGAATTTCTCCGTGTCATCGCTGGATGTACTGGTTTTTTGTTTTAGAAAGTGAACCTTGTATACCTTAGGCATTATTTAAAGAAAATTTAATTCTTTTATTTTGTTGTATGATTGATGGGTGCAATATGGGTTAGAGATTATACATCTTGGCCTTTCTCCAGATGTGCAACTTTTTAGAAAAACTACTAGCTCCACATAATAATTTTCTGTTCCTGAATTTCAGAGGTAGATTGTATAAAAAAAAAACCGATAAGTATTTTTTGCATTTAATATATTTATTAATTCATCCATTGCACTTTCAGAAGCTAGGCTGGTATTGTATAATTGAGCAAAATTAATTTTCACGTTTTTTTAATAGGTGCTAAAAATGGTGTACTTTAGACAATACAGGATCAATTTGTTTAGCACAAGGGAGCAGTCAGTTTAGTCAGCCATGTGCTTAGGTCATGTACAATGTCCACAAGAACAATATCTAAAGCAATGTCAGTCACGTTACCTCAAAGTAGCATAGATGTAAGCCAACATTCTCTCCAATGTCCATGTTTCAAAGCCAAACAAACTTCACCTCACATACATCACACTCTCAAAAGTACACTGTATGTAACTGGTGAGCGCCCCCTTAATGAACACAAAGGTATTATTATTAATTTTGTACCATTTAAATTTGATAGTATGGTTGAACAATTTTTGTCGCACGCATCAAAACAGTTTATTTGAATAAGTATCCTGTTTTTCGCCCCACAGAACAATATTAGTGTAAAAGTCTCAAACATGCCCAGCCCCCCCCCCCCCCGCCTCTTCTGATGAAAATGAGGTATAAAAGATAGGAATATGAAACATGTCATAATTATTCATGAGATGTCACCAATAAATTTTCCAGTTTTGAAAATGGGTGGTTCAGATGCTGATCATGAAGATCAAATGCGAAATATTAAACTATTTGCTTATTGTTTAATATGCAAGAAAGCGGATTTGCTTAGTCATCATTTATCTTTTAATTTTATTGCAAATAAAAAGAATCATTTTCACCATATATTTATGTTTCCTTAAAGTAACAGTTTTAATTTAAAGTTGTCTTCATTTTTCAATTATTATAAGACTTCTAATTTCCCCATAATTAAAGTCACTACTCGCACAATACTGCCTCAAAGCATATCATGTAAGCAAGAGTAAAATAAGCATCACTAACTTGTTTTCATGGATAAATTCAAGTATAATGTACTGTTTTATTCAGAACATCATATATATTGTTATGAAAATAAGAAAGCAGTTGCATAAATTGTACAATTTGTATTAAGGTGGCGCTCTACAGCTTCGAAGTTTACATACGGTTCGCGACTTTTAAAGAAAAAGTTATTTTCCCGTGTGTCCTCGCTGACTATACTGGTCATTTATAAGAAGACATTGTACACCTAATGTATAATTCCAAGAACCTTTCATTCCTCTATTTGAATTTTGATTGACGCGTGTAATATAGGTTATAGAGTATACAGCTTGGCTAGTACATTATCCAAAGAAATGCCAGTCACATTACATCAAACTTGCATCGAGGTATGCCAATATTCTCTCCGCTGTGACCGCTCCGGTGGCCTGTTGGTTAGAGCGTCCGCCGTGCAAGCGGGATGTCGTGGGTTCGATCCCGGGCCGAGTCATACCAAAGGCTTACAAAACAGTTGCCTCGCTCGGTATTAAGATATTAGTAATAGGACTGGTCGGCCTGGTGTCAGAATAATGTGACTGGGTGGGACATCATGTTACATGTCTGCGGCATGATGCCTTAGTTCAAGACATGACTATAAACTGCCTCACTGCAGACATCGTAGCGATATGACTGAATTTTCTTTAAAGCTACGTTAACAATCCTAATAACATCCCCCCCACACACACACACACTATCAGCTGTGCATGGTTCAAATGGAAACAACTTCAGCTTACATACGTGTACTCTCAAAAGAACATAATACACGATGAGCTATTTCCGGCATTTTCCGGTATTTCTACAGACTGTTGTACAACTTATTTAGAGAATGAAATAAGTATATTGTGATGATTAAATATGCTGATAGTGACTTATACAAATGAAAGTTTAAAATTCTTATTCATAGATTAAAATTTACTTCCGTAGCTTTTCAAGTAAATGTCTTTATTCCGGTTAATCTATTGACCTGTCCATTGTCATCATCGTTGACCGACAATTTCCCGACATGCATTGTAAGGATCATAATGTTACCTTAGGGACGTTTTTTTACTTTTCTCCACGGAGATTCTTGTAAGCAACTAATACAATGTCTATGCAGAGTAATGATCCAAATGAAGATAAACCGTACAAATGTGAAGATTGCCATAAAATGTTCAGACGGTTGTCTCATTTGGAGATTCACGTGAGAATACATACTGGAGATAAACCATTCCAATGTAAAGCTTGTGATAAAATGTTTAGGTCCAGTAGTCATTTAAAGAGACACATGATGGTATATACCGAAGATAAATTGCTTAGCTGTGATTTTTGTAATGAAATGTTTAGGGATAGCGGTCGTTTGAAGAGACACATGATACAACACACTGGAGACCATACTGGAGAAAAACCGTTCAAATGTGAATATTGTCAGAAAACATTTTGGTATAAATCACATTTGAAGATTCACACGAGAATCCATACCGGAGATAAACCATTTAAATGTGAACATTGTCAGAAAACGTTTAGGTATATATCACATTTGAAGATTCATGTTAGAAGCCATACCGAAGAGAAACCATTCAAATGTGATTCTTGTAGAAAAACCTTTAGGCATAATAGTGATTGTAATATCCATATGGCGCTTCATAATGGAGATAAATCATTCAAATATGGAGTTTGTGACGTAGTCTTTAGCAATAGTAATAATTTGAAAAGTCACATGATGATACATACTGGAGAGAAACCATTTAAATGTGAAGTCTGTGATACAGTGTTCAGGCAGAGTAGTTCTTTGAGTAGACACATGAAGATGCATACTGGAGACGAGCCATTCAAATGTGACGTTTGTGATAAAATGTTGAAGTCTGATAGCCAATTGAAGATACACATGATGACACATACTGGAGAGAAACCATTCAAATGTGAAATTTGCAATAAAATGTATATGTACCTAGGCAGTTTGAATATGCACATGGCTCTGCATAGCAGAAATAAACTTTTTAAATGTGAATTTTGTGATAAAATATTTACGTCCAGTAGTCATTTAAAGTCACACATGCTGATACATACTGGAGACAAACCATTTAAATGTGAAGTTTGTGAAAAATTGTATAGGCGAAGTAGTGATTTGAATGAGCACATGAGAATACATACAGGAGACAAACCATTCAAATGTGAAGTTTGTGCTAAAATGTTTGGACAGAGGAGTTCTTTGAGGAATCACATGATGACACATACTGGAGATAAACCATATAAATGTGCAGTTTGTGATAAAGCATTTGTTCAGAGAAATAGGCTGAAAATGCACATGGCAAAGCAAATTCAGTTGTGAAACCATGCAAATATGATGATTGTCATCAACTGCCAAGACCAAGTAATTATTTGAAGAGGAACATTATACAAACTTTACATTTATCACATAAATAGGATATTTATTATTTATTGCTTGGAGATGTTAGTGGTTTGAGGATCTTGGTGGTTTCATAATAAAACTTTGCTATGGGGTACAGGGTAGTAGTGATTTGAAGATGTGTATTGTAGGGATAGTAGTGATTTGAAGATGTGTATTGTAGGGATAGTAGTGATTTGAAGATGTGTATTGTAGGGATAGTAGTGATTTGAAAATGCTCAATGAAAATTTGTTTTTAGACACTCTGCCAGGGCTGGTAAGAAGAAGAAAAAAATCTGTCTGATATTCTATACTTTCCATGTGTTCTAAACATCCCTTTTTTCAATATTATATTTCAGGAAAAATTGCAATGCATTTGAGTTCATTACTTATCAAAGACTGGATTGTCCTGGTATACAAATTTCTCTGGATTGTCTTGGTGTTCAAATTTCTCTGGATTGATCAGGCGTTCAAATATCTCTGGATTGTCCTGGTGTTCAAATTTCTCTAGATTGTCTTCGTGTTAAAATTTCTTTATATTGTCTTGTTGTTCAAAATTTCTCTGGATTGACCTGGTGTTCAATTTTCTCTGGATTGTGTTGGTGTTCAAATTTCTCTAGATTGTCTTGGTGTTCAAATTTCTATATATTGTCTTGTTCAAAATTTATCTGGATTGACCTCGTGTTCAATTTTCTCTGGATTGTCTTGGTGTTCAAATTTCTCTGGATTGACCTGGTGTTCAAATTTATCTGGATTGTCATGATGTTCAAATTTCTCTGGATTGTCTTTATGTTCAAATTTATCTGGATTGTCTTGGTATTAAAATTTATCTGCCGGATGTTCGGAGCCAATCTTGCACAGAATCAAGTTGACATATATTTTTTGCGGTATGTGCAAAGAATTAATTGCCTCTCCCTAATTATTATTATTTTTATTTTGCTGGCGTATTTCACAAAGTAATATTACATTGATCAGTTTTGAATTTATTTTTTGTTGAGATTTGTTGATGCTATTGATAGCTAATTGTTTCGTAAATTAGCTTAAGAAATGAATCATAGGTCTTCCTAGGTATGCAAATTGAACATGGACATAGCTCTTGTTTGTCCTTCAGAGTGAGACTGAACTTTATCAAAATCCAAGGAAGGTCTTATTTTAAGCACTAAGAAAGGCATCACACACTTTCTTACTCTTGGCTACTGTCCAATCCAAATTATCAGGTATAACAACTTTATTACTATTTGAACTTCATTATAATCTTTCTCTGATTGCCATTTAATCACAAAATACTTATCCAAATTTTGTCTAAGTCTCAAAATGTCTTGATTTCGAGGTCACGTGTATTACTTCTCATGTACCGGTACAACTTATTCAGCTACACTCATAAATGAACACCATGAAAACTAAAGTTATTTATTTGATGTGCTCTTATAAATGACCACATGTACATCTCTTGGTCTTGTTTTGTCACTAAATATCAGTACATTTTCCTGTGCAACCACCAGTAAAAGCCCGTGATCTTACCACCTAGTTATTGCATCATGGTCAGCAGCAGAGGGGGCAAATCCGACAACTTTTTAGATGCATCCATTTGGCAAACCATGGCTTCCTCCAAATCGTAAAAAAAAAAAGTTTTCTTTGGAAACGCAAAGTCTGCTGCTATGGGGGTAAAAATCCTTTTCGGATGAAAATCCTTGAAATTGTTACCAATTTAAGATTTCACAAACAGACTAATTTGTAAAACCTCACCTCGTAAATCAATTAGATTATTGGACTGGTAAGTGAGTTTAAAATTAATTCTCGTTAACAAATTATTATGACATCGCATATTGACTGGATTAGTTGGATCCTCATGATTAGAAACCCTGGAGGAGCCGATGGTGCAAATGAGTATAAAATATATCCTTGATGAGCTTGATTTGATCTTTCGAGATTTATTTGATAACTTCCTTCGATAACATCACGTACTAAATTCAATGCAATCACCGAGGATATATTGATGTTTTGAGGAGCGATATGCCGCCCACCTCCATCTCGGTCATTATTATGTTTGAGGATAGTTGAACCCTTGTGTTGTTGTCTCCATGAGGTGAATATCACAGTAAACTTTTCATTGATAAAATCATTAATGGAATTTTTTAGTTCGTTTGCGTTATACACAGGAAACTTGAAATTCGGTAGATCAGCTTCTGTTATATTGTATACAGTTAGGAAATTTCGTTTAGAGTAATTAATGTTTGTCATCGCTATTATCAATTATTACTTGAATTACTCGCTGGTTGATATATTCCATGTCGGATACAAGTTGATTTAATCTTCAATTCATTTAATGATTTCACTCCGATTAGACTCATTGAAAGCTTGTTGTAGTCATTGTATTTGTTGACTGTGTTCTTGATTGATCTCTCTAAAGTATTCACCACACACAGAAAAAGCCATTCAGTCATCATACTTTTCGTACTGAGGGTATACAAATATGGGTTAGCGCCACCTAAAGAATTTATGAGTTATATAAACCACTTAAAAACTCCTATCTGGTATTCTACGCTACCAACACAGAAAATGAATGACCCACCAATATGTGGCACAGAAGTATTAAATGTCCTCAACGCTATTTCATCATTGGGAAAACCAACCGTACACAAATATACAAGTAATCGCTTTTTAAAGCCAAATTATATAAGATAACATGATTGATATTTGGGGGTGATCTTTATCAAGCCTGAAAAAAACCATCTGCAACCGGTGATGTAAAAAAAAATAATCAAACATGAAATAGCTGAGATGTTAAATCTCGCAAGTGTTGATCCCAATGAAATAGTTGTATTTCAAGATCGTCAGGGTAAATTGAAAACTAGTAATGTTTCCCTTGATGATATTTTACTTAAATAATGCAACGCAGCAATAGAAGATACTATCATGTTGTTTTCCGATCAGGGTAAACTCAAACAGGTGTACTTGTTTCAACTATTGTGGATAGAATTAACAATTTAGAACCATTAAAAAAACTATGCGATGAATACAATTACCATAGAACTAAATTCGATCAGTTTTCTAAATTACAAAGAAGTATAATTGACACTATTGACAACCTCTATTAGATTTCCTTGGAAATCCACTGGTGACCACACCGAACATCACGGAGATAAAAACCTCCATGGATAATTTGTCAAAGTTACGATCCGAGTATGATACCCATATCGAACAATTTACTATGTTACGTAAAAACTTTTTAAAAAAAGGATGATGCCGTCGATAAATTCTTTGGTAAAAATGCCAAACCCAAAGAAATCAAAACAGATCTCGCTGGTATTATCACGAAACTCGATGAAATAACAGAGATTAATCAGCGAATAGAAGTTATTCGCGAAGATATTAAAACAACCAACGATGTCATCAGGGATGATCTACCAAGGATGATAGAAAAACTTGAAAAAATAAAAATCACTCACTAACAAAAAAATATCATAAATAACATGTACGCGATTCAATACAGATCATTTACGTGGACACCATCCACTAACAAATTAAATATCAACGCAGCCGTCAAAGGTATTTATCGATTAACACTAGTGTGGCCGACTCAATCTAATATTTCATCAACGAGTTCATCTCGGGTCAACAATATGATATCAGCGATCATCGACAAGGGAACAATTGAACAATTCACAATACATCCACTGATAATAATTTGGCTAAGGTTTCAATAACACGGTATGTGAAATTCGTAGCAGATTTAAGTAAACAACTGAATTGAATTTGCTGGCGAATTTAACGCTAGCAATTTGAAATCTATTATACTAAATAAAATGTCATCATTGACATAGTCACAGCAGTATCGCTATGATCAGGTCAGAGAATTTCAAACTAAACTCAAGACACTGAGGAGTACCAAACAAAAATAAAAAAATACCGATGAAGAATAACCGCCGTTGATGTTACCGTGTACTCGGTATCAGGTGTAATCACCGGGGCCGGTATAATACTCTCCTCGGTGACAATGGTTGCCCCGATAGCTGTTCCAATTTGTATATCAACGACGACAACAATCGCGGGAATAATTTCAATAATTATCATGTAGCCAGCGCAAACTACAAGACTACATAGTTAAGTTCCATGTTGTGTCAACCGCGTACTCCCAATTATCCTCGATGATATCATCCTCCCTCGCTGATATATTAATATCCGATAATGAGTTTTCAGCGATGGTACGTGTTTATGATTCCGCGATGTTAAAATTAGAACTACTTCAACAAATAGCGGAAAACACAACCCCGGTGAAAACCAGCATGATCTCAATAACCTCAACCAATCCTGAATTCAGTGTGAATTTCCCCACTGCGATTTCGGTGAAAGAGATAGCACTAGCAAAATTACGAGTATACCACAGTTGGCCAAATATTAGATCAGCACTTTTCGGTGGTCAACAACCGAATAATTCCCTGGTGTTTGCGAATAAGAATAAACCCGATGATACTCCAGACTGGAACGTTGTTTCACTGTCATCTGGGTCATACCAAATCAATCAAATCAATAACGAATTACAGCGCAGAATAAAATCCATTACTGGAAAAGAATCGAAAACGCTATAACGGTTCATGAACCAACACTATCATCTGCCATTGAGATAAACTCGCCCGGGTATGTCGTAGACATCTATCAGAGTTCTATAAGAACCGTGTTAGGATGGCCTGAAATACCACCTCGACAAGAAACCGTTAATATACCACCTGAACCCAAAAAATCTGATTATATGTCTGATAAGGAGGATTATTATAAGGCTTTTATAGTATATGTTAGAGTATATATCAAACTGAGTTTTTTGTTTTAGGTGGAAGTGAAAACGATCGATGGCTTATACCATTAAAAAATATTACCGAACATTTCAAATATAAACGATAATTTTGAAAAAAAGAAGAATTATTTAATAAAATATGATCTCACCTGAGATCAATTTATCAAGAATGTAGAACGATGTAACAAAATTATCGCAGACATGGAAACACATCATTTGAAAATTATTCAAGAAATATTAGGTCATGATGATCCTAAAACAAGAACAGAGTTTGCGGCAACATATACTATACGCATATAGGATATTCCAACGTTTAAGTTTCCAGGATATTATGTCTCAGAGGTGAAAAAATCTCTCAATGATGCCATAGATGATGGTTTCAAAAGGATTCATGATGCATGGAAAAAAATAACACAACCACAGGCAACCATTCTTAAACATAATAATGACCCAGATGGCGGTGGTAGGCATATCGCTCCTCAAAACGTCAATATATCCTCTGTGATTGCAGTGAATTTATTATATGATGTTATCGAAGGAAGTTACCAAATAAATCTCGAAAGATCAAATCAAGCGCAGCAGGGATATATTTTATACTCATTTGCATCAACAGCTCCTCCATGGTTTCTAATCATTGAAGATCCAATTAATCCAGTCTATATGCAATGTCATAATGATTCATTAACGAGAATTAATTTTAAACTCACTAACCAGTCCAATAATCTAATTGATTTATGAGGGTTTCTTTTCAAATTCTGTTTGTGAAATCGTAAAAAAAGATTTTTACCCCATAGCAGCAGAGAGAGAGAGAGAGAGAGAGAGAGAGAGAAAACGACTTTACGTCTCCAAAGGAAACGTTTTTTTTTTTACGATTTTGGAGGAAGCCTTGGTTTGCCAAATAGACGTTTCATTAAAGTTGTCGGATTCGCCCTCTCTGCTATGAGTAAAAATCTTTTTTCGATTTTGGAGGAAGTCTTGGTTTGCCAAATAGACGCTTCTATAGAGTTGTCCGATTCACCCTCTCTGCTGTTAGACTCCTTCCATACATTGTAATGTTTAACATAGCATTTAGGTGTTTAAAACATAAAATCTGCTGAAAGTGCGGGAATTAGAAATAAAATAACACAATTAAGAATGTCTGTGTTGTTCACAGAGGCGTAGCTATAGCGTTTGGCGCCCGGGGACAATATTCATTCCCCCACCCCCACTTCAACTCTGAAACCCATTATTTTCATCAATAAAATCACCATTACCTGCTACAACCATTTTCAAAGCCCATTTTGGCGCCCCCACTAGTATGGCGCCCGGCGACATATGTACCCCCCTGCCCCCCCCCCCCCATCTACCATCTACGCCTCTGGTTGTTCATTTCTTCCATTGATTTCAATATACAAAGTTTCATTCAAATCGTATAACAGACGATACCGGAAGTGAATTGTTTTTATTTACGAAGGGAATTCCTTGATTTCGTCATGGCAATGTCGTCCTCGTCTGTTGATTATAGTGATTTGTCTGGAAGTGAAAACGATTTTTATGGATTCAGTTCCGACGAAATACCAAATTTTTTTAACTATGATGCATTTAATGACACATTATCTGAAATTATGTCATCATATATTGACATTGAAAAGTCATTAGACTCTAGTGACACTGATGATGATCAGCCAACTTGGTTTGCAGATGTGCAAGATATTGACAGAAGTCCATTTACTCAGCGGTCAGGACTATCACATACTTTAAAGGAAACAGCATCATAATTAGTCTATTTTCAATTATATTTTCCAGTTGGACTTTTTAATTTTTTAAAAGTGAAACAGATAAATTTGCAGCTGAACAAAATGTGGATCATGAAATCGTTGATGTTAACTGGAAAGAGACCAGTGTGCCTGAAATGTCTGCCTTTCTTGGCATGTTGGTCTTAATGGGGATAATCAAAGCTCCTGACTATAGTTTTTATTGGTCAAATGATAATTTTATGTCAAATGAAGGAATCAAAAATGTAATGCCACGCATAAGATTTGAGAAACTCCTTTAATACCTTCACCTAAATGATGAATACACAAATTTTCATGCTGATCACCCTAACCATGACAAACTTCCCAAAATACGTCCAATACTGGATCACGTTCTGGAGAACATTGAAAAAACTTACAAGCCTCGGCAACACCAAACCATTGACGAAGGTTTGTATATATTTCTACATTCTTTCAACATAATATATTTCTTTCCAACAGTAGAGATCATTACAGAAATACACATCCATGCATACATATTTTATTGTCTTTCATCATTACGTTAATCTGATATTTATTCAAATAAGAAATCCCATAATGTATTTATGATTTAAATTATATGTATAATAAAAGTCGCTTATGTGTGTATATCATATGCACATAAAAACATATCCATAACCACACAATTCCAATCTATCATACCTATACATAAATCTAAACATTAAATTCATGAATATGTGCATTGTAATGCATACCTTTTCATAATAAAACTATTTAAAAAAGTTTAACTTTTCATTCACTGATCGTGTCTTAAGTTTGATTTAAATTTCATACAATATTTGATTTAATGATTTATCAATAAGATAATGCACTTTACAGGTATGATTGCATTCAAGGGACGGCAAATGGCCAAGCAGTATCTGCCTTCAAAGTCAATCAAGTGGGGCCTAAAAGTATTGATGCGCTGTGATTGTTTGTCTGGTTTCTGTCACCAGTTTGAGTTTTACCATTGGAAGGAAGACACAGATGAAGTGAATGAGAGCATGAAGGATCTTGACTATCGAGTTTTGCAAAAGCTTACTATGCCTTTGAGAGGAAATTTGTATCATGTATATTTTGATAACTTTTTAACGTCCTTTCGACTGGTACGTAGTTTATTAAGACAAGGTATATATGCCTGTGGCACCATGAGGAAAAACCGTAAAGGCTTCCCAGAGGAATTTAAATATCCACCATACATGGAGCAAGGAGATCATTTAATCAGACAGGATGGAAACCTTACAGCCACACTGTGGAAGGACAAGAAACCAGTCACAGTGCTATCCACAGCAGCAGATCCAATCATCATTGGCATTGCTAACCGGAAACAGAAAGATGGGACAGGGCAATTGGTTTACTATCCAAAGGCAAATCACAAATTACCAACAGTACTACCGAGGGGTTGACATATGTGACCAACTCATGGCCAAATATCCAGTTGGACGATCATCACAGAAATGGTGGCGATATATGTTTCATTTTATTATAATATTTGTATAATAAATGGTTTTATAACAATGGTGGAAAGTCATCCTGAGAGTCAGGAAAGAAGAAAACGGTTCAGACAGTTAGATTTTCGAATTAATTTGGCAAAGCAGATCATAGGAAGTTTTGAGAGCAGAAAGGTTGCCATGCATCGAACATCTGTAGCCCCAGTGACACAGGCTAATATTGAGACACACTGACTGCAGACACTTAAAAGGAAAAAATCCACCTGCAAATACTGTATCGAGCATGGACAAAAGAGACGTAAAGAAACCAAAATTGGCTGTGTCATTTGCAACGTCCATCTATGCTGCATAGAACGTCACAGCCTGTTTTATCAAAGCATGATTGTAGAGGAGTAGACCAGCAAGTTGGTCTGTAAGCCTTTTTTTATTTTGACATAGCGGCTATGTCAAAATAAAAAAAGGCTCAGAGACCAACTTGCTGGTCTAGTAGAGGAATAGCTGTAATATGCCCTACAACAGAAGAAGTGATTTTCTAAATAGTTGATATTTATATTCGAGATCAGCTCTTCAATGACATGAAATTTATTAGGTAAGATCATTAATTTTCTCTTACATATGATATATATATACATGCATAGCCGTAGGCCTACTTGATTTACATATCCTGAACCACATCGCTAATGACAAATAACAAGAACTCGTTATGAAATATTTTAATAACCTTTAATAAGCTCATGTTTGGAAAGCAGGCCAAGTAAATTGATGACTTTGTACAATGTTTTTTTTTTTAAAATTATAATTCTGATTGAAAAATCTAGATTAGTCACGCATAAAAGTACGAATAATTTCAAGCTACTAATAGCTGACAAAACAGTACCTGAGTTATTCATCGAAAATGTAATGAATCAATCAAGTCCATCTTTGCATGAAATAAAGTCACATTTTTAGAAACAGGGATTTTCATAATAATACCATATACGTTTCAATTATGTTGAAAAGGAATTATTGATAATTATAGGTTATAAGTACTGGTACTTTCCTTTTTTTATTCGATCTGATTTTTTGGGGGGGCTATGTATTGTTATTATCATTACAAAAAAGGTGATATCAGAAAACAGCCATGACCTAATTAATATAGCATATTGAATTATCCAACGTCGCATAGTGTAATATATTACGGACTATTAGTTTTGTTAAATAGCTAAATATTTATTCACATAATGTTTATATCATGTTTCTTATGGACTTCAAATATTACTCCATGTATGTGCCAAATGAATTAAAATTATGGCCTGTCTAATGAACAAGCACTGACTTGATATCGCGATGTCCGCCATTATTACTTTTCTGCCTCTTGTCAGGTTCACTTGTGATTTTTATCTGATATTACGAAGAATATAACACGATCACGGCTGTGAAAATTTTCAATTAAATATTTTGCAAAATAATGTTACCAAATATACTAATTAAGTACATATTAATATATACATATTGATGTTTAAAGTTTCGAAGCACAGGTTGATGTGATTAAAACAAAGCATCTTGTGCATCGGTAGTAGTTGTTTTTATCACGAAATGATAACAAATAATAACTTACGGTAATCTGGCATTGATAACAAATACTAACTAGCGGTGGAAATAATTAGGTTATTTTGAGGCTATTCGAGCAATGGGAGAATATAATTTTTTGAAGATTACGTTGCTTTTCAGTTTACGTGTTTGTTTTTAATTGGGAGCAAGGGTATGACGTCGTGAACGTCATATGGGAGGCACAGGTAATATGGTTTGATTTTCATTAGGGGAGTAAAGGGTGAATGCAACTATTCTGTTAAGTTGGCATGACCAGCCCTATGACATGTGAGGGATACAAACTGGAATAGAAGTATTCTTTTAAGTTGGCATGACCTGCCCTATGACATGTGAGGGATACAAACTGGAATGGAAGTATTCTGTTAAGTTGGCATGACCTGCCCTATGACATGTGAGGGATACAAACTGGAATGGAAGTATTCTGTTAAGTTGGCATGACCTGCCCTATGACATGTGAGGGATACAAACTGGAATGGAAGTATTCTGTTAAGTTGGCATGACCTGCCCTATGACATGAGAGGGATACAAACTGGAATGGAAGTATTCTGTTAAGTTGGCATGACCTGCCCTATGACATGAGAGGGATACAAACTGGAATGGAAGTATTCTGTTAAGTTGACATGACCTGCCCTATGACATAAGAGGGATACAAACTGGAATGGAAGTATTCTGTTAGGCTGGCGTGACCTGCCCTATGACATGAGACGGATACAAACTTTAATGGAAGTATTCTGTTAGGCTGGAGTGACCTGCCCTATGACATGAGACGGATACAAACTGGAATGGAATTATTATGTTAGGTTTTCATGACCTGCCTTATGACATGAGATGGATACAAACTGAAATGGAAGTATTATGTTAGGTTGGCATGACATGCCATATGACATGAGAGGGATACAAACTGGAATGAAAGGAACGATCATGTCTCATAGTTAAACAAATTTGGCATATGCATGATCTTTGTACTGAATGAAAAACAGTGATAACATATTATCAAGTATGTAATATTGTGCATCGTAACGTGATAACATTATCAAGTATGTAATATTGTGCATCGTAACGTGATAACATATTATCAAGTATGTAATATTGTGCATCGTAACGTTGGAGAAGAAGATACAATGAATACGCGAAATGGAGAAACCGAAGGCAAACAGATGAAAAATCGTAAGTTTCCAAAGTACGGTTGTTGCTTTCTGAGAAAATCATTATACAGAACATAATAGCTACTCTGTATTTATATATATTAACTGGATTGAAAGAAATTCTAACAAGCATCGCATATGTTTTCAGGAACTACCTTAATTGTTTTGCGAACGAACGTGTTTTATTGCGTGTAATGGGGGCAATGTTATGTATACGGTAAGTAAATATGAAAATGATGTTGGCTATATTATAGACCTTGCTGTCTGCCACCAGACTAGCTTAACAAATCAAAATATGCTATGCCCAACGGGCTTTAGGATATGTAATTCTAACTTAGCAAATCAAAATATACTATGCCTAACGGGCTTTAGGATATTTAATTCTAACTTAACAAATCAAAATATGCTATGCCCAACGGGCTTTAGGATATTTAATTCTAGCGGGTTCGTAGATTAAATGTTGATAGTCAGTCGAAGTCGTGTCTGTCTTACAATGGTCTCCAATCTAGACCAGCTGTGTCAAACGAAACAGATTCTATGCATAAGTCTCCCAATATGGCGACCAGATATTGGCTACCCACAAATTTTCGATCTTCTTCTTTCCACGTGGATCTTGGCACAGGTATCAAGCCAAGTTAATTTTATAGATCATGTACCCTCTTGCGAATAATAAGCAACCAAGAAAATATAGACTAATGATAGACCGTTTTACCCAGACCAATCACTTTTATTCTCAGTATAGTGACTTCCATGACGTACATATGCATCTGCTTGAAAGAAAAGCGGTACCAGGGATTTATATTCTTAACTATATCTATGTTGGCATCAACGGAACAACTATCGGAAATGTTTATGGAGAGCATCAGGATTATATGTGTAGATTTACTTCATACAAACTGTCCTACTCAATTGTGTAGGTTTTATGGCCTAAATAAATTCTTTTAAACGTTAACATTAGTATTGATTCATCGAAATTTCAAATGCAAAATTTGTTGTAAAATTGACACTAATGTCGATGACATGAAGATGATACAACAAAATGGAATGGAGGGATGAAACATTGTCAAGAATTAAAAATAGAAGGTGTATGCATATCTCACAGGAAGTGAGAAAATAGATTTTCTAGTATTTGTGATGAAGGCACGATGTATGGGCGAAACGGAAAAATAGATGACATGCAGATGAAGGAAAAGGTGTTTACAAAATACCCTTGCAGGCTTCTTAGAAAATTCAATAATCATGAGAACGAACATAATAACTATTTCTGACATAAAATAAATAGACCGAAAGAAAGTATCTGATTCTAAGATAGATTTCACATTTTGTCAAAACCGTACCGGTTTTGATACAACACATGCCTGTGATATTGTCTTTATAAGGATACTAGCAAGTATTTGTTGTTGGCGACATTCTAAGGCTTGATATCTTCCAAAAAGATAAACTTTAAAATGCAATTAAAATCTGGCAATCCCAATGGGATTAAAAGGTTGCAAAGCCTTAATATCCGGGTTCATATATTAACGTTTCAAAACTGACAATCAAACGTATAAAAAACTGTGCACATTCCACCAACACGTATGGTTTTGCCGCCCCATGTTCATTGATCCACGTTTTTCCATGTGGTCTCATGACGTATGGGAAGCCAAAATACATTTCTTGGAATACCCTCTTGTGAGAAAATGTTACTGTATATAGAAACCAAAATTAATAAAGTAGAGAGCTTTTTACCTGACCAGTTATATTTTCATTATGTTGACATCCATGATGTATATCTGCCTTTATTTGAAAGCAGAGCATATTAAAGTGGATATTGCTGATATAATTTAAAGATATTAAACGTACCATGTATTGTTCCGATTTCCCAGAAATTGAGAGATTTGACAGTGTTTCTTATGTTTTCGTCACAAACGAAATATATTAAACCCATCCTTACGATCACACAGGTTCTAAGAACCATTGATTGAAACCTTTCTGCTGTTATTCTTGTATTACCATCAGATATCATCCCATCCCCTATTAGCGTAGATTGAGATTTTTAATTAAGCTAAAAGTCAGTGATTAAAATCTTATCGCACCTGATGTTTATCTCTATTGCTGCTGCAACTCCTGTTTGTCTCCATTGCTGCTGCAACTCCTGTTTGTCTCCATTGCTGCTGAAACTCCTGTTTGTCTCCATTGCTGCTGAAACTCCTGTTTGTCTCCATTGCTGCTGCAACTCCTGTTTGTCTCCATTGCTGCTGCATCTCCTGTTTGTCTCCATTGCTGCTGCAACTCCTATTTGTCTCCATTGCTGCTGCAACTCCTATTTGTCTCCATTGCTGCTGCAACTCCTATTTATCTCCATTGCTGCTGCAACTCCTATTTATCTCCATTGCTGCTGCAACTCCAATTTATCTCCATTGCTGCTGCAACTCCTATTTATCTCCATTGCTGCTGCAACTCCTATTTATCTCCATTGCTGCTGCAACTCCTATTTATCTCCATTGCTGCTGCAACTCCTATTTATCTCCATTGCTGCTGCAACTCCTATTTATCTCCATTGCTGCTGCAACTCCTATTTATCTCCATTGCTGCTGCAACTCCTATTTATCTCCATTGCTGCTGCAACTCCTATTTATCTCCATTGCTGCTGCAACTCCTATTTATCTCCATTGCTGCTGCAACTCCTATTTATCTCCATTGCTGCTGCAACTCCTATTTATCTCCATTACTGCTGCAACTCCTATTTATCTCCATTACTGCTGCAACTCCTATTTATCTCCATTACTGCTGCAACTCCTATTTATCTCCATTACTGCTGTAACTCCTATTTGTCTCTATTACTGCTGTAACTCCTATTTATCTCTATTACTGCTGTAACTCCTATTTATCTCGGGCTCAAATTTATGTAATATATATGAATATTTGACCTACTATAGATTGAAAGTGCATCGAGAGAGAGAGAGAGAGAGAGACAGAGACAGAGAGATAGAGACAGACAGATAGAGAGACAGAGAGAGACAGACAGAGACAGACAGACAGACAGGTAGATAGATAGGTAGTTCTTTAGTTATCACCATAAATGTGTTTACATATTGTTTAAAGGCAGTTACGAACCAAACATTTTAAACTATCTTACATAAAGGCATCATTGGGTGTTATGACGTTTTAACGTTATGACTGTATTCACCATGAGTGCCTTTGGTGTCGACCCTCATTTCTCGTTTATTAATATCATATAAAAAAAATCTTTCATACTGCATCAGTGTTAAGTTGGACATCTCCACCATGGCGATTTTAATGTGTGACACCCGGGTTTGAATTAACCCATCATACAATTTATTATAGGAATTTTTTTTGTATTATTCCTGGCATGTATAAAATCAACTGCAGTATCTACGAAGTTAATGCAACATGTGCCTCGTCAGGTAACGTGGTCTGGGGGAGGTGTACGTGAGCACGATGATATATATAATATATATGTAGCGTTGTCGAGCCGACCCTTTGAGACTAGGTAGGGTTTTAAAGAAATAACACACGTTCGGTTAAATAAAACTTATATTAAAAAATCAACATGATAGGTATATATATAATGAGCTCACAATACACAAATGAATCTACTACCCTACTAAATGTCTGTAGTCATCCACTACTCTACTATATATCTCTAGTCATCCACTACTGTACTATATATATCTATAGTCATCCACTACTGTACTATATATCTCTATAGTCATCCACTACTGTACTATATATCTCTATAGTCATCCACTACTGTACTATATATCTCTATAGTCATCCACTACTGTACTATATATCTCTATAGTCATCCACTACTGTACTATATATCTCTATAGTCATCCACTACTGTACTATATATCTCTATAGTCATCCACTACTGTACTATATATCTCTATAGTCATCCACTACTGTACTATATATCTCTATAGTCATCCACTACTGTACTATATATCTCTATAGTCATCCACTACTGTACTATATATCTCTATAGTCATCCACTACTGTACTATATATCTCTGTAGTCATCCACTACTGTACTATATGTCTCTATCCAATATACAAAACGTAGCATTACATTGACTATAGACACGATATTCGTATCTCGCACAAAATAGTCAATAAATCAAATCATAGGGTTCAATTGACTATAAACACGCTATTCGTGTCACACACAAAATAGCCAATGAAACAAAACATAGCATTCAATTGACTAAACACGCTATTCGTGTCTCACACAAAATAGTCAATAAATCAAAACATAGGGTTCAATTGACTATAAACACGCTATTCGTGTCTCACACAAAATAGTCAATAACCTAAAACATAGGGTTCAATTGACTATAAACACGCTATTCGTGTCTTACATAAAATAGTCAATAAACCAAAACTACGGACGTTAACACTGCACTTCCTTCCGGTGCAACAGTTGTTCATGTTTGCCCGTCTCCACTCCACCGGTTAACATTGCACTGGAATACTCATCTATTCACTCGTTGACCGGCGAGCTGAATATAAAAATGGAGTTTTCCAAATAATAAAATGAATTAACGCAATACATAATAAAACGAACGTGCTATTAGGAAACTGAACATTTAACTGAAACATTAACCAAAAAGAATGCATTTGACTCACCAAACATTTTGGCTCTAGCAGCAGAGGGGGTGAACAGACCACGATTTCAAGCAAAAATAAGGCTTCCAGATAACGTTTTCGAGCAAAAAATGGCCTATACTACTACGTTTTCAAGCAAAATATAAGACTTCCAACAAAATCTCATTTAACCAAAAAAAAGTCTCCATTTTTGCAAAACGGAGATTTTACGATTTTGCTCGCAACGATGTGGTCATCCACCCTCTCTGCTGCTAGAACTTTCAGTTCTGGGTTAACAAAAACTAAGAAATGATTTCAACCGAATATTTGATCAAGTCCGATACGATATCGTGTCCGAGGATCATGCAAATTTATTGTTGCGAATCCGTGTGGTTTTGACTGAGCATGACTAAAGAAATCTCGAAATTGATTGAAGTCCATATCAGAACACCATGTCTGCCAAATATTTCGTAGCGTATGTGTATCAACGCCGTTGAATACAGAAAGAATATTGCAGTTATCTCTGATGACTTTTGGAACCTGAGTGTAGCGTTGAGTGACATATATCACGTCAGTGTTTTTGTGACGCCCCCGGGAAAAGATCCTAGCAGGATTTTTTTGTTTATCCAACATTATATCGTCGTATACGACTAAATTGTTAATATCTCCATCAATATCATCAATACTCGGTGCTTCATCGATATCGGTTATAAATTCAATGGCGTTCTCACCCTTAATTTCTGAAGCGTTTTCATTAAAATCTTTTAGCACTTCATAACATCGTTGATCATCTACGCTAGGGGCAATTAAATACAACTTATCCCACTTCATCCATCTCATTATTAAATTGAGCAACAATTGCGTTTTACCGGATCCAGATGGCCCGATTATAATCATCCGGATAGAGTTTGGTAGCGCTGCATGATGCTTAATTGGTTCTCTTGTTTTCGTCGCTGAAAAATCAATTATATCCATATTTCTATACATAAATTATGGATCTATATTGTGTGAAGTGTAAAACGCGTACTGGCACAGATGATGTGACGACGGTTACAACTAAAAATAACCGATCAGCGCTTTCTGGTAAATGCGTGCAATGTGGTACAAAGAAATTTAGATTTGTGTCTATGAGATCTGATTTAAAAAAAAACGAGGAGGTGATATCGCAGCCAAATTGGCAAAGCTCCCTGGAACCCCATGGGCAAAGTACCCCGGAGAAAAGCACCTTCCAGGATATAGCTACTGTGGACCGGGAACCAGACTTGATATCAGACTCAATGATTAAAATCAACCCAACCCCGGTGAAGAACCAATAAACGCTATTGATAAAGCCTGTCACCTTCATGATGTTGCTTATAAAAGCAGCAATCTGCAACACAGGCATCTCGCAGATGTGAAATTAATTCATGCGTTAAATGCTATTCCTGATAAATCCTTCAAAGAAAAATTGGCTTCATTTTTGATAAAATCGGCTATGAAAAGCAAATTGATGTTAGGTGCTGGTAATTAATAATATGGAATCAATTTATTATTCCCCAAGAGGATACTGGAGGGGTAAATCAGCAGTCCATAAACTCGCTAGCGCTGCAAAAGTGAAAAAAACCACTGCGGCTAATTGGTTATCTAAACAGGCACTATGGCAAATTTATCTACCACAGCCTAAACAAATTCAATTCTCGCATTTTGATGTGACCGCTCCTAATGAAGTTCATCAGGCTGATATATTATTTTTACCTCATGATCGTGGTTACAAATACGCTTTAACCGTAGTTGATATTGCAAGTCGATACAAAGAAGCAGAACCGTTAAAAACAAAATCAGCCACTGAAGTTGCTTCTGCATTTGAGAGGATTTATCGACGAGGTCCTCTGCACTGGCCAAATCTATTGCAGGTTGATCCTGGCAAGGAATTTCAGGGTGCAGTGTTATCTACAATGAAACATCATAATGTCACCATACGACGAGGGCATACTGCGTTACATCGCGATCAGGCCATTGTAGAACGATTTAATCGGACGATTGCTGAGCGGTTATTTGGATATCAATACGCAAAAGAATTCATCCAAGAAAAGCGATCCCGTGAATGGGTTAAAAGATTACCATCTGTGATTACTGCACTGAATAACGAGATTACTAGAACAATCAACATGAAACCTATCAACGCTATTAAAAAGAAGTCTATACCCGTACAACCACAAAAAGAGTTCAAAGAACCAATTCTTGGTAGTAATGTCATTGTGAGGTACTTATACGAACCAGGAGAGCTTGAAGGGGGTAGAAAAAGGGCTACTGATCCTATTTGGAGCGTCACTACGCATAAGATATCTAGTATAACACGATCAACTGGTAGACTTCCAGTCTATAAACTGGATTCAACTGCCCCTCAAAGAGGATTTACTCGACAACAACTACAGGTAATTCCCGAGGATACTCAATTACCACCGCATGGTCTTAACTAGCACCGTTGCGTCTATTACACTCAAGACAAGTCAACATCACATTATTTCTGACATGACCGAGATTTGTTATTTTTTCTGTCTACGGTGAATTGGCGAGGATCCTTATCCGAATACTGCCAACGCATTATACAATTACAACTCGCGCAGTGATTATTCTGTTGTTTCTTCAAAGTGATTATTAATTCAGCATCAATATGAAATTCTCGTTGTTTTTTTTTGTCCTGTTGTTTGTAACCGGAGAGTTTTTTTATTAATGATGCTAACATCAATATCATTTATTGTGGTGTCATTATCATCGAGGATAATTCTTCGAAGTTGATTTATTTTTCGTACTCTGGATACTGCGAGATAGACTAAATTGGACCATTCGATGTGATTATCCACCATCCAAACAATTGTGTCTGTGATAGTCAATCCCTGTGAAGAGTGTATCGTCGCTGCGTATCCTAGAGTCCACGGGGATTTATTAGCACGCAATGCATCTTCAACGACGCTGATATCAACCAGCACAATATCATTTAATACGAGAATTTGTTTTTCACTCTGTCCTGGAATATCAACTTCAATGTTCTGTTTTCGTGTATCCGATGGCCTATAACAAAGGGGTACTGGAAGCGTTGCAAATTTTTCTTTATGCAATTCAAATAACTTCATCTGAAGTGTGTCCCTGACTATTTTTCTACTTGCAATTATCAAATCATTTGGTCTCCATGTTTCCCAGAAATCATTCATTGGAGTTTCTGAAATCACTTCACGCGCTATTTCGCACTGGATTCTATCCGGTTGTAATCTAATTAGTTTCTTAAATTCTCGTAATTTTTCATCAAGTGATCTATAATCAGTGGTGATTTCTTCATAGTAGTCTACAAAACCCTTTAGCCATTCATGTGGAGATGCACCGACAAATGGTGGTGGTTGGCCGTGATCACCGCACATGACGACTTTTGTGTTTTTGTTTAACAACCACTCGAGAAATTTTTGTAATACATCTAATGACACTGTGCATATTTCATCCCAGATTATGATTTCAGGAATGAATTTATCACCCATACGCTCAGGAGTCCATTTGTCACCCTTCCATCGAAAGAAACTATGGTAAGTACAAGCATTTACCCCTCGTTGTATCATCTCTCTGGCGAGTCTGTGAGTCGGTGTTAGCACAATCATGGTTGACCGACGAAATAATTCAATTGCACGAGTTGTCTTTCCTGACCCACCACAACCGTTTAAATAAACTGTCTTGTATCTACATACTGGATCAGATACCGGTGGTGCATTAGAAAATTCTGATTGAATTTCAATACGGTTACAACAAAGATATTTATCATCCATGGCAACGTCTGCGGATTCACAATACTCATGTAGCATCTCCTTTTTAAATCGCCAACGCCCCCAATTTTCTTCGGGATCTGTGAATTTAGCTACAGCTGATTTGTACTTATTGTGTATATACATCGAATCAGTGGCCACTCTAACCGCGGTATTAGGAAATCTATTTATCATCGAAAATAGATTAATAGAAGCATAGGCTAGCATTGAACTTCTCAAATGTGTGTACTGGGAATTATATCCATCACAGTAGGTAACAACCGTACCCATTTTCTCACCATTAGATAGAAAAGCATCCTTACGGGATACAAGTTTTCCCTGTTTCATTAAATCCGCTACAATAAAATCGTATTCAGCGACATCTATGATCAACCGCGAAGAGTATTTTGCGTTGTCGTATCGTCCACCCTGGGTAAATTTACCGATTATTCTTCGTCCGAGATCTTTTGCTTGTTCTTTTTTAATTTCAAATAACTTCTTAGACCGATTCATGATTTGTTCTTCATTGAAATCAGGGAATTGTTTTCGCTGTTCGCTGATTATTCTATCTAGATCGGGTTGTGGTAGCCAAACTTCTTTCTGAGCTCGATAGCATATAATAGCCTCGGAAATAATCAACGATATTAGCATACCACAATCAATCATATATTTCAATAGCACTATTGGCATCCAGGCCTTTTCAGATAGGTGTCTACCGAGCCAAACATAACTACACGGATGTAATCCTGACGCTAATTCAAATGATATCACACGAGCGAATCCGGTTAAATCAAAATCAGGCAATGGTCCATTAATCTCAACACGAGTCATTTCATGCGTGGGGTGTCCAAATCGTTTGAAGTACTCAGCACATTCCCCATACCCGAGAAAACTTTCGGGATAACACGCGGCTATATCAATTGAAATCATACCATCACGATGGTATTTCGTATTCCACAGTCCTCCATGACCAAATTCGACGCAACTCAATTTAACATCTTCGAGAAAATCACTTCGTGTTGGACGCCATGAGTTTTTTTCTCTTGCGAAGTGAGCTACCACTGATGGAATAGTAAAACTATCCGTGAGTAGTTTTTCATGGGAATTCTCCGGTGAAAAATCACTAGCGATTTTTCTCATTCTGTTATCTAATTCTTCAACGCGATATAATTCACCATTTGGTTTTACAAATTGATCGAATCCTATTTCGGGATCTTCATCACTTCTAAGTAACCACACTGACACAGGATCATCCTTACACAATGCATGAATAGCATCAAATAATCTTTCTTCATAGAAAACATCCCCGACGAACTCCTTAGGGATATATTTCACGGTTCGTTCTCGTGGAAATACTGTTACCGCAGGTGTCCACGCGTGTTTGTTATGATCAATAATCTGTATTGGGGCTCCTCGCGATTGATATTTCGGTTCGTATAATACTTCTCCGGTTATTGTTGTTACTGATATTGGGAATTTTAATGATGCTTCTAATTTAGCTATATCAGAAATCTTTGCACCATGCTGTTTCACTGTTAGTTCCCATTCGGTTATTTTCCTACGTCGCAGATCAGTTAGTTTATTTCCTCGGGATGCATTTGTGAAGTGTTCTATTATTCGTTCTGCTACACAATTAAGCCCTGACGAATATTTCATAGGAGCTAGTTTTGCGATATCGGGTTTATCATTTAACGGATATATCCCATAAACCATTGCTGTTACGGGATAAGTTCTTTCGTAGTATGGTTTGTCAATGCCGGTTAGAATTCCTGGTTTGGAATCTCTACTCACAATGACAGCTTTTTTATTCTTGAGAATTGGTTCAAATTTATCCCTAATAATCCATTTGCCATCGACTTCGATAATGAATTTGATTCGGAAAAAATACCGTTTTTCCCCAACACGTGAAATTATCACTGCTGCTTTTTCATCATTCATGGTAGCGTCAACAACACCATCAATTCGAAATGTTGACCAACAATAAGATGCTCCATCACGCTTGAATTCATTGAAACAATCTCTGATTTTACTAATCATGGCTTTATCAAGAATTGTATTCTTTGGTGTATTAGAAACTATATCGAGATTGAATTGAGCATCTTTCCAGGATAATTTCTTGGACTTTTTTTTGGTTTATCGAGATTAAATCTAGGATTGATTTTGTTACGTTTTTTTGGTTTATCGAGATTGAATTTAGGATTAATTTTCAATAATCTCTTAAACTCTTTCATGTTTCCGTCTCTTGGACGATTGTTACGTTTTTTGGGTCTATCGAGATTAAATCTAGGATTGATTTTTAATAATCTCTTAAACTCTTTCATGTTTCCGTCTCTTGGACGTTTGTTACGTTTTTTGGGTCTATCGAGATTAAATCTAGGATTGATTTTTAATAATCTCTTAAACTCCTTATCAGCATTGAATTCAGCATTTTTCGAAGTCAATCTCTTGAACTCTTTCATGCTATACTAAAAACAAGTGTCTAAATGAAAGATTTATGCATAATGAATCACTGCAAATAGATCAGTCATTGAATTAGACAAATAGTATAGTATACGAATGACCCAAGAATTCAGACAGCACCCTGTGAGTACAAATTATGAAGCATCCAGTGATGGTGTTGTAAGAAACCGTAGACTGAAGAACCCAGTTGGGAGGGATAATGGTATGGGGTATTTGATGTTTACTGTTGGAAAGAAGAAATATTACAATCATCGTTTCGTATTTGAATGTTTCCGTGGATTGATCAAAGATGGTTTTGTTATCGATCACATTGATTCTAATCCAAGGAACAATTCTTTATCAAATCTGCAAGCAATCACACAGAGTGAGAATTCCAAACGAGGAAGGACTGGCACTTGTTCAAAAAAAACGAAACCAGTAAAATCTTTGAATACAATAACTAACGAAGAAAAAGTATTTAAATAAATATATGAAGCCGGCAAGTATTTCAATATTTGTAGACCCTCAGTACGATATGTTGCAGAGGGGGTTTGTCGATCGGCTATTTCAAAAAGGACCGGAGAAAAAATTCGATTTAGTTACGTCTAATGCGTCATATTTTTCAATTAGAGATATATCATTATTATAGAATAATGAATTCTGAAAACATGAATAGCATCATATCCGAGATTTCAAAATTGAAAAGTTGGGATATTGAACTATCAGATGGGTTAAATCCTGATCAAATCATGTCTGATTTTCAGGATATAGAATACGGAGTTAACAACAATAAATATATGCTACCAAAGAAGTATGCACTCATCAAAAGAATTCAGAATTCTATTCGGGACTCTCTCGCATTTTCCAGTGACGTAAGTGTGTTCGCTCCGTTGTATACTATCGTAGAACGAATACGAAAAGAATTGGGGTACGAATACGAATTGAAAAGGGAGGTTAATTCTAAAATTAGAAACCTACGAGCGTTAATTCAAGAAAATGAACAATTTTAATTGCCCGACCATTTATCATTATTTGATTGACCGACCATTTATCATTATTTGATTGTGACCGACCATTAATCATTTTTTTTAGCCGACCCTCAAGGGATGTCAAAAATCGATGGATTGATCAAATAGAAAAGTGGCGAAACTATCAGTATTAATTATTTTTATATACAATTTTGATAATTTCGCCATCAATGATAGAGCCGTTAAAACACTTCCACGGTGACTTTGTCACTGGTGTTAGGTCGGGATTGAAAAATTGTTTTACAATTGAAAAATTGTTTCTGATTTCAAATAATGGTCAATGAAGCATTAACAACCCGATTGGCTCGTGAACGATTAGATGCAATCAGGAGATTTGTACCAATTCGTGACTCTGTACGGAATAAACTGCAACAACGACAGAGTCTTCAGACTGATTTTGCTGCGGGATCTGAAGAATTGTTTAAACCAGTAACAACAGCAACGAAGGGGATAGAGCGTGCTATACGGGGAGATGTTCCCGAGACGGGAAAATCTGTTATCGGTGAACTCGAAAAAATAGCAGCGAAAACTGAACAAACAGAACAAATAGAATCAAAAAGAACAGTAGATGATTTACGCGTGAGATTTAACGAGGAAGGGTTAGCAGCAATTGATAAGACTGATCCAATAGATATTCCTAAGCTTGTTGTTACGACTTATGAAAACAGGAAAAATATGTTGAAACCAGAACATCATAAGTTTGTTAGAAGTATAACTCACTGGGCTGATATATTCTATAAGATCAAAACTGAAAAAAGTCAAATTAAGACAGGTAGTGCATCATACATCGAATATATCAATGCGGTGGGTATAGTGTATAAACAATTTGAAGAACTAAAACAACAACAAAAACCGCCAAAATTGCAAAGGCGGCGACAGCAACCTGCAAAGAAAATATCTTTTTCACCTAAAAAACAACAAATACCACGTGATGATGATGATCTTCTTGGTTATTTACAAGAAACGGGTTTAGAAAAACAGGATGTAGCAACTGGTTATAGCGGAAGCGGATTAAGAGATTCCAGTGTTTCATGTCCTGATAGTGTTCTCAGTGATATATCACGATTAGAGGTTCTCATCGGAGGGTTCCGAGCTGGAAATAACTCTCCAGAAATAATTAATGAAGCAGCTGATATCTGTAGACGATTATTTCAGGGTGGTATCATGGATATCAGCACATATCGAGATTTCATTGGCGAGTTAGTGGAAAGTGGGTATCATAGTGATTAATCACCGAGACTGAATTAAAAAAGTCAATTGAAAAATTGTTTCTGATTTCAAATAATGATCATACATTACAATCATGATAAACCAACCCCCGTCTACGTAGTTAATTCACGGTTTCCGGTTTATAGAGCATACTACGGAGATGGTTTAGGTAATACCATTTTAGGATTATTTGCGAGAATGGCTCCAAAAGTGATGCCGTTGGCTAAGCAACTAGGAATGAAAGCCATTGATGTTATTCGTGATAAGGGTGTTAGTGCTGTTGGAGATTTCGCTGGAAAAGCGTTTTCAGCCGCAAAGAATAAAATAACATCATTAGTGAAATCACGGATGAAATCCAAAGGATTTTCAAAACCGTTACCCTCTACAGCGGAAATGCCTGCGAGTGTTAGTAGAATTATAAATAACGCAGTAGACGAAAAATTAGCGTCGATGGCTTTAACCCCCGACCAAAGCAATATTGCAAATATGATAGCAGGAAGTGGCTTTAAAAAAACTACGTCGATGAAATGGAAAATCGCGATTTAGACTCTGATAAATAGAATAAAATGTTCAAAAGGTCACCTGATCCAGCGTTTGATATAGACGCCCCAGTCCCCAAGGATGATTCTGTACGCGATTATCAATATTACGGCTATCATGCCATAGACTCAAATAGTCGAGCAAGAATTGATCTTCAAGTCCATGATACCAGTAAATACTTTTTACCCTGTGAAGCGTTTATCGAAATCGAAGGAGAGATTATACGAACAAATGATACAGAGTATCCAGCTGGTACTCAAGTCGGTTTTGTCAATAATGGTATCATGGCGTTATTTGAGAGTGCTAGATATCTCATTGATGGAAAAGAAATTGAGTCCATAGATCGTGATGTTGATGTGGCTACAACAATAATCGGGTTAGCGAGATATTCCGATGATTATACAAGATCAGCGGGACCTTCTATGATGTTTGCAAAAGATGCTACAAATACCGCTGGAGGAAAACAATTTGTTGTAAGACGACCAAAAAAAAACGTGATAATAATGATGCTGAGGTCGAGGATATGATTATAAACAACGATGCTAATTTCAATCTAGGAGCTGCAACACGAAACTCAATGTTGCAAGGAGCGCGTAAATCATTTTCATGCGCGATTCCACCGCATCACATATTTGGATTCTGTAGAAACGTCCGAAACGTTATCTACGGGGCGAAGCATACAGTATCGCTTGTACGAAAGGGTGATGATAACGACGCGATTTGGAGGATTCCAGCAGATGCTGCAAATCCAAATGCTGATGCCGGTAAAGTCAATTTAACAAAAATATCATTGTGGATGCCAGTGTTGACTCCAGCAATCACCGCAGAAGAACGATTACTGTCATTTATGGACCAAGGAGGAAAGTCGTTGTTAAGTTGGTTATCAGTGAGTACAGATGTTAAACAATCAAATGTTAATAATGTGTTTACGTGGAATCTAGCATCAAAACAGGGCACTGCTGCACCACGTCATATATTTATTGCGTTACAGGATATCACACGAGTTGGCAATCAACTCTCCAGCCATATGATATTTGATCAATTAGGTGTTAAAGACGTCTCACTGAGAATAAACGGTCAGCAGGAACCATCCGAGGATATACAACTTAATTACACAGAAAATCATATTGCACGAGTTTATCATCGTCTTTTGTCATTTATGGCACGTGATCAAAATGTGGATACTGGTTTGCAAATATCACAATACGACTTTAAAAATCTATATCCGATCTAATACTTCTCACTGGAACATCTTGATTTAACAAGACAATCTGTTGTTGATATACATTTTAGAGCTAATGTGCTTCGTGGTGCTATTGCTGATTATAGAGCGGTTGCTGTCATTCTCAGTGATAAATCAATGTTACTTGAAGGTGTTGGAGGAAGAATGAGAGTGGTAGATGCACCAGTGGAAAATCTTTGATTGATTTTCTCGATTTTTCCATTAGAATCAATTTATTATGTATAATGTCATATAGTGTTATTAGTGTTGCGTTAACTCCTGGTCAAATCAAAAAATTGCAATCAGAATCGGCTAAGCGATGTGGAACCACAATCACGTTGAAACCCAACCAAATGACTGGTGGTGCAAATAAATTATCACTGACAACTCGTCAAATAAAACATTTCAATGATGCACTTGCAGCCAAAAAAGGTGTTCAGATTACTCTTTCTGCGGCTGCTATCAAAAATATGATTAAAACAGGCGGTATATTTCCATTGTTAGCTGCAATACCAGCATTGATTGCAGCAGCAGCCCCAGCGGTGGCTAAAGCAGCGGCGTTAGGAGCCGTTGGTACTGCAGCAGGAATGGCACTAAAGAAGGCAACTGGGAAAGGATATAAAAAAAAGGGACGATCCGTTCACGGATTGGGTCTAAGACTACCAGGAACCCCGTATTCGTGGTACAGCGGAAAGGGTCTAAGACTACCAGGAACGATTTATTAATTCAGAAATCTTCGATGGTTCCCATGTCCAATTTTGATTTAATGGATGCTGCTAAAAAACTAGCGATTAAAAACTTCAGAGGTGTCTTTATGAAAGATCAATTACCACATCAACCAAACAGCTTTGAAACCGGTATTATTAATTTAGATAACAGCACCGGACCTGGAACTCACTGGGTTGCATACGCTATTGATCCACGTGGGATTGTTTATTTCGATTCATATGGATTAGCCCCACCAAAAGAGTTTATGCGTTATATAAAAACCCTTCCAATGAAGACTTGGTATTCTACGCTACCAACACAACAAATGAATGACCCACCAATATGTGGCAGCGAAGTATTAAATGTCCTTGACGCTATTTCTAACTCCTTGAGTAACCCAAGCGGAAAACCACCACATGTTGTCGTTAATGAATACACTAGTAATCGCTGGAGAAAATCGAAACGATTTTAGAGAGAGAAAGAGTTTTACAATAACATGATTGATATTTGGGGGAGATCTTTGAAACCCAAACCCGATGGCACTGCACCCCCTGATTCTATCAAGGATATAAAAAAAACAATCAAAGATGAAATCGCTGAGACGTTAAATTTAACAAGTGTTGACCCGAACGAAATAGTTGTATTTCAGGACAAACAGGGTAAATTGAAAAGCAGTGATGTGTCATTGAATGATATTTTAATACGGCAGCGCGACGCCACTGAAAACTCTATTGCGCTGTATTCCAACGACAGACGACTTAAAGCCAGTAATATATCCGCGGATGACATTTTAAAACGGCAGCAAGACGCCACTGAAAACTCTATTGCGTTGTATTCCAGCGACGGACGACTTAAACCAGGTGCACTTGTGTCTACGATCACTGATAAGATTGCTACCCATGACAATGAGTTGGATAATTCTCTGTTAGAACTAGCAGCACTTGAATCTAAAATTGAAGAAAACGGAAAACAGTTTTCAGTTTTTCGTAAAAATATCATCGAGAAATTTATTGGAACCCCGTTAGATAAAATTGAAATAAAACTCTCTGATATTAAAAAATCCATCGATGAGACGAAAAACTTCATCGAAGCCGTCAAAGGTGATTTTTCGAGGATGATAACAATCATTGAAAAAACAAAAATTCCTCATGAGAAAACCAATAACGTAGTATACACAATCCAACACGGATCATTTGCGTGGACACCTACAAACAACAAATTAGATATCACTGCAACCGTTAAGGGTATTTATCGATTAACACTGGTGACAACGGCTCAATTTAATATTTCATCGTCGAGTTCATCCGGGGTTAATAATACGATTTCAACGATCATCGACAAGGATACAACTGAAAAGTTCACTATAACAGCTACTGATAAAAATTTGGCTAGAAATTCGGTATCATGGTATGTGGAATTCGTAGCGGATTTAAGTAAATAACTAAATTGAAAGGATTTCACAATTGAAAACGCTAGCGTTTTTAAAATAACAATGATTTCATCAACTCAATGTCGCTATGATCAGGTCAGAGAATTTCAGAATAGACTCAAAACCCTCGCCGAGGAGTATCAAATAAAAATGAAAAAATACCGACGAAGAATCACCGCAATTGATGTTATTGTGTACTCGGGGTCAAGCGTTCTCACTGGCGCCGGAATAATACTTGCATCGGTTACAATGGTTGCCCCAGTCGTAGTTCCAATTTGCATTTCTGCGGTGGCTACAATCGGGGGTATATCAACCGGGATAGCAAAAAAGATATCATCATGCAGCCAGAGTAAACTGCAGAATTACTTACTTCAATTTCATATTGCATCAACCGCATACTCGCAGTTATCCCTGATGATATCGTCGTCACTCGATAATACAATTATATCAGATAGTGAATTCTCAGCGATGGTCAGTATTTTTGATTCCGCGATATCGAAATTAGAGCGACAACATGAGTATAATAACAATGACAACACTGATGGAATCGGAAAACACGAACCCAAAAAAGAAAATGATCTCAATAATATCAACCATACCAGATTGTGAGTTCTCAATGATGGTCAGTATTTATGATTCCTCGATACCAAAATTAGAAATAAATCATGAGTATAATAACAATGACGACACCGCAGGAATTACTTCAACGAATAGTGGAGAACACGAACCCAGTACAAACAAGCATGATATCAATAACATCAACGAATCCAGAATTCAGTGTGAATTTCCCCTCTCCGGTTCCAGTGAAGGAGATAGCGCTAGCAAAACTACGAGTGTATCATAGTTGGCCTAATATCAGATCAAAATCATTTGGTGGTCAACAACCCAATAATTCTTTAGTGTTTGCAAATAAGAATAAACCCGACGGAACCCCAGACTGAAACGTCGTTTCGATACCAACAGGGTCATACCAAATTGAACAAATCAATAATGAATTCGCGCGTAGAATAAAATCGATTACTGGAACAGAATCGAAAATCGCTATAACAGTTCATGAGCCGACGCTATCATCTGCCATTGAAATAAGCACAGAAGGATACGTCGTAGATATCTATCAAAGTTCTATTAGAACCGTATTAGGATGGCCTGAATTACCACCCCGGGGAGAAACCGTTGATTTACCAGAACCACAAAAATCTGATTATATCACCGACAGAATAAAACCTGATAATCCAATAAAGAGTTATCAAGATCGCACAATCACTAGAGATTTTTTTAAGATATTTCACGATATGGTTGGGGGAGGGAAATTTCTTGTTGCTGACGATCTTAAAATCGATGAAAATTTCACAGCAATGAATAATGATTTTTCGCTGTTGTTAATATCTCTTAAATCCGGCTCTCTCACCCGAGATGAATTTATCAGCGTCGTAGAAACATGCAACAAAATTATCGACGATATGGAAACATTTAACCTAAAAATTATTCAGGATATATTAGATGACGATAATCCCCTATCGAGAACAGAATTCGCATTAATCTATAATTTTCCCGTCAAAGATATCCCGACATTCAAACTACCGGGATACAACGTACCGGAACTAAAAAAACTACTCAGTGATGCCATCGATGTTGGTTTTAAAATAATTCATGATGCATGGAAAAAAACAGCATCACCGGAAATAAAAATCCTCAAACATAATAATGATCCAGATGGTGGCGGCAGACATATCGCTCCGTTCAACGTGAATATTTCATCGGTGATTGCGCTCAATTTAGTATGTGATGTTATCGAAGGAAGCTATCAGATTAATCTAGAGCAATCAAATCAAGCTCAGCAGGGATATATTCTCTATTCGTTTTCACCAATAGCTCCTCCAGGATTTTTAATAATTGAGTCTCCGGTTAATCCTGTCTACATGCGATGCCATAATAATTCATTAACCAGAATTAATTTCAAACTCACAGATCAGTCCAATAATCTAATTGATCTACAAGAAGAGGTGTTAGCGATTAGTCTGTTTGTGAAATCCTAAATTGCTTTGCAATTTCAAAGGATTTTCGTCCTAAGGACTCGATCAAATATTCGGTTGAAATCATTTCTTAGTTTTTGTTAACCCATAGCAGCAGAGAGGGTGGATGACCACATCGTTGCGAGCAAAATCGTAAAATCTCCGTTTTGCAAAAATGGAGACTTTTTTTGGTTAAATGAGATTTCGTTGGAAGTCTTATATTTTGCTTGAAAACGTAGTCTATAGGCCATTTTTTGCTCGAAAACGTTATCTGGAAGCCTTATTTTTGCTTGAAATCGTGGTCTGTTCACCCTCTCTGCTGCTGCTCTAGTTCCCGACAAATGAAACGTTTAGAGGTCTGCTCTAATGTCCACTGCGTCTTAAAATGACCCTGCACTATACCTATACAGTAGTATGCTGTACATGTAAAAAGTGATTCGCGCGAAACCTTCATTATACGCGCGGTACGTGCGACTCGCTGTTCAGGACAACTCACTTAGAGGAGTATGCTGTACCCTCTATGCCATATCGGGTATTTCGTAACAATATATATATATATATATATATATATATATATATATATATATATATATATATATATATATATATATATATATATATATATATATATATTGTATGATGGGTTAATTCAAACCCGTGGGTCACACATTAAAATCGACATGGTGGATATATATATATATATATATATATATATATATATATCTTTTCGAAATGTATGAAGGATTACTCAGTAACGTATATATTAATATATTTCTCTGAATAAAAATAGTGTCGGGAGGCGAAACACTCAAAATTGCAGTTTCATGTTCGATCAACCAAGGGAATTAATTCATTTGGCGTGTTTACGTTTTGTCTCCTGTAATTCTGAAGCGTTTCAGAAGCTATGTGAATAATTGCCTCACCAATTGTATTCCAAGAGGGACGTATAAGAAATTGGCCTTCATTATCAGACCAGGTAGCTCTGGTATAGTGCGCTATCAATTGTTTGATTGTACCAATTGTGTCATTAGTGTTTGTATTCGTCTTCATTAGAACGACAACTTGTCTCTGCTTCTCAAGGGCATCAACACATTCTCTTAGGCTCCATCGAGACTGAAGAAATGCTGGTGTTACTACAGGTACTACGACAAGACTTTCATTAATACAGCGATGTATTTCGTCTATGATGAGCATACCAGGAACAAAGGAATCAGCTCCAGTACAGACAAGATCCTTTTCGGTGTTAAGCTTTTCTTTGAGAATTCTATTTAAGGAAGGCAGGATATGTTCGTCTACAGTATGCACGTCTTGACTGCAATAGGACAGAAATGCTACAGATCTGAAATTTATATTATCTTGAAAAATTTCTCTCCTTAGATTTTCTAGATTCTGGTTTTGTTTTGCCTTTTTGTGCCGAAGAATAATTGTAGCGGTGAATGTAAATATACATAATGCAACTGCAACTAAAGATCCAGTTACGAGGCCGATTGTATATGGAAGCCGACAGTTTTCTTTGATCATTTCATAAGTTTCTATATTTATAAATTCTTCCTTGTTGCCATAGCTGCATAGAACATTTGTCCTATTTATGATCACGATATCTGTAAAGATAACCCATTTAACAAAATCAAGTGTGTCACAATCGCATAAGATAGGATTCTCCAAAAGATTTATCATTAAATATTGTGGAATACCTGAGTGCTTTTCTGCGAGTTGCACAATTTTGCTGGCATTATATCCATAGTTGTATTTCTCTGCTAAAAGATTCTTATCCCGGAACTGCCTGAGCAAAAGATTTATCATGCTGGCCTCTTGTGTGTTTGCCCTGGGTTGATGCCGAACTATTTGCTCCAATTGTTCCAATAATGTTGCCGGCAAAGTTTTAAACCGATTTTTCCGTAAATCAGTTAACTTCAAATCCAATGCGTTGCGCAATTCGACATTGAAGTATGCAATTTCGTTCTCGCTCAAATCGATTATCAGTAACTTGGTATTTGATAAGAATAACTTTGACGGTACGACACTTAGTTTGTTATTTCTTAAGTAAATAATCTCAAGGTCTTGATTCTTAGAGAAAATATTGGGAAAATCGTGATTAGTTTGCATGATGTGCAACTGATTATTAGACAAGTCTAGAATCCTCAGCGAAGGCAAATTACTTAGAAAAGATGGTGATATATATTCCATATTGTTACTTGCTAAATTCAGTGCCTCCAATGCATAGAAATAATATGCTCCATACAATGTAATATTTAACATTAAAATGTTATTTTTGCTTAAATCCAATATTGTTAGGCTACTGATGAGATAGTGTTCATTAATGTACCTTCTATTTATTCTCAATTGATATGAATAGTACGTGATGCCCTGAGCAAACAGATACATTACATTCTCAAACATATTCCGTGTTATAGTTTCGTTCCGTGTTTTGATATCATCATATTGTACTACCGTCGGACAACCAGTCAAATCGAACAGTTCAACTTTATTGTTGGACATGTCAGTGAAGGAAACCCATTTGACGTTAGCTGCAAGAAGAATTGAAGAATAAGAAAGGTTTAAGTATTTTAAAGTTGCAAATATTTCTAGTACGGAATCATGTTCTATATATAGTAACCGGACTCGGCTTATAACAAGATTTGTAAGATTCTTTGTATGCAAAGCCTTTGAAAACGTTTCACCGAGAACAACACGCGATGTTATAGCTTGAATTCCGATTAAAGACAGATATTTAAGTTTACTCAATCTGCCAGTCAATGTTGCCTCCACCTTGCTTAATTCAAGTTGATAATTCTCATCCATATGAAGTGCTTCAATATCAGGTGTAGAATAAAATACATCCGGGTCAATGCTGTCGAGATCAGGACATGCTGATATTGACAGAAATTTTAATTTTTCTAGTCCGTCAAGAAACTCCCTTTCGATAAACTTTACATTGCTGAATTCAAGAATGGACAGTTCTGATACATTTGTCCATGATTCATGCTTGAAAAGTCCACTGGTAAGTGATAGTTCATGATTATTGCTCCCAAATATCGTAACTTGCTGTATATGTGCCGGTAGTACAAGTGGAAAATCTGTTTTGCTGGAAATATTTGTGCAGGTGAAGGAAATACCATTCAGAATACAAGCTACATGCGCATCAGATGAAGATATGAAGACAGTCACTATGAAATGTAGAGATAAAATAAGGAATATTTCTATGTCCATTTTTGAAATGTATGAATGCCCTCACTTTCCATTCAATACATTTGAGCTTGTGGTAAAGTAACATCAATCATCAATCGGCTTCGAAAGTTATATTTTAGTTCAAAGACATGCTTCGATGAGCCACCGTTTCCTGAATAAGATAAAATATACATCTTTAATTAGTCTTTTAATTTGATATATTTGTCTCTCTGACGAACTAATGATTAACGTATGAACTAGTCAATATCATGTCTTGGTTATCTTGTATGTAACGAAATCAGAAGAATATATTTTAAATAAAGGTACACTAAAATAAGAATGATATACCTGTGGGAGCCACGTCCATTAAAAATTAAAATTCAAATCAATCTATATTGTTATGGGATTTGTTTTCAGAAGTCCATACGACTCAATTTAAGTAGGGATGCATGAGTGATTATCGATGTTTGAAATATAATGTAGTACACGTGTGTCAAAATGCCTGATAATAATAATTTATTACTTATGATTATATTAAATCGATGTTTCAAATATAAATTAGTAGAAGTGTGTCAAAATGCTTGATAATAATAATGTATTTTGTACGTTTTTTTCAATTTACACTATTCAATCCTTAAATCTTTTTATATGTTGAATATGATAATCCAATGTGGTTGAATATGTTAAAATTCATTTAAAGCCTTAGCTATTTTCTTTTGAAGAGTATTACATCTGTGATCATGACGTTTGGAATTATGGGAATTTATATGTTTTGCAATCAGTACATTTTTACATTTTTCTTACACAATGAACTTAAACATACATTCACATTTCATAGCCAAATTTAACTTGGTAGTTGTTATTGGAATGGTGTTTTGTCCATGATGAAGGGCTAGCTCTTGGCTTGTAAAATGGGAATGTATGTTAAGTTTTCGTTAACATTCCAAATCACATAAACACATGTTATATAATTAGTATTATGTGTATTAGCTTTTTCGAATTTATAAATACAATATCAAAGAAAACGTTAATCTTTAATGACGGCGCTTTAGCTGATCCTATCTTTCTTTTTTACTGTTATTGTATTTACAGAACTGTGTTTTATAGTATTGGAATAACTGATGGATTAGTGTGTGCACTACTAAGCAACAATTTTATTAGGACCAGTAGATGTTGCACACAATTCACCGTCATATGAGAATAAGTTTCAGAAACGTGATTATATATATTAGCCGATCAAACTATTTTAAAATCCCTTCCTGGCACACTGTGGCGACGAGGAGTCCATATTCTGAACTGTAAACTCCATATTTACGTTCATTTTACTATTAAGAGATGACTATGTATTTAGCTATCTGTTTGACTGTAAAAGGTCACGGGAAAGGTTTTGTTGTCATTACGTGTTAATACAAGAAAACGAATACATTTATAAAAGCAATCAAATGAGGTAAAATTGGAAATCATTTTCCTGTGACATTTTACATAAAAACAGATAGATCAAAACGGAAAAAAATTGAAGAACATTTTGTTTTCTTCATTACTGAATTAATCTTGCTCTCATTAAACAAAAACTTTGATACTAAGCAAGCAATGTAATCATAATTGGTCCTATCTGACACAAATAAGTCTGTTGAAACGCATACACACACATAATTGGACACGTTGGAACCTTATATATAAATGTGCGCGTCAGTTTGAATTTTAAGGTAGCTTTAACAATTATTAAGTTATATCGCGACACTGTGGTGTGGACGTTTGTAGTGAAGTGTACTGGTGAACGCCAATGGCACGTTTTGTAATGTTTTCAATGGGATATTTTTTGCAATTTTATTTTGTATTAAATGATGCAAAACCCTCTATATCTGACGAAAATGTTATCAAAATGGTGATTGTAATAAAGAATTATCGACTTTAGGTCGTATAATGTCATTAAAATGAATGTACATTTGTATAGACATACATAGATAATTATTCCAAGTGTCCTGCGCTTCACGGTCATTTTTTCCGCCATGAATTCAGTAAAGGTATTAATTGCTTTAATAAATCTTGTGACTGAATGTATGTATGCATGCATGTTGTTGTTGTTGTTGTTGTACAGCACACGGTATGCTTTACATGGCGGCCAGTATTAATTGTTTCAGGGAGAACCCGGGACATCCCCCAGAAACAGCCACATAAATTTTATCATGCGGTGGATGTTCTAAACATCGTTTCATTACGTTTACAGACAAACAACTTTTTAAGCCCCATCTTGCACTTGCTTATTGCGCCTAAATGCCCTTCCTACGGACGGTTTTCCTCCTCTTACGGACGAATGGACAGAGCTAATTCCATGAAGATTTCGCTGCCATTTGTGTATGGTCTAGACGGGTACGAACCCAGTTCGCACATACAATGTATGTATGCCATATTATGTGTAAGTAGGTACTATGCTATATTGCATGTATTTTTGTATTCAGTATTTTTAGTAGGTACGATTAATAAATCATCCTATCGTATTGTGTAACATACCATTGCTTCGGCCGTTTTAACTTGTATATTGCTGGGGAAAATGTATAATAATATAAGATTATATATCGAAAGTGCGGTTATATTGATTTTTTTGTAAAGGTATAATGTAATTAAGAATAACATACGATTTACTCCGGCCATTATTTCAGATATATAGCAGCAGGAATAAGTATAATTGTAAAGTCGCAAAGCCATATCATACTTAGAAAACCTATTTTAACGGACATTTTCATCTCAACAATTTTTTTTAAAGATTACAGATGAACGTACATTATCTTACTTTTTCTACACACGCAACTTTTCAAGTCCTATCTACTCTTATCTTGCACTTGCTGTTCGCGCCTCACTTTTATCGCTTAATGTGAAATGCCCTTCACTAGGATTGTTTTCTTCCTCTTACGGACCAACGGACAGTGCTAATTCCATGATGTTTTCACTGCTACATGTGTATTGTCCAGACTGGTACGAGTCTAGGTTGCATTTGAAATTAGCCGTTTTGCATGTTACATTGTATTTATGTTATATTGTGTGGATGTATTTACTATGCTATACTCATTGTCCCCTCTGTGCTCCATGAAGGGATTTTAAAATATTTTGATTGGCTTATATATTGCGATGTTTCTGAAACATAATGTCAATATATGTTTAATTTTCATTCTTTACAAATTTACACTGTTAAATTAATGATAGTGGACGAAAACACATTGTCATTAAACGTTCATTCTTGATATGGTTATATCTGCCTGATTTCATCTGAGCTCTTCCCTTATTCTTATGTACCGCATAATTAGATATCAATGTTGGATTACTTTTGACCTGATGTAAAGATGTCCGACCTAATGTAAACTGTTTGAAAGCGTATCTATATTGTATCTGCAGTTACATGTATGTCAGGTGATTTAGATATTTGCTGTCAATATGCTGTAGTCATTCAGTTGTCGCAGATGGTAAAGGTGTACAGTGCCTTAGTTAAGTATCTGAATTGTTTTAAACTATGGCATAATCAGACTTGCTGAATTAGTAAAGACTATCTAAAAATAGTAATAGTAATAGTAATACTAACAATAACAACACTAACAATATCACTAATAACAATAGTAATAAGTCGGAGAAGAAGAAAAAAATTAAGAACAAGAAAACAGTAAGAAGAAATAATTGACGAAAAAGTAAATGAAAACGAAGAACAAAATTGTTTGTTGATGTCGTAATGTCGAGTTCCAATACTCTAACCACATAGGATACCGGAGCGGTCATATATATATATATATATATATATATATATATATATATATATATATATATATATGACTTGATGGAATATTCCAGATGTGTACAGAACAGTACACCCAATTACACACACACAAAACACATGCATACAATAGAAGAAAGCAAATATTAGAGAGATAATGAAATGCTATGGTAGAGCAAAGTAGTAAAATATCAAATGTAGGTATTTTAATTCCTGTGAACTATATCATAATCATCTAACGTATGCAGTTCATCACAAATCGTATCACAAAGATACGTTTAAAATTATATTGAGCCCTTAAAACGATCGATCGAATATAATACACTGTATCCATTTTACCGGATATCTCAAAACCAGTTTAGATGTTTCTTCCATGAAATATTTTGTTCATTTGTATCAAAATACTTTCTGTCTGAAAGGAATATATTATCATTGGTTATATATTAATGCTATATATAATATTAGTGGTTATATAATATCAATGATATATTATATTAATGATTATATAATATTAATGGTCATACAATTATAAATGTTTTAATAATAATGGTTATATACTATTAATGATTATATAAAATTAATGGTTATATAATATTAATAATTATATAATATTAATGGTTATATACTATTTTAATGGTTAGATAATATTAATTATTATATAATATTAATGGTTATATGATATTAATGGTTATATAATATTAATGGTTATATACTACTAATGATTATATACCATTAATTATTATATAATATTAATTATTATATAATATTAATGGTTATACAATATTAATGGTTATGTAATATTATTGGTTATATAATATTAATGGTTACTTTGAAAAATTGTTTGCTCTATCCATTTGAGTAAAGATCAAACTATTCTTAACATGGGACACTTAACATATTCTTAACATGGGACTCTTAACATATTCTTAACATGGGACTCTTAACATATTCTTAACATGGGACTATTAATATATTCTTAGCATGGGACTCTTAACATATTTTTAACATGGGACTCTTAACAAATTCTTGACATGGGACTCTTAACATATTCGTAACATGGGACTCTTAACATATTCTTAACATAGGGACTCTAAACATATTTTTAACATGCGACTCTTAACATATTCGTAACATGGGACTCTTAACATATTCTTAACATGGGACTCTTAACATATTCTTTACATGGGACTCTTAACATATTCCTAACATGGGACTCTTAACGTTTTCTTAACAGGGGACTCTTAACATATTCTTAACATGGGACTCTTAACATTATTCAGTTTGAGGGTGATACCAAGATGTTTATTTCTCCTAGTATGTTTGTTGCAAGCATAGTTCTTTTAAAACCATTATTCGAGTGAATCTTAGCGGGAAATGCTTTTTCCAAATATCTCAGTATTATAAAGCATTTGCTGCTTTTGAGTTAGCAAGAAAAAAAAATACAATTTCTTGTTGGAATTAAAAATATATTATACTTTGTCTTACTTATCTTCCAATACAATTATGTTATGCCCAAACTCTACCAACCAAGTGAGTTATTTATTTGAAGGCAATTCGTATGTTGTTCATTTATTTTACGATTTGGATTTTCTTAATATAATTATGTTAGCACCGGATCAAAGCATAATTATACTGATATGAGGCTACAAACTTAATTCATTTAGCATAGTTTCGTTAAGTCATCCATTAGTAATCACAGTGCAAACAACGTGGATATTACTCATACTGAAGCATATTTTTGCATATGATTCTAAACTTCCTTCTTGTCCGTCATAAATATGCGTACAGGTGTGCTTTATTGAGGATGCATATCTAATGAGTTAACATGGTTCAGTTCAGGTATAAGTAGAGTATGATTTTGCAAGGATGAATTAGCAAATATAATGTTTTATAAGGAAGTCGTCTTATTCGTATGCTACTACTAATATGACCACTACTACTTATGATTATCATGATACAATTAATAATAATATAAATACTAATACTACTACTACTACTACTAATAATAATAATAATAATAATAATAATAAATAAATAATAATAATAATGATTATACTACTACTAATAATAGTGACAATACTAATACTAATACTACTACGACTACTACTAACAATAATAATAGTAACATTAAATATAATAATAATAATAATAATAATAATAATAATAATAATAATAATAATAATGATGATAATAATAATAATAATAATAGTACTACTAATAATAATAATAATTAAATACGGCAATCAAATTATGTTGATCATTGTTCCAAAGAAAGAAGAGAAGGAGATCCAATTGTAAAATTAATTATATTTGTAGTAAATCTGTATACCAATTTAATGTGTATTTCATAGTTCACTTTCACAATCATTTTGTTAATTCATTGCTCTACCTCGGTTGAAAAATAAAATCTAATATATTAGCAAGCATCTCATCACTAGGGCACGTTTTCATTTTACACTATGTGTGTTCTGATTATAAATGTTGTTTTACGTACCTAACTTGTAACGCATTATGTACAACTAATGCCTACGGGAGCAAACACCCGTACGAATATAATCAGTTAAATATGTTACTAAGGTTATTTTTGAGTCAACTATGAAGGAGCGTCATATATAATATCCGTCTCAAATAGATAAGTTTGAAGACACGTGATTGGCGTATGCATGTCAGAGAGAGAGAGAGAGAGAGAGAGAGAGAGAGAGAGAGAGAGAGAGAGAGAGAGAGAGAGAGAGAGAGACAGACAGACAGAGAGACAGACAGACAGACAGACAGAGATTATTTACTGTTTCAGATACATTGATGTAATAATAATAATAATAATGATGATGATAATAATAATAATAATAATAATAATAATAATAATGATAATGATAATAATAATGAGGACATTGTATAGCGCCTAATCTTTCGAAGCTCTAAGCGCTTAACACCATCAATAATGATATGACTACACTACAGAACAACAAATGAGGAAAACAATGAAATTGGAAAACATAAAAACATGCTGAAAACCTATAAGATATATCGCCTATTTTCGCATAAACCATATGGTTAAGTAACACAAAAACACTGTTGTTCTCTCTTAATGACAAAAATGTATCAATTAGTATTGTATCGTTTAGTAAGGAACATACGTAGTCTGGGTACGTTTTGTTGCTTGGCAATGTAAAAAAAATAATCATTCATTATACTCTGCCTTAGGAGGGAAATGTGCTCAATATCAGTCTCAATGTCTAGCTCCCTTGTGGACATGTCCTATTACCCCGTGACCAGTAAGGATGTTACGAGTCGTATTATGTTTGATGCATGCCGTTCATTATCAACCAATTAATGTAACGTGTTCATCGCTGGCAATAGAACAGAAACGTGCACAATCCATCACTACAATTTACACTGCACGAGGCATACATAAAATAGTCATCACTGCTGTAATTACTAATTTACTATTTATAGCTTGATGTTATTGGCTGTGACATATGTATCATTTTGTAACGTCATAAATATAAATTACCCGTTATCCACACATTTGTCGGTTGTGTGAACTGATATCTTTTAACCAATTTGTCATGCAGCGTAACTATATTTCCCTGGTATGGGTGGAATGACAAGGAGTACTATTGCGTTAAGTCTTCTAATATCAGGGCATTATGACAGGGAATACTAATGTGTTCAGTTTTCTAATATCAGGGCATTATGAGAAGGAATACTGCTGCGTTAAGTGCTCTACTATCAGGACATTATTACACGGAGTGTAATAATTGTTAAGTGTTCTAATATAAGGGAATAATGACAAGGAATACTACTGCGATATTCGTACTGCTGCGTTAAGTGTTCTTATATCAGGGCATAATGACAAAGGAAGTGATTAGTTGGTGTATGTTTGTGAATATTCAAAATATATTGTGTTGATATAACTGAAGTAATATAACATGCCCAGATGATATACATTATACAACGATACAGACTCTATTCGAACTAAATAGTGATGGACCATCTCATAAATTATAAGTATATTAGGTAGGTCTCAGCAAACGTCCAAGTCTAACAAATGTCACTCGTCTATTTATGCAAGTAAATACCATATGTTAGATTCAATTATTTATTTATCCTGAGGTTCTGAGTGCGCGTTTACTATCGTATTTGTGTGTGTTTGTGTGTGTAGTGACTAAACCACAGAGCACACAAGACAGACACATTGACCAGGTTTTATCTGGCAACCAGATTAGGCAGTTTTTCTTGAAGTCGTGATATTTGTTATGTTATATCAGGTAACTATAATGATAAGGGTATGGATAACGTTTTTCAGTCATATTTTGTTGATTATGGATTCATTTTTTAATAGATTTTTTAAAAATTAGGAAACCATGTCGCTTATTCTCGTCTGGTATACCGATAAAAAGGAAAGCTTCGAAACACTTCCTTTACTCGTATCCGTTTCAAAATATGAAAGGGAAAGTAACATCGTTATTTTTCTTATGTGACACATGGCAAAGAAGAATAATGTAAAAATATCAATGTCAGAGAATGTAAGCTAACGAACACCATCTAAAATTAGCAATAATAAAGCTAAAATGTTATGTCATTCTACCACATACTGCTGAGCTTGCATGACTATCACGGACATGAACTAAAACGAAATATTCCGTGCGGAAGCTTTATTTGGACAAATTTGTAGCCTATTATAAATATAATAAGATTTTAGTATCTTAATGAAATTACGATGAAACTATATATATATATATATATATATATATATATATATATATATATATATATATATATATATATATATATATATATATATATATATATATATATATATATATATATATATATATATTAAAAGAAGTTGACTATTTAAGACAATTATAATTAATATTATTACTACTAATCATAATATTAATTATTATTTTTTGAGTTTTGTGTAATCGATATTCCATTATGCATATTGAGTTCCTATTGCAATATCAAACAAACGTCACACCTAAGATAGGGGTTTTACCTGTACTGTCTTACTTAGTCAACATAAGCATAATAAACATAAAGCCATAATTTGCATCCATCAACATACGGAAAGAGTTGGGCGTGGTATTGTATGAAAATCGTCAGCTCATGAATAAAGAATAAACTACAGCTACGTTGGGTCGGGAATGGCAGCTAAGGTTCAATAGGATTAATTAGTATGCATTCGGTTCTTCTTGCCGGGTAAATGTTTAGAAATTTTTGGTGACTGTCGCAATCGCAGATATTGATATCTTGTTTGGTGATTAGTCATGTGAAGCAGATAAACTTGAATAGTAAATATTACAGCAATAATTCAAAGCGAACGGTAGTTATTAATAAAAATCAGTACTGAAAGTAATCCGAATAATATGCTACTTCTAACGAAAGTACCCATAACACAAGATACGATAATAATATAAATTTTATCTAAAAAGCTATGAAATTAGAATGAAAAGCAAATGACCAAGGAAACGTGTTTTGTGGGTTTTAAATGAAAAAGAAGAAACAATGTAATAAATTTCACTTTAGAGAAATGTTTAAGGCCCACATTTAGAATGCGATCTGTGGAACTCTTTAAGGCCCACATTCATAATGCCAACTTTAGTAAAGTTTAAGGACCACATTCAGAATGCCAACAGTAGTAATGTTTAAGTCCCACATTCAGAATGCCAACTGTAGTAATGTGTAAGGCTCACATTCAGAATGCGATCTGTTGTAATGTTTAAGGCTCACATTCAGATTGAGGCCTGAAGTAATGTTTAAAGCCCACATTCAGAATGCAAACTGTAGTGATGTGTAAGGTTCACATTCATAATGCGATCTGTAATAATGTTTAAGGCTCACATTCAGAATGCCAACTGTAGTAATGTTTAAGGCCCACATTCAGAATACCAACTGTAGTAATGTGTAGGGTACACATTCAGAATGCGATCTGAAAAAAATGTCATCCAGGTAAGCATCCTTCATGGTAAAGAACAACATCAGGACAATGTAGGTTTTGATAAGTGGTTTAGAATGACGGTAATTCGGGATATTCAAATCTACTGTCATCATCTATACTCTTGCTTAAGCGAACCGATTGCTGTTTTATTATTTTCTTTGTTTCATCCGCGTTCATCACGCTCTGTCGTAAATAAACAATTTCTTCCTGGTATTGTTCATAATTTGGAAAATTAGCATCCAAGCTAGGTTGGTTTTGATAACTAATTTCTATGCCAGAGCCTGAGACATTTGTTAGATGATCATCTTCAGTACTTATTGTTTTCATTTGTATGTTATTAGTGCTAGATTCGTGGTCCTTCCATTAAATACTGCTAGTATTAGTCTGTCTTTGCACTCACATTCTTGTAACATAAATATTGTGTGCAAATCGCCTGATTTCTAAAGACGTTCTTTACGAATCTGTTAATGATTATCTGGCTGACATTGCTTCGTTTACCACTGTCAGAATCAGACATACAGATGACCTATACAGAAAAGGAAGTTAACAATGCACTTGGAGGTTATTTTAGCTTTTCATCTCGACTTTACCTCCGTGTCTGGTGAATTTTGGAGGTACATTTCCTGTAGGACTTTGAGACACCTGAAAAGTCTTTTTTTGTGCTGCATATATCATACGTTCGAAAAATCGCTTTTACCAAGGAAGAAAAAGACACCCTCGAGGTATCGCTATAGTAGTAGTCTAATGCTCTCTTATTATATTGAGCATAGTCAAATTTAAATGGGACCAGCAGAATTTCACCTGTTTCTATAATACACTGAAGTCGCTCAAGAAACATGTTGTCATCGATTCGATCTTTCATTAGGTGTAAAATTGGGTGTCTGAAGTTTTCGTCAGGATAGGCAATACTGGGAGCAATATCTATATCAAGGTCAACCACTTCTGATGAACATTTGCAGACGTAAGCGACACGTAAAGTAGCAGAAGGTCCATGCTGGAATGGTTCCCACGAGTATGACAGATATCCATTACCTTTGACATATCGGAGTCAATAAAGTTCTCTGGGGTATGAATTCGCTTCAGAGCAGCGCTGACTGACTCACAGAAATACCTCTGAAATTCATGAATATCAAGGACATTGTCATCTTTACGAAGATATTCATCATTGTCAGGTTTAACGATAAACTCACTGAATTTTTTTTTTTTTATTGTATCTTCATATTTAACCACAACGTAAACGAAACCTTTTTTTCTCTTGCTTTCTCTTGCCTCTAAAATATTTCGTTTAGAAAGTGATTCAATTTTAGCCACACTATCAAATTCATTTACTTGGCCTATTTTCAGACCATCGTAAAAGCTTCCACTCCTAAGACATGTAGATTGAAAGAGCGGATCTATTTCGTCAACCATCCTGAGTATCATTGCAATGAGGTCCTCTGTTGCATGGGATACCTCAATAGTTTTGAGACCATCATGAAATGTTCTGTACTTGTCATGAATGTTTATGAGAATTTTTTTTCAGCTTACTTTTATCGAGAGACAGAAGACTATGTGCGATTGCTTGCACCCCGTGTTAAGGAATTGTTAGATTTGTGTGCTTATGTTTTAGAATAACGGGTATTTCCATAGTCTGAAATATATAGCAATTACTAAGAGGAAACGTTACGCAGTAAAGTGTTAGTGAGTTTCCTTTATGCCATGTTTGACTAGTAGTTAAGTCAGGCCAAAACCGAATGAATGTTCTCTATTAGCGTAGTTCATATTAAAATTTTTTGGTGTATATTGGTGGTGTGACTGCAGTGGCAGGATTTACATTAGAAAACCGGTAAATCACTCAAAGGAATAAATAAGAAAGGACTAGACAGTTTAAGTTCATGTCGTTTTTGTGGTAAAAATAAACCTGGAAAGCATACGCTGACAGGCTTAAGTAGAAAGAGTTAAAATAGTTCCCTGTTAAAGAGAGACTGTCATAGTTTTTACGGCTTGAACTGCTGGCGGTACGGAAACCTGATGAAGCGAAACCATGCAGATGTTCGGGTTATATATATTTGGGCAGGCTAGAGCTCCGTGGTTTTGCATAGAGTAAAATTTATGTATAGAACCTATACGTCGAGCTTTCTCATGTACACCTAAGTTGTATTGAAATGCTTGAACATTTTGTGTAAACCTATGACTTCAAATGGCAATCACGCCAGGGTTTGACAAATAGCTCGGTCAAGTACAGACCCCTGACTTGTAACACGAATAGTTACATGTCCTATTCACAAATTTAGTTGTGTAATCTTAACATAAATGAGAGCGAACACAAACACACCGATAACTAGTAATACATAAACGATCGTGGTGATGATATAGAAAACGCAGGAATTATTATCATGTACAATTACGGCTCAAAGGAAAAAGTTAATAGAACGTAGAATGACGCTAAGAATAAACGCCATTGTGTTACGTCAAGTTACAAACATTAGTAGGAATCTAAGTTCAGTTATTTCATATTGATATTTAATGTATATTCTAGCACCTTAGTTAATACCCATGAGCCTACTCAATGATTTCTCAGACCAGCTTAAAGAGAGAGAGATTTTGGCGTTCTTGATTCCATCTCGAATGAATTTCTGCACCACGTGAGGATGTTTTTGTTATCAGACTAGCCCTAACAGAATTTGTAGAATAAACCATGTCACTCCGTTTGCAAGAAAGTTTTGAAAAATTGGAATTACAATCGACTTTCTTGATTTAATTAAAGGGTGGCACCTCTTATTCTAGATTCAATATTTGAACGTTGACTAATCCTAACCTCTTATTTCAAATAACTTTAAAAGCGTATTATGTTCTTACCTTTGACAAGCATTTACTTGTATCTTCTCTGTCATACTATATTGCCACATTTAAAATGTTGTCAAACTCCATTAGTAATGACAGTGCAAACAGCGTGGATATTACTCATACTGAAGCATATTTTTGCATATGATTCTAAACTTCCTTCTTGTCCGTCATAAATATGCGTACAGGTGTGCTTTATTGAGGATGCATATCTAATGAGTTAACATGGTTCAGTTCAGGTATAAGTAGAGTATGATTTTGCAAGGATGAATTAGCAAATATAATGTTTTATAAGGAAGTCGTCTTATTCGTATGCTACTACTAATATGACCACTACTACTTATGATTATCATGATACAATTAATGATAAAATATAAATTAATAATAATAATATTAATAATAATAATTATAATAATAATCTAATAATAATATTGATAATAATAAGTATAATACAAATAATAATAATATTAATAATAATCAAAATAATAGTAATAATACCAAAAATAATGAGAATAATAATTATAATACAAATTATAATAAAAAATAATAAAAATACTACTACCACAACTACTACTACTACTACTAATAATAATAATAATAATAATGGTGCTAATAATAATAATTCTAGTGCTACTAATACTAATAATGAAAGACGGTAGAGGACGACTTTATTGTGTCTTTTCAATGCATTTTTTTTATTCGGACATAATGACTCTTTTTTGTAGTTTTCAAGATAGTAACATATATGCACAATAAAAACCTATAATTGTTATGCTCACGAAGGTGACCGAATCTCATAGGAAATCATAATAGATTATTTGTCGCAAACATATTTCAATTTAAATCTCTATATAGATATACACTTTAAGGCACATACATCCACACACTAACATCCACACACTAACATGCACGCGCACAAAACACACTCTAAACGAACGCTGATTTTAAATCGATTGGGGATGGCAAGCATTCAAGCATCGTATATATATATATATATATATATATATATATATATATATATATATATATATATATATATATATATATATATATATATATATATATATATATATGACCTGATACAATATTTCAGTTGTCTAAATGAAACCAAACAACACACATACACATATGTAAAAACAATATATTAAAGGAAACGTTATATAGACAATTACGTTAACCGAAATATAATAATGCTAATGTTTCAAAATGGGTAACATATTTTTCAACTTGTTACTATTAGATAGAATTAATTTTCCATATCTCTTTTCACTGATCGATCCATGAGAAGACGATGACGTGCCTAGCGTCTCAACATCAGACTATATAAATTCTCTACCGAATGATGTTTGCACAGGTCCAAAATCCAACCATTACCAATTTGGGAGATTTGTGCTAGACGTTTGTTTTACAAGGACACAAAGAGAATCATGATAAGAACTAAGCATATTTTTCTGATTTGCCTGACCAATCCTCTAATAGAAGTATTTGAAGCATTTGAAGACAATGCATGTGATGTTTTATACTGCAGTTAGAACACGTATGATACGTTATGTAATATAAGGATCTACCATCAACATGGCTAATAAAACGACAGATACCATACAAATAAAAACAATTAAGTAATTGAAATTACGTTCCTAGCCATACCATTAATTGACAGTCTTTAATAAATATTTCATTCAATGATACTCTTAGATTTGGACATTGTTCAAGCCGTTGGACATTGTCTATGCATTGATTATTTTGTATCGTTGACTGTCTGACAAGTATGTTGTATAGCATTATTATAGCGACTGAATTATAAAGAACAATTCATAAATTACCATCGTTAGGCAAGAACAAGGGTATCGGAATAACGTCAGTAAAAACATCCATAAAGTGCAACTATTTCTGTACTTCATATTGTTACAAATTATGTTGACCATTGTTCCAAAGAAAGACGAAAAAGAGATCCAATCGTAAAATCAATTATGTTTGTGGTAAATTTGTATACCAGTTTAATGTGTACTTCATAGCTCACTTTCACAATCATTTTGTTAATTCATAGCACAAATTTGATGTTATATCGTTTGAAAAATAAAATCTAATATATTAGCAAGCAACTCATCACTATGGCATGTTATTATTTTACACTATGTGCGTGCTGATGAGAGAGAGAGAGAGAGAGAGAGAGAGAGAGAGAGAGAGAGAGAGAGAGAGAGAGAGAGAGAGAGAATTTTCTGTTTCAGATACATTGATATGATACGAATGCGCTTTAATGAACGTACTGTGATTGGTTTGTGAACGAGTAAATGTTTCACTCTCTGCCTAGTGGTACAAGAGTAAACATATGAATAATGTTCGTTGTGTTTGTTAAATAATAAGGCCTTAAATATCTCATTATAACTGTTTTAAGAATTCAGATTATATAATCCCATTGATCGTAACGTAGCTTACACACAATTATGTTCATTGGTCATGGATTAAATGTTTAAATGACGGTACGACACTTAGTTTGTTATTTCTTAAGTAAATAATCTCAAGGTCTTGATTCTTAGAGAAAATATTGGGAAAATCGTGATTAGTTTGCATGATGTGCAACTGATTATTAGACAAGTCTAGAATCCTCAGCGAAGGCAAATTACTTAGAAAAGATGGTGATATATATTCCATATTGTTACTTGCTAAATTCAGTGCCTCCAATGCGTAGAAATAATATGCTCCATACAATGTAATATTTAACATTAAAATGTTATTTTTGCTTAAATCCAATATTGTTAGGCTACTGATGAGATAGTGTTCATTAATGTACCTTCTATTTATTCTCAATTGATATGAATAGTACGTGATGCCCTGAGCAAACAGATACATTACATTCTGAAGCATATTCCGTTGTATAGTTTTGTTCCGATTTTTTATACCAATGTGTAATACCGACGGACAACCAGTCAAATCGAACAGTTCAACTTTATTGTTGAACATGCCAGTGATGAGAACCCAGTTGACGTTAGCTGCAAGAAGAATTGGAGAATAAGAAAGGTTTAAGTATTTTAAAGTTGCCAATGTTTCTAGCACGGAATCATGTTCTATATATAGTAATGGGACTCTACTTATAACAAGATTTGTAAGATTCTTTGTATGCAAAGCCTTTGAAAACGTTTCACCGAGGACAACACGCGTTTTTGTAGCTTGAATTCCGATTAAAGACAGATATTTAAGTTTACTCAATCTGCCAGTCAATGTTGCCTCCACTTGACTTAGTTTAAGATAATAGTTCTCATCCAAATGAAGTGCTTCAATATCAGGTGTAGAATAAAATACATCCGGGTCAATGCTGTCGAGATCAGGACATGCTGATATTGACAGAAATTTTAATTTTTCTAGTCCGTCAAGAAACTCTCTTTCGATAAACTTTACATTGCTGAATTCAAGAATGGACAGTTCTGATACATTTGTCCATGTTTCATGCTGGAAAAGTCCACTGGTAAGTGATAATTCATGATTATTTCTCCCAAATATCGTAACTTGCTGTATATTTGTTGGCAGCACAAGTGGAGAATCGGCTATACTGGAAATATTTGTGCAGGTGTAGGTAACACCATTCACAATACAAGATACATGCGCATCAGAAGAAGATATGAAAACAAACACTATGAAATGTAGAGATAAAATAAGCACTTTGTCTATGTCCATTTTTAAAATGTATGAATGCTCTCACTTTCCATGCAATACGTTTGAGCTCGTGGTGAAGTTACATCAATCTTCACTCGGCTTTGAAAGTTTTATTTTAGTTCAAATATTGCCTTCAATGAGCCAGTTTCTCCTGAATAATACAAAATATACATTTTTAGCTAGTTTTTTTGTCTGATATATTTGTTTCTCTTACGAACTAATGATTTGTGTATCAAGTAGTCAATATCCGTTCTTAATTATCTTGTATGTAACGAAATCTGAAGCATATAAACTAAAATAAGAATGATTTACCTGTGGGAAACACGCCATTAAAAATTAAAATTCACACCACTCTATATTGTTATAGGTTCGATTTCACAAGTCCACACGATTCAATTTAAGTAGAGCCGCGCGATAGATTATATTAAATCGATGTTTGACATATAATTTAGTACACGTGTGTAAAAATTCTGGATACTAATAAAGTATTTTGTATCTCTTTTCAATTTACACTATTCAATCCTTAAATCTGATTCTGTGTTGAATATGATAATCCATTGTGGTTGAATGTGTTGAATGTTATTTAAATATTTAGTTATTTTCTTTTGAAGAGTATTTGATCTGTGATCGTGATGTTTGGAATTATGGAAATTTATGTTTTGCAATCAATACAATTTTAAAAAAAATTCTAATAAACTCAACTTAAAGTTACAATCACATTTTATAGTCAAATTTAACTCGGTAGTTTTTATTGGAATGGCGTATTATATATATATATATATATATATATATATATATATATATATATATATATATATATATATATATATATATATATATATATATATGTGTGTGTGTGTGTGTGTGTGTGTGTGTGTGTAACAGTATTGTGTATCCCACTTTACTTAATATAAATATGATATTTAATTGCAAAAGTCAGGCCTGAAAGTTGATACAAATGCAGCATAAATCTGCGTAACGTAATAATTCGTTAAGTACCAGGGAACCTACATGAATGAAACAAATATGTTTATATTTAAAATAAAATATTATTGGTATTGATGTTTGTTATCTGTATAAGAAGTTATGTTTGATAATTAATAACGCCATGTCTACACAATCTGGAATTTAAACAAAACTCAACAGCCGTTGTGCACTCAGCAGATGTTGGCATAAAGACCCCAACAATGATTTTCCGAGTTTTATTATAAACAATTCTAGACTAATCTATTGGAGATTATTTCGGATACAGTACTGGACTATTCGTGGGAATGTAATGAAGTGTAAATTGTCCATATCACTCACGTAATTATGTTCAAATGCCCTTAAAAAGGTATATATAAAAAAAACACTGCGATAAATATTCACCCAAAATCAATAAATCTCAATAATACCAACTTCCTTCCCCTTTGTCATCGAAGCGCTGGGGCAGTTAATGTTAGGCAGCACACACATTTATATATGTTTTGTCTATATGGTACCAATGTATCAATTGCCATCTCTGTGTGAATTGATGAAACTCATATTACTGTATCAATTATACTGGACTAGTGAAAAAGATCGAGCCAAGAATACAGTGTCATTAAACACTGAGTAGTGAAATTCTCCAACCCATACTACTTCGTCAAAGATCATTAACTAATTAAACTGATTCGACCAATTCTATTGTTTTTTCTAAACGAGCCCTGACTAGTGAAAATTATCCAAACCGTTTTATAGTATACGTGATCTTTTTATAGTGAAAATGACCCAAGCCGATGTGTATTGTGAACGACCCGTGTTATGAATGACCCTTGACAAGTGTTATGAATGATGCCACCCTTACTACAATGCTAGTAACCCCTGACTAGTGAAATAATCTACAACATACAACTACTGTATCTCTAAACCTTTTTTAGTGTAGTAATCAAACTCCTACTAGATGTTTTGAAAGTCTCTTGACAAGTAAAATTATCCATCCATTACTAATATGTCAATGACCATTGGCTAGTAGAATGGGAATGTATTTTCTGAAAAAGTGTTAATGCTTTGTTAAAACTCCAAATCACATACACACATATATAATTAGTATAATGTATATTAGCATCTTTTAATCTATAAATAAATACAAGAGCGGGCTTGGCTGTCTTGATTCCCTTTCGAACGAATTTCTGCACCACGCTCGACTGTTCTTGTTATCAGATTAGCTATAACGGAATTTGTCGAATGAATCATGTCACTACCTTTGAAACACTCTTAAAATAAATTGGAATTACAAGCGACTTTCTTGATTGAACCTCTGGCACCTCTTAATTCTAAATTAAATATTTGAACGTCGTCTTAACCTAACCCCCTATCTGAAATAATTTTGAACGCGTATTATTTTCTTACCTTTGACAAGCATTTACTTGTATCTTCTCTGCGATACAATAATGCAACATTTAAAATGTTGTCAAACTCCATTCGTAATCACTGTGCAAACGGCGTAGATAATATTCATATTGCAGTATAT